>VWZG01005067.1:20821-82640 GCA_013396735.1 Grallaria varia
GGCCTCTTTAGCCATCAGCGCGCTTGCAGCAAGCGTGGGTAGAGCCCTTCCCAAATCTTCGTTCGTGAAGCCGAGCCATGATGAGGATGATGTGCTGTATAAATATGATCTAATGATGAGGCCCCATAGATCCTTGGGCAACTTCTGTATCTCAAATATGGAGTGCCAGACAGGAGCACACAAGATACTGAGGACTTGGGTTTGTCTGTGTTAGTGTGCTGTGTTGTAGTGGCCAGACTGCAATCCCTTTTGATTTCCAGTGTTCAAATTCATTCTCTGTGTTGTGCCGTCCTAGTCTTACAATGCCTGGATGCAAGAGGTTATCTCCAAAGCAGGTGGTATGATAAAGCCCAGCAAACCTTTAAATGAAGCAGCTATATTGGTAGACAAGAAAACAGAGTTTCTTGAAACCAAACCTGCTAAAGTGACTGCTGTTTGAAAAGATGGAGGAAATCTGTAAAGAGATATATTACTATAATTTATATATTTCTGTAATTCTATCTATATAATTTATACAATAGAATATATGAATACCTTCTATATTCTGTTAAGAGTAGTTGTATTTTAATTTTAGTACACTACTGTATTGCTTTGCTAAATCAAAATCCCTTCAGACATCAAATGTCTACAAATGAATAAATTTGGTATTAAGCATTAAACCTTCTTCATGTGGATTATCTTAAAAGACCTGGTCAGACAGTCTGACAGGGAATACTTTTTCTAAACCCACACCATTTCAGTTCAAGTAAGCTGAGTATATTGATGCCATTCAGCTCTTACAAGTTAACTTTGTGAGTTCTCTGGACTTAGACAAAAAAAAAATTAACTTTATTCTAAAGAGGCCATGTCATATCTGTATGTGCTGTTACTGTCCATGTGCTCCCTGTTAACCTAATTTTGTTGTTACCAGAAGGTATATGTCAAATAGCCTGTCAGGAAATAGTTAAATTAATTAGATAATCTCTTTCCACAGAACATTGAATATTTTCTGGTGTTCATTGCAACGATTCATATGTGTTTTGGGAGGGAGTATATGTCAGATCTAGCAATATGAACCTTAATTTCAGCATGTGCTTCATTATTTTTCTCTTTCGTATCTTCTTCAGTGCAAAGGCAGCAGCATTAAAGCTATACCATTCTGCTGCTGCAGTGAAAAGAGACAGATATGGTCCTATAATGCCCAGTAAAAATGTGTTCCATTCCATGGTCTGGTTACTGAAGTTGTCTTCAGACTTTAAGGAGCTTCTAGAAAGCTTTTTTTCAAGACAGATAAGAAAATGGCAGGTACTTTGTAGGATTTTGATTAATTAAATGAATATAGCATTGGTCTATTGTTCTTTTTTGTTTTTTAGGGGGTTTTTAATTAAAAAAAAAAGTGGAAAAAATGTGTCAAAACATCAGTCGTGTTGAATTGACATATTGTTTCTTTTTTATTGGTAATCTATGACTCTGTCTTGTTGATTGATTTGTGTTTTCATTAATTCATCTTCCATTTGATCTTTTTAGCCTACATTAGGATAACAATAAGAAGATACAGGTATTGTAAAATTGAATTATATCACAAAGATAAATTAACCTGGGTATGTGTTTATTAACCCTGAGTATGTGCTAGACAGAAGCACATAGCTGTTCATCTTCTAGTTATAGATTATATTTTGAGTCACTTAGTGAATCAGATTCAGCCATATGTGAAAGTTTTGGTGCTGAGTCCAAGGTAGTAAAATCAGAGTAGAAGAGTTTGTTAGCCTGGATGCGTGTTTATTTTCTAACACTAAGTAATAAGGATTGGAGTTTTTATTTTCAGAGTCAAGAAATAACAGTTTCCCATCTCATTAATGTTAAAAATGTCTCACTTGTTTCCTGCAGTCCTGAGATTATTCCTTCAGTAACATTCACCTATCAATTAACCAGAATCAGTGTCTACACTGTAAGCCTTCCCCTCGCCTTTCCCCTGCTCACTTCTTTTCACTTCTCCATCTGACTCCCAGTGAATGTTTCAATATAGCAAAGCACCTGTGCAAGTTGGCAACTGCCCTTGGTTAGGAAGTGAGTACCTGCTGTTGATTATACTCTTGCTAGTATTGCAATTTAAGAGAAAAACATTCCAACTTAGCAGCATGAAAAATAGAAAGTTTGTATCCTGCCTGATGGTGATGTTTCCCTGCAGAATGTTTTAGCTCCTTCATGGAAAAGTTCCTCATACCTATCTTTTGGGGAAAGCAGACTATCGAAACCTACCTTGGGTTCAGGGACATGAAAAGCAAAATAAAGTTATCAATTTACAAGTTAAATTGCCTCCAGAAGAGAGGACAGAACTCCAACAGTTAGACTGCTACCAGGCACATTTGCAACAGTAAATTCATGCAGTCCTGGAACTTGGAAAGACAAATTAAAAAATATAAATAAAACAAAAATCTGACTGCACTTAGAACAACAGTGTTGTAACAAGGAAAAGCCATTTAGGTATAGCATAATTTAGCTGCTGAAACTGAATTTGAAAAACTTTGAAGATTTAATGTAATACTGGAAAGTGGAAAAATTGTATTTCATTTATTTTTATGTTACCAGATCCAGTATATTATTCAGAGTGGGAAGAGCCTTGATTGGGTTCAAAACAGTATTTTGATGTGATCCATTATGTCATTTGAGTATTAAAATCTGTAGCAGGTCTGTTGAGTGGAACTTAAAATGTGAGTTACTAATGAGGTATTACTTTCTGCTGTGCCTTTTGCAACCAGACTTGCCTACCTCTCATTGGCCTCTTTAGCCATCAGGGCGCTGGCAGCAAGAGTGGGTAGAGCCCTTCCCAAATCTTCATTCATGAAGCCTAGCCATGATGATGATGATTGATGGTACTGTATTTTCTAGTCTTTTCTTTACAGGGAATTTATTCATGCCAAGTAGCATTCTGTGCCTCATGTTAACACTTCGTATCAGTCTCGTATACTGATGTCATGTACGTGGTATCCTGAATCATGAGCTTACAACATATCAGATCTTAGAGTCAACATATTGCCACAAAATTTGCGGGGAGACAGAACTGGAAGCTGTTGGAAAAAAGTCATAATTGGTGTGGTCTTAAAAAAACCCAAACAACCACAAACAACCAACATAGGTTTCTTAAACTTAGGGTCTTTGGAAGAGATCTGAGTGTACTGATCACGGTAGAAATTAATTATTTCTCTTCATGTTTTCCTAATTTTATTCTAATACCCATAGTTGCTGTGAAAAGCAGCTCTTCAGAAATCAAATGCATATGAAGGCCAATATGCTGTGTAGCAGTAGATGCAGAAGGAAGCTCACAGGATAAGAGCAAAGGAAACACACAGGTTTTATTGGTGTGTATCCTTAGTGCTAAAAAATTCAGTTCCAGTGCTTCCTGAGCCTGAGATAGTTTCTTGTATTTAAGATGGATTATTCTTCCATGCATTTATCAAATCTTCCACTAACATATCTAAACCAATATTCCACGAGTGTTCATCCTATGGACAGGCAGAGGATGTATTATCGATTTCTTTCTTTTTTTTTTTTTTTTAATCACTATTATTTGTACTCCAAGTTCTTGGAAATACTCATTTATCCTACACACTATATATATGCCTGACAAAATCCAGTTTTCCCCAATCCATATATTTTGTATTCTGCTTCTAAGCCTTCCTCTGCCCTTCCATCTCTGAGGTCTAGACCCGGAGTCATTCTAACCTCTGACTAACTCAACAGTTAAAATCAATTAAAAAAATATTCATTAACCTGCCTCCTTTTTCCCTATGATGGCAGTTTTGGGGTATAATCCTTGAATGTCTGATTGAGACATTTCATCCCTAAATTAATATTTGCAGTGACAGATAATCAAGTATCATAATTTGTCAAAGGTGCAGAGGACCAGTTTTCAGCCTCTGTACCTGAAATATAATGTGACATTTGATGGTTTCATACCTTGTTAACTTATAATTTAATGGAAATAGAATAATAAACTGAAATAGTTAATTCTGAAATTGATTTTTTTTCTTTTTACCTTTCCCTTACATTCTCTTGTGACATGTTCCTATGTCTGTTCCCTGAAACAGTGTTTTTTGACAACATCAGAAAGCTTAAAGTGGTTGGAAGGGTTTACCCGGAATTCATGAGACTCTGGGAAAATACTGTATTGGTGTACTGATATTTTGAGGTAACTTTTTGTTTGAACAAACGGCAAAATCCTTCTGTTTCACACTTGTCTAAATTAGAGATAATACTCTTTTACTGAGATACCAATACACTGAGTTTTAGTAAGATGTTACAGGTAGGTATGAAATAATAGATATTAAACCAAAAAAACAAATGACGGTATAAACACTTGTTTTAACTGTGAGAAAAAATATATGGGAAACAACATTTTACAAGTTGTGTCAAATTGCCTGTGGTGTGGAATCTTGTTCTTCAGGAGCTACTGGAACTAATTCTTCCCTCACAGCAATTCTACATTGTCCAGTGGTATGGCAGCCTGTGATAAGAAAGTGTCCCACATTTAGAAAATAAGGATAGCAGCTGAGCTAAGGATGTTGCTGGAGACTTATCTTATATATTTTGACTTTTAAGGGCTTAAGTCAGACCCTGAACTTTATTTAAATGTAATTTATATTGAATTATATTCATCATCCTACTTACCTCCTGTCTGCTAAGCTGCTTAGAAAATAAACAGTATGTACTGCCTAAGCATATGCACTGAAAATAAACTGTCAAAGAGCCATTACGGGATTATTCTTTTGTTGTAGCTGTCATTGGGTGAGCTGTTTCACATACACTTGCTAAAATATGACTTTCTTTTTTTATACTCCTTACTTTATATGCCACAGTGTCCCTGCTCCCCTTTTTTTATGTAACAAGTTGCTGAAATGAAACAGAGAAGCTTTGTTCCACAGCATTCATTTCTGCTTGCCAGATGGTTAAGTGACTTCTGCTTTAGAAATCTCCAGATTTTCATGCTCTGACAACTGGATTTACAAATTGTGTGATTTGGGTATCTTGAAATGAGAGGAAAGTGGCTATTAAAAAAAGAATCTGCTATCTGTCCTTTGGCTTCAAATCTCTGATGTGATCCTTTGATACTTCACTCAAGGCCAATCTAATCTAAACCTCCGATATGTTATCTCAAACCTACAGAAATCTTTCCTGGCTTTACTTACTGATTGAGATCTCTGGGTAAGAGTAGATCTTTCCTTCTATTTTATATCACCTTATTATTCACAGCTTCTTTTCAAAAGTCAAATTTTATTTCCTTCACCATCTGTTTGAGGGTGTTTCACAAGAAATTATCCATGTTGCCTAAAATGTGGACAAAAACTTTCAAGGCAATTGAATTGAGGTAAAGCAGAGAGGAGTTCTTTACTGAAAAGTTTTTCAAGTTCCAAAAGTGTAATGACGCGCGCGCAGCATAGAGGTGATTCCTATTTTTATAACACTACTTAATTATCTTAACTAAAGATTTACATCCAGCCCAGGGACCATTCACCCTCGTACCACCTTGGTGCCACCCTTAGAACCTCCCTCGGGTCTGCCCCTTGGCTCTGCCTTCCTAGAATTGAGTCGGGGGTCTCAGGACCCCTTACTTCTTCACCATCGTCTTCTTCACGTCACATTCCCCTCATTGGAGGTTTTCCAGACTTCATGGGCCTTCTATCTTGTTTTGACTACAATGTGTATTGTTATTCTAGTCCTGGTACATGAGTCCTAAATAAAATGTTCTAGTCACTATCTTATTCTTAGCTCAGACGCTCAGGAATGCAGTACAGAGGTAGAAACTGCTAGTTGCTGCTTCAATTATGAGAAGCTATACATCTACATAAAATATACAAAAATACAAAAATATATACATATATACAAATATATGCAAACACAAAAGTCTTAAGGCATCATCCACAAGAACTTATATAAATCAATAATTTATATAAGTTACACAAGTTGTTTCACAAGAACATATATGCATAAATAATTATATTGGACTGTTTTCCTTAAAAATAGGGTTACTTTTCTAATGACTAAATCCTGTATAATATTTCACAAGAGAAATACATGAACTGTCTGAAATTAATAGAGAAAGAGGAAACACTATAGAAAGAGACATTTAAGCTCATAAGTCAAAATGTTCTGTTTGACCTGTAAAGTCAAGGATTTGGGAGCATAAGAACCACAAACAAATTAATGTCAAATGTGACATGTAAAAAATGGGAAACTTTCAGCCAATGAAGATGAAAAATGTTATGAGTGGTAAGAATTCTGGAATATGATGGGTTTTATTTGCCTTTTAAAATAGTAAGTGGGGGTGTTTGTTTTTACAGCTTCAATAATACAAAATAAAATGGCATTATTTCACTACAGGTTGAGCTCTATGGCTTAAGTCTTGTGAAATACAATATGGGAGCTTACTTTGTCTTTTGTTGATGTTTTTCTCTGTTTTTGATTGACCCAGAGTGGTGTTGTATTATTTGGGTTAGGGCACTGTGCAGAAAAATACTTTCTCATCGCACTTGGTCATAGCAATGCCTAAGAACCTCCTATCTGAAAGAATTTACTGCATATTCTGTAGTAGGTACTGTGTTGCCAGGTCATTCTTTGGGAGAACCTTAGGTCAGTCAATATTATTAAAGCACAATGCTGCTGCAAAGAAACAAGTGAACAAATCACTGTCATCAAACCAATAATACTGGATGTTACAGTTTTAGAATTTGTCAGAATCTTTCTTTCCCTACCAGCAGAGTTCAGGAGCCGACACCCTCCCCGCCGCAGCTACCTGACAAAAGACTCAGCTAATCACCCAAATTCCAACCTGATGGCTGGGGGAGGAAAGTTTCTTTTTCTTTCGGTTTGGGGAGTTGTTTTTTTTTTTTCGTCGAGGGCTGTTTTGGGGAAGGAAGCATCTCAGAGGGACTCTGCGGTTTTGGCTTCTCCCCTGCCTCCCGTTCCTAGCCCAGTGTGCCCTGTGTTTCAGAGGGATGGACAGTTGCCATCGCTTTGGAGCTACTACAGCTTTCCTGAGGCACCGACGGCACTGACATGGAAGCCCCCGGCCCCCTCTGCCCAACCCCCGGGCCAGCGCCTTTCNGTTAAGAACTGTTATGCTTTCTTCTACACATTTCCCAAATTAAAATTTTGTTTTAAATTTAAAAGAGGCGTGGTCAACTTGAGGAAGGAATTCTAAATTGTTTTAGTTTACTCTAAACTAAGACACTGGAATATAACTCCAAGAATGTTTTAATCTTTGTCTTGAAATGATAATGTTGCAGGAATGGATATTTTCACATAATGTGAACTACTACGAGATATAATAAATTTTCAGGTGTTGGTACTAGTGATATAATAGAGAATTGGAAATGGACACTTCAATCTCTCTTGGCAGTAACCTTACATGTTAACAGTCCTCAGCAGTTCCTCAGCTAGTACTTTCTGCTATGTCAAGATTATTTTTCTTCCTGAATGCCTGGAACTGGAGAGCTCTTTGCTCGTATCAGATATTAGTGTCTGGACAGATTGTCTTTAAATCTCCTAGCTCTTTAAGTGGGTGAAGGAAAGCATCTAGGTTTATCTTACTGGGTTTGTTTGTCTGTTTATTTCAGGCTCAACTATCATAATGATTTGGATTTCTATTACAATTACATGTTCCTTTATGTTAGCTTTCAGAAAAGAAGTTAAGCAATGACCTGGGAATAGGAGGCAGACCATTTCCAAGTTTTCTAAGAAAATTTCTGAGAGAGTCCTTCAGGATAATCTGAAATATACCTTATTAAAACAAACATTTCAACCAGAATATCATGGCTCTTTCTAAAAATTGGAGTATTGAGAAAATATATTATTTAGTCGTCTTCTAATTTAAACACAGATAAGTTATTGTTGAAAATCTGTGTAACTTTCCTACTTTGAGGGAGGGCCTGAAATCCTTAAAGGGAACAATCTTTGCCAGGGCTGTGTTTTTCCAGATCTGGTCAAGCTTTTGGTTTATATATGTTGCATAGAGGGTTTATTTGACTGCAGAATTTGGGTAACATTGCATGTTCCCTACTGCAGGAATGAACCTTGGTGGCAAGGCAGGAGTGACTTGCCCTGTGCCTCCAACACCTGTTTGCTACAGAACAAATTTGAATCCTGTAAGAAACCTTGTGTTTTCTAAGATCTCTTTGCTGGTACTTCTATACTGTGATGGTTAGAAAGCTCTGGTTGATATTTCAGAAGGAATAAGAACTGAAGGCTGGCTAAAGAGGAATGGTGTTTGAGGATGAAGACCAAAAGATCAGGTCTTTGAGAGAGGGAAGGTGTCTGTGGAAGAGACAAAAACCAGTTAAGGCAAGGGGGTGGAGAACCACAGTGGAGCTGGGGAGGAGAGAGAAACTGATTAAGAGATGTTGGGAAGGTTATATCAGGCAGGTAGAATGGACTAGGAGAAAGAATGAGAGAGACTGACAAGGTGAAAACAAAGTGAGAGATCACACAGGTAAAGGCAGGAACTAGAAGGAGACCGTAAGAATTTGGGAATTACAAAGAAGGATCTGAAGGGGTGGAGAACAGAGCCAGAGTGAAGTCTGCCAAAATAAATAGATTTGGGAAAATAATACTGAGACTAAAAATGTCTTTCTAATATCTGAAGAGAATAAGAATATGTATTTAGTATCTAATTGAAGTACATAATATTTCCAAACTACAAAGAAATTCCTCTCACTGGTTGGTTGGTGGTTTTTTGGAGGGCTTTTTGTTTTGTTTTTAAAAGGAATTACAAACTGAATTCTCAGAACCACAGAAGATGTGGTTCACACTGCACATTTTGAGCTCACATAGAATCATATAACTTGAGGACTCAATTTTCCCATTTTGCAGTGTAACTCTCAAGGATGCTAGTGGAGAATAAATATTTGTGCAAATTAAACCTTTGCAGATACCAAACCTGCCTTTATTTCCTTCTTACCCCTATCTTTTTTTTTTTTCCCCTGATTTATTTTTTTCAAGACGAATTTTACTAGAGCATGCATTTATTTGTCACATTTTGAGTTAATTTTAGTTGCAGATTAGGAGAAAATTACCTATGGATGGATGTTGTCTGTAGAGTTAATAAGACAATTTTAAAATAACTGACATGTATAGTTACAAATGATGGAAACTAACTTTGTCAACATTTAACGATATTCAACATGGGAGCTAATTCACACTTTTTTTTATAATTCAAACCAATATAAATATTTTTATGATACTGTTTAAAAGTGGTTGGAATTGTTAATATAAGACAAATGCTAATTTTAAATACTTAAATAGCTGTTCTATGGACAAGTTGACCATAATTTGATCAGGATTTTATTTACTTTTTAATATATATTTGTTAAGGTGACATCCACTAAACCAGTTGCTACTGATTACTGTTGGTATCAATTGCGATGCATAAACCCATGATAATGTGTTTATCAGTGGCTGATACAGACATTTCTATTACGAACTTCAGGCTTTTTTGTTGTTGCCATCTAAATTATCTTTCTCTGTCTCAGCACCTCTAAGCATTAACTTGTTGGGTTAGGTTTAGGAGGTCTGTGGCATTAGTTTCTTTAAGCAGATTGGACCAAAGTTTTTCAGACATTGAAGAGTAGTTATAGACATGATGCAAACAAAACCAGGTTGTATAACTTATGGCAATGCATTCTAAATTGTTAATACAACATTTGTTAGCAATTATTTATTAACACAAACAGTTATCTGTGGTTTGTCTGTGATAACAGAGATTTATCCTACAGGTCTGCACTGAGTCAGGCCATGTCTGATTTGTGGTATAATTTTAGCTTTTGGTAGTAACAGAAAGCTTTGGAAATCAAATGTGTGATTTCTCCTTCTGAATCAAATCCTTTTCTTACTGCTTTTCCCCTACTGATTTCATTCTCTTAAAATCTTATTCCCTCTCTATCCTCCAGAATATGCTTTCCTTATAATTGCTGTGTTATAGTTTGCCTAGAGGTATGTAACTGCTCCCAGCCTCCTGCAGCTGAAATTCTTGCTGTGAAGATGTTTTATTTTTTTCCCTGAAAAGTGTCTATTTCATGACTTTTGCAACGTTGCTTAAAAGTAAAATTGGACAGTAATCCTTCAGAGTGCTTAGATAAGCGCCTCAGGGAATGATAATGATATTGGCCGTTTTCTAAATACCTGAAACAGACCTTCTGTTTGAAGGAACCATTAAAGATGAGTAATCACTGGTGACAGATCTTCACAATGGTATTTCAACAACTAATTAGGATTGTTGTCACAGTTAGTGGCATTTCTTCTTGGTAAAGCAGCATGCAAAGTACCCCTTATATTACCAAGTACTGAGGCTGACAGCCCAGAAGCAGGTGATGGGTATGAGGTCACTGTGGAGCTGCCCGGAATAGCGAAGAAATGATTAAATGTCTGCACCCTCAGAGATAGAGATGTTCTCCAGCTAATTCTTGTGAGACTCTGACATGTCATCTGGTGCGACATGAAGAATCTTTCTAGACGTAATTCCTTATCTAGGAAAAGGAAAAGGTTCACTAACAAAAAAGGGTGTTAAAGCGAAGCCTTCACATTGTCCAGCGTGTATGCAGTATATATGTAATCTCCGGTGGTGAAACGAATTATCATATTTTCCAGACTGGCAGTCTGTTTGGAAACGAAATAACCAAATGAAAACAGTATAGAGAGCAGGAACTGGAAAGATCAAGATTTCCCCTGACTCCAAATATCTTCCCTTTTTTAGTGAATGTTTTGCCTTTGTGAATTCAGCTGTTAGTTAAGAGACCAGTCTTCCAATATTCCTACTTTCTCTATTGGCTGTAATGTGTTAGAGTTAGAAAAGCCTAAGACAGTAAAACAATAACAAGAAGTATATTAGTTATATTTGGAGAGAACGCATTCATTTATGAACATGTTCTCACTTTTTTCAGACATAAGAAAGAACATGTGTTAATATAATTCCTTGAGATGGAAAAACAGGTGACTTCTACTATCAGCTTCACAAAACCATAGAACATTGTGAATCAGTGCCTGATTACCTTGAATTAGCCAGGCCAAAGCCAGTTTTTTCCCCGTTTTCATTAAGATTTCCTTTACATTACTGTGGGGATGAAAGAAATTTTTTTACTAGTTTTGAAATGAGAAAAACTAAAGAGTCTTATAAGTGTTTCCACTAGTTTTGGGTGATCAAGTCCTCATGTATATCTGCATTGCCCTGCGAATTTCTTGACATTAACTTAAAACACTGAGAATAAAGAACAGTTTCTAAGACACTGTTTTTAATTTGTAGTTTAATAACTGATACAAAGAAGAAAAAATGCCATATGGCAAAATGCAGTATAAAACTATGTATTTTATATTCTTCAGAATTAAGTTTAGTCAAAGTAGACAATTCTGTCTCAAAAAAAATTGAGATGTCATGACTATTTTTCAAACTCTAAAAGAGTCAAAAAGCCAAAACTTTATGTATTTTTGAATATAATTTAAATAAAATGTTGTTTTCTCTTTTAGCTTCAATTTTTCTTGAGTTTGACTTAAAATACATTTCAAAATTGTTTCTTCTTTATTTTTCAGTTGTTTTTATAACTACTGTACTTACAAAATTGTATACCTATGATCTCCTTTAGAAATTCTATCTCTATGTTTCTGAAACACATAACATATGGAACACAGACCATACAGCTTTTCCTGGATGACATTGGTTATGTTTAGATTAATGAAAGAAAATAATTCTACACATGGTTTCTTATATAATTTGATAATTAATATTCCACTCCAGACTTCAGTAGCAAGATATAAACTGCTGAAAAGCTTTTTATAACCTAAAAGAAAATCTTTCAGAAAGCAAGCTTGCTGCGTGCTCTGTGGCCATGATTTCATGGGACATAATGTCTTAAGGACGTCCTATTTCATCCGCTGTGGAATTTTGATTTTGAAAGCTGATTGTCTCTAGTGACAGTTAAGTTTTCAGTGTTCAGAAATTTAAGGCTACATGTAGTAAAAGTTGGGTGCCCTTATGAGAGTCAAAGTGGTCTTTACCTTTAGAAAGAAATAAAACTTTTATTTTAGTTCATTTATCGCCTTAGTCGAGAAGTATCTAGGCTTCAGAGTCTGGTGGAACAGCTGGGAAAAGAAGCTAGAGCTGAAAAACGTCAAAAAGTGGGGTGAAGAAAAATTATGTTTCAGAAAGATAATGTTTTTTTTGTATATGTGAACGGAGTGACAGTTGGCTTCTGGGAACACCTTGTCTGGAAAGAAATTGCCCCAGTTAGGTCAACTGCTAGAAGAGTAGATTTTTTAGAAACTGAAGCAAGAACAGGAGAATACAACAAAACAGGAATATACATCAAATAATGCAGTTATACATTAAATTGTGAAAGTCATTATGATCATAAAAAAAGGCCTCTGCAAAATCTGCAGGTGTAAGACTTTTTTTTCAAGATGAATATGTGCTTTCTAATACATTAACTGGTGTTTTAAGATGCCTATATAAACCATTATATGCAGAGAACCCTTTTTATGATTGTTTGGAGATCTCTAATCTGATCTAATGAAATAAACTTAATTACGTACCCATATGTTCAATCTCATTTATAAACAGTGGAGAGGAAAAAAAAGGATATTTAGCTGCTGATACTGCTATTGTTGTTATAGCCTGCTGCTGTGGGTATCACTGAAGCAGTTAGCTCCCGTCTTTCCTTCTGTACTACAGTATGTTAATTCCTGGATTGCACTCTGTTCTGATGCGTATTTGGTAAACCCAACAGCCTTCTTGCAACACTTGTTTATGAAAACATGTTTCTAAAGAAGTATGACTGCAATAAAAGCATGTCTGGCTTCTAATACTTACACACACATGCTAACCCACATTTTTCTTGAAAATAGTCCCTTGAAAAAAGCAAGCCAGAAGCACACAAATAAACACAAACCATAAGTACCTATATGGAAATGGGTTGTGTCTTTGTGGAAGAATAGTTGGATTAGTTTAGCAACAACCTTCAAAAAGGAAAAAAGAAACATAACAAAAAACCCCACCCCTCAAAGCCAAACCAAACAAACAAAAAAACCCCAAACCAAAACCAAACAGTCTCAAAGAATAAGCCTTTTAAGTGTTTGCCTGATTATTCAGATGAAATTGGAATTTGAAAGTTTAATAGGAATGCAGTTGTGTTGCTTTGCTAGAAAAATCCCTCATCTTCCGGGCTTTCTTTGAACCCAAAGTACTGCTGGAACATGAAAATAAGACTTTGTAGTTTTGGAGGCTTTTTTCTTGGGTTTGGCAATTTTGGTTTCGTTTAATGGGTTGGGGGGGAGGGGTAGTTTTCCTTGTTTTGGTTTGGGTTTTTTTCTTTTTCTGTTTAGCAGGTTTCACTGTATTTATCTGCATTGTCTTTACTGAGCTGATTCTCCATAGAAATGGATAATACTGTGTCATGGTGATGTTTGGAGGTCATCTAGTCCAATCTCCTGCTCACACAGGTTTAAGCAGATCAGGTTACTCAGTGCCATGCTCAATCTGGATTCCACAGTCTCTCCCGGCAACATTTTGCAGTATTTGAACACCATTATGCTAAAAGAAAAATCCTTTCCCTGTACCAAATTGTGTTCCTTGATTCCTGACTTGTTGCTGTGGAAGAGTCTGGTGCTCTGGGGAGGGTGTGAATCTGTCTTCACTGTTTTCTCTGGTCAAGTATTTGTAGGTAAGCAATAAAGCCTACCCTCAACCTTTTATTCTCCAGGCTCAACTGAGCAGTTCCCTCAGTGTCTTCCCACCCACGCAGCGCTACAGTCCTTGACCGTCTTGGTGTGAATCCTTTTGACTATTTCCTTCATATTAATATGCTTCTTCTACTGGAGAGCCACTATTGGACACAACACTACAGCTGCTCTGTTACGAATGCTGGATAGAGAGGAAAGATCACTTTCTTGGACTGGCTGGCTACGCTTGTGCTAATACAGCTCAGCATGTGGTTGTATTTCTCTGCTGCAAGGGGGCACTATTGACTCATGTTCAACTTGTCAAGCCAGATCCCCAGGTGCTTGTCTGTAGAACTGCTTCCTATGCAAGGAGTCCACAGGCTGTACTATCAAAAGAGGCTATTTCACCCTAAGTGCAGAATTTTGCATTTCCTTTCCTTGAACTTCATGAGGTGCCTGTCTATTTCTCCACTGTGTTCAAATTCCTCTGAAATGTCCCCCCAAGGTACAGCATATTGACTGGCTTGCTCAGTTTGGTGTTACCTGCAAACCTCTACCACTCTGATGCCAAACTCTGAGAGAGGGTGCAGTGCCACTCACTCAGAATTGATAATAAGAGTTGCTTAGAGTGAAGTTGTCCTTGGTGAACCTGTACTGGCTGTGCCCAACCTCCCTCTTCGTGAGTTTGAAAATGGCTTCTGGGATGGTTTTTGTGTCCTTGGTCACTAACAGGGCTAACGTGTGCAAAGGGAATACAAGAAATAACAAAAAGGAGCAGTCCATGTTTTGTTGTATTCAAAAGAAAGGGAGCAATATGGAAAGGGAAATCTCTCCACTTCATAGGGGAAGATTGGTAAGAGAAGGAAAGAGGAACTTTGTCCACAAAATGTCTGTCTCTCTCTTTTCTCAGACATTAGTGGGTATCAAACTGCTGTTTTGCCCTTTACTGTTAAAAGAAATTACCTCTTAAGATAGAGTGAAGCGAAGCAGTTGGAGTTCCTTTTCTTTCCTTAACTTGGATTTCTAAACAATGAGCTTGTTGGGTTTTAATTAATATTTCATATTTATGTAATGATTTTACAAACATATGAATGAACATTTTGTTTCAAACTGAGGAAAGCCCACAATATGTACTCATCACAGAATTACATAAAGCAGTGCATAGATGTTGCTGTCAGAGAATATAATTGTTTTTAAGAGGAGGAAAGCAGTGTAATTTTCCTCCAGTTTTCTAGGCTGAGCTTTATGAGCACTATAAAAATGGGAATAGTCCTGTAAAAAGTGGTCTAAAATCATCTTTAAATAGTTAGTTAGTTTGAAAAATATTAAGACAGAGAGGGAGAGTAAAAAATACTTACATTAATTGCTCTCTCATCTATACCTGCAGAAGAAATGCCACTACATTCTAAAGCAAAGAAGATAATGTTAGGAACACTGATTTTCATAAAGTTTTCTTTTTTGTTAAGTCCTTCAGTTCCAGAGAACTAAAGAGAAAATTACTGTATATTCGGTAAGAATGAAATGTATCTCACAGAACAGGGACAGAATTCTTGGTTGCAGACTTAAATAGAGTTTAGGCAGCTCACAAAGCTTGTGTGGAGCCCTCTCACAGGTCGATTTCTTACCTATTGAAAGGTCAAGCCATTCTGTGCTTCAGTACAAAGTACCTGATAGGATTGTGTCTTTCAGTGGTGTGACAGAAGTGCAACAGGCTTAATCTAATAATCATTTGAAATTCCTAACCATGGCTAACCTTTAAATATTTCTCTGAGCTAGTAATGGATTTTAGTTTCCAATGTCCAAATATTATACCTGCAACAAAGTTTTAGTCTTGGAAATGTAATTTGAACTTCTTGTAATTAGGAGTTTTGAAGAGTGGAAAGTTAAAACAGAGATGTCCCAAATACCTGAGGGCAGAAACATATAGAGCACTTACTTCCCAACAGGCCTTTGCAAAATTCTGCATTGAAACTGTGTTATACATTGGAGTGTTCTGAAATTGTTAGTGTATATATCAATCTTGTACAAAGTTAAATGTGTGAATTCCCTTGAACAAGTATAAAAAGGAAAAAGGAAATGTGAATTGAAGAAAACAAAACAAATCCTGTCCCTTTCTCACCCTCAAACAACACTCAATACCTCTATAAATATTTTTTTTAAAAAAAATTGTACTTTCACAGAGTCACATAATATCCAAATCAACCAAAAACCAAAACTGGAAATAGTTCCTCTGAATTTGTAATTAACTTGGATCAAAAGACTAAGCCATGAGCAAGGATTCCTTTGGGTCAACAAGCTTCAAATTAATTCAGTGCATTGAAAGAGTAGGCAGGTCTGTAAACAAGAACAAGTAATTCCAGTTCCCTTTTTCCTCCATGGAAATAACATTTTTAAAGATGAATTATACTGAAACTCACAAAATACCTGTATTCAGTCTGGCTGAGATGGAGTTCATTTCCTCATAGCAGCCCTCACAGTGCTGTATTTTTGCATTGGTAGCTAGAAAGGTGTTGATAACACACCAGTGTTTTGGCCACTACTGAGCAGAGATGGCACAGCATCAGCGCTGTCTCTTAACATTCCTTCCCCTCCCAGTGGTTTGGCCACTACTGAGCAGAGACGGCACAGCATCAGCGCTGTCTCTTAACATTCCTTCCCCTCCCTCGTCAAGGGCAAGATCCTGGGAGAGGGCACAACCAGGCCAACTGACCCAAACCATCAGTACCATATGATGTCATCTCAGATGTAAAGCTAAGGAGAGGAGGAAGAATGGGGGACGTTAGTTGTTTACAGTGTTTGCCTGCTGAGCAACTCCTGTATGAGTGCTGAAGTCCTGCTTCCCGGGAAGTGACTGGACATCATCCACTAATGGAGAGTAGAGAATAAGCCTTGTTATTTTCCTCTTCGCTTATGCATGCCCAAACTTTCACTTTTGCCTTAGTAATCTGCCTTATCTCAACCCGAGTCATTTTCCATTTTACTCTTTCTCCCCTGCTCAGCTGGGAAGGGGAGAGAGCGAGCAGCTGACACCCAGCCAAGGTCAACCCACTACAATGTCTTGGGTGGTTGAATTGCTACATTTATCTCCATTACCTTTAGGCAAAAATGTCATCCTATTAACATTACTGTTTTATGAGTTTTCTTTGTACTGATCTGGTGAAAATAGAGCATAGAGGAAACTGTGTCTTTATAATTTAATGCTAATCTTTGATTTTTTTTTTCCCCAGATAACAATCATCAGATTTTCTTACTGATGAATCTTACACAATAGACTATTGAAACTGGCATGTGTGCTCTTAAATCATGTGAACTCAGAGTTCAGCTTTGAGTGTAACTAATTACTGCTTTTTGAAGCTATTTCTACATGTCAGTTTTCAACTTTTAAATCAGGTGACCACTGAAGAGGTACCTAACATGAGTATTCAACCTTACTGTATAGGTAGCACTGTGCTGTAATCAAACATATTATTTGATGGTCAGGTTTGTAACATGTCAGTAAGAATTTGTAATTTTTTGCAATCCACTAACAGTGTCAGCTTTTTAAAGGCCAGTCATGACAGTCATTTAAAGCAAACAAATAAACCAAACATTTCAGAAAATGTATTAATCTGATGATTTAATAGTTGTACATGAGCTGCTTGTTTTTAGGAACAGGAAAATTGTACATGCCACATGATGGGGAGATCCAGGACAATAAAATCTTGAGCCATAGGTTTTACTACAGAACAGAGAGGAAAGGCTGTGTTGTAGGGATATCATGGAAACAGTATAGCTTGGATGTTAGACATCAATTAAAAGTCTGAGCAGAAGATGATGGCCTGATTACAGGTCTGAAATATTACTATTTTACACAGAAATCAGAGCATGAGGGAGCAAAGAAGGGTTTGGAGGTGAAAACACTGAGATTCTGGGGTTTTTTTGCATATTAAACTTAAATTCATAACTAGTCAGCCATGAAATCAAAAATAGTCAACATCTTCCTGAAGGCCTTGAAAGAGCAAAGATAATTTACTAAGACTGTAAAAAATATTCATTTCTTGAGGGAGAGTCAGGAATAACTTAAAACTCTTCCATATAAATACTCTTACATAACTGTAGGCTGCTAAAAATACCCAGGTATTATATGAATACAAGTTTCACGCTGCAGATTTTCCCCCTACACAGTGATTATGTAGTAGCAAGTGAGGGTAAAAAGGAGAAATGTTTTAGTAGTGTGCAAATTCTTTCCCATATTAGAGTGTTTTTCCTTTACTGAGAGTGTTATTACAGTTATTATAGCAACTAATTAGTCTTTTTTGTTATGGGAGTGTCTCAAGAAAAACACTTATTCCTTCATGTCAATATTTATGTATAGGTCAATCAGTGATCAAAAACTGTGGTGCTAAGTACAGTTACAAATAGTGCTTTCCCTCTGAGAACTGAAGTCAACACTGTGCCATATGAGAGCATTCAAGTAATGAATGAATGTGAATGAAATCTTGTAACTATCCTCCATTGTGACCAAAAGTTTGTCCTTTCCATTAGCACCTAGTCAATTCCAACATGCAAGTCCATAAGACATGGACATCATGAGAAAGCCCGAAGCAACTCGTAAGAATGCTAACTAATGCAGCTAAGAACACTAACTAGCAACTAATTCTATTTCCATATCTCTTGGTCATTTCCAGATGCATAAGGTACCAAGACACTTCTGTAAAGTGAATAAAACAAACAAAGTTTAAAAAAAATAACCAAAACCTCCAAAGAAAACAGCAACAAAGAAAATCCAAACAACCCCAGAAGGAAACATGAGAACATTGTTTACAGTATATTTTTATCTTGGAAAATGAAACTTCAACAGCAAATGCTGTCAGGTTCTTCTGGAAGATGAAAAGCATGTTACAAGCTTGATTTTGAACATGTACAAGGCCACTCAAGAATGTCTTAAACTGGCATAAAAAGAAATGCTTCTGTTTTCTTCCTTGTTTTTCTACCAGATGAAAAGAATGCTTTACTGTACTGGAGGTTAGTCTTGGCGAACAGAGGTCTAGTTATACCAGATGAATAAGCAACACCTGGTGTACAATTTCAATCCTGCATTTAAAATCTATTTTGTCATTTAACTTGGAAACCTAGATAATATCGTAGTGTCCATATTTTTAAAAACACCAAAGCCTTTTCAGATTCATCAATCTTTAGATATCCAACATGGATAAGAAAATTTAGTGTAAACATGTTCCCAAAAGGCTGTGATGAAATTTCATACTAAATAAGTGATCTGAATGCATGTCTTGGTATACATAACAGGCATGAACAGGGAGAAGACATTTGGAAGGAAAATAAGATTCTCATTTCTACAGCAAATAAAATCCCTCATAAATCTTTACAGCAAAGGAATGGTATCTGCCTGAACACTTCTCATTTCCTACTATGAGTTTAAATGAAAGCAGTAGCCTTTGTAGTTTCTTATTTGAGAGTAATTCAGTATTGTTTGCTGCTGGGGAATATCTATGACAAGGTGCAGCTGAGATACCTAGAAAAACACTTTTATTTTCATTCTCCAGGTGTTACTGTCTTGATTTTCTTGTCCCTATGAGAAAATTAAATACTTTGCCAATGACTTGAGTGCTTTAAGAGATATTTTTTGAGATAGAAATATTTTAGATCCAAGTATTTATTTTTTTCACGCACATGTTTTTCAACTTTTCTTACAATTAAGATGGAAAATACTAGAGACATAAAGTAAATTAATTTTCATGCGATTAAACAGAAGAATTTAAAATGTTTTAGGTTATGTGTTCATTCTCTTTGGAAGTAACAAACCCATAAAGTATATACACAGAAAATTATTCAAATGCCAAAACGTAGAAAAAACAGAAGAAAATGAGAGATCTTTTGGCAGCATGCACCTCGTAAGAGGCTGCATTTCAGAAATTGCTTTGAGAAAATGAAGATGCTTTGAGTCTGAAGAGATACAGGACTGCAATAGCAAAGTATAACCTCTGGGCAAATTTAATTGAATAAGACTAGATGAGGTGCTATTGCATGTCCCAGTTCAGCAAATCCTTTAAACGTTGCTGGGAATTTTTGTTTATTTTTCCTGTTTGATGCAGTAAACATCCATTACACATTAAAAGAGTACACCAATATGCCACTGATCCTCTGGTCCTTGATAAGGTGCCAGCCACTCAGTATCGGCATTTGCATAAACAGCTGGAGTTTTTCTGGACCTATTCCTATCATGTAGCTGGATGCCTTCCTGATGGTTTGCGCTTCATCGTATCTCCAGTGAGCGAAGCTGTTTATGATATATCTGAAAACTTCCTGGTGAGAAAAGGATACATTCTTTAGTCACATTTAATTTAACCAGACTTCAAGATAAATTTAATAAGGAGGATGGTCTGGAACATGCAGAATAAGCTGTTCTCTGCATTTTCATCGGTTTACTAACAAACATGGCAAAATTTCAAAGTTACAGTAATCTGTTCTTTTCTCTGTCACATTGATTGTATGAGTAGTTTAAACTATTCTCCCCAGTGGAAAAAAAATAAAATATTTCCTAATATGATATTTTATGGTGCTAAAATCACAAGTAAGATGCGTGGTAAGATGAATGGTTGCGTACTACGAAACATTGTTTACTTAAGACAAATTACGGCAGTATAGAAGCCATTCTTATTAATTTCATGTTTCACTATCTATTCAACAGGTAGTGTTTTTGTTCTCATTCCTTTATATCTAATGAGAATCTGTGTAACAGACTTATCCTTTGGGAATATGAATCTACAGTGGACCAAATTATACACAGAGTGTTTTCTGATAGCCTGTGATGATCCACAAAAGTCAATGTTACACAATTTTAAATGGAAAGAAACATAAACATATTTTAAAATTAATTTCCCCAGCTTTATGAAGGTTGTAACATTATATAAGGTTAACAAGTGAATAGCTCTATCCTTTATTCAGATTACAATAAAAATGTATAAAATTACAAGAAATATAAGTAAACCATTTTGTAATAGTAGCCTTCTCAAAAATAAAAAAGGACTTGGGTGTTATGGTGGATGGGAGGCTGGACGTAACCCGTCAGTGTGCACTTGCGGCCTAGAAAGCATATTGAGTCTTGGGCTGCATCCAAAGCAGAGAGGCCAGCAGGTTGAGGGAGGTGATTCTGCCCCTCTACAGCACTCTGGTGAGACCCCACCTGGAGTGCTTCATCCATCTCTGGGGCCCCCAGCACAAGAGGGACACTGATCTGTTGTAGCGAGTCCAGAGGAGGGCCACTAAGTTGATTAGAGGGATGAAGCACCTCTCCTACGAGGAAAGGCTTGAGAGAGTTAGGGTTGTTCATCCTGGGAAAGAGAAGGCTTTGAGGTGACCTAATTGGAGCCTTCCAGTACCTGAAGGGACTCCACAAAAAGGATGCAGAGCAACTTTTTACCAAGGGCATGGGGAAAGGCTTCAAACTGAAAGAGAGTAGGTTTAGATTAGATATTAGGAAGAAACTCTTCACTATGAGGGTGCTTAGGCACTCAAATAGGTTGCCCAGAGAAGTTGTGGATGCCCCATCCCTGGAAGTGTTCAAGGCCAGGTTGGATGGTGTGCTAAGCAACCTAGTGAAAGGCATCCCTGTCAATGGCAGGGATTTGGAAGTAGATGAGTAGATAAGTCCCTTTCCAACCCAGGCTATTCTGTGGTTCTATGATGTTATGAATTCTATTTTGGAAAAAAAACCCATCAAAACCCAGGGTATTTTCAGAAGCTAGAAAACTGTATTTTAAATAAATAAATACTCAGAGCAAGAAGTAAGCTTCCTGAAGAAGGTGAGAGCAAACAGAGAACACTTAGTAAATCCGTGATGGATGACATTTAAAGGCACTGAGATTTGTGATAATATAAATTAAATAATAGGATTATGAAGTGGTTTAAACACTAATTACAAATTACTTTACCAGAAAATAATGGTTATGGCTTAGGGTAGTATCAGTTTATGATAATTTATTTGTTTTGGTCATATAATTTAATATGGAAGTCAAATGACTGGGTAAGACTAGATAAATTATAGAATTTTCAATAGAAAAAGTCGCTCTCTCAGATGGTCTTCCATGGTTGGAGACCAGCATATGTTTAGAGGTGTGCATGATCCTGGAAGAAATGAAAAGATTTAGTTGCTAGCTTTGGAGTTTTGTCATGCACTTCTATCGTCTAACAGAGAGTACAATTTTTAAAATGCTGAGATGGAAAACTGGTTTCTGTATTTCAACAAAATGTCTCTATCTCATTCTCAGCTATAGAATGAATTAATTAGCTGTTCCCTATTCAATTACACATTAAGGGGAAAAAAAAAGCAGTAGAAACACAGACTGAAAGAACTAAGACCTTTGAAGATTATTTTCACTGTTAACTATTTTTCTTTTGTAGTGTAAAATTCAAACATCTGAGAAGTGAAATTTAAAGACCAAGTTCCAAAATCTATAGGCATATATCTAATTAAAATCTCATAAAATCACCAAAGTTTGTCCTCAGTGAAATGAAATAGAAGCTGAGAATAACAAATCCATTAAAAAAATGATTGCTGATATTGCACAAATGACTGTTAGTTTTATAAGGTGGTTAACTGTTTTAACAAGCAATTTCTTCTGAAGAACTGTAAAGAGCTTAAGAACAGAGCTGCTGTTTTTAATTTGGTTTCTCATCACTGCAGTTTTAGCTAGCTATCTTAGATATCTATAAGAAAAAGAAGCATATTGACAAAAAAATATTGACTTGACTACAAGATCAAAGAATGAAGATTAAAGCAGGGTATGGCAGAATGTGGCAGAAAAAAATAATTAGATCCTTATTTTGTAAATATTAATTTATAATACTTTGAAAATAGTTCTTCCTGACGTTTAGTCAAAATTTTCCGCTCTTTAATTTCTGTTCATCAGCTAGTTGTATATTTTATATGATATTGACTAATGCCTTAGAGAACTTTTTATCAAACTGTCTCTCCTGACACCATTTGCTTATCTTCTTCCCGTCTTCAAGCAACACAAATGTCATGGTCACAATGGTCAATCAGAAGCTTCTCTTTACTGTGTTACTCTTTCTTTTTTCTTTGAATATTTAGAAGCCCCTTGAAAGGAATGTTTGTTGCTGCTAAGTATTTCGTACAACATAAGAACCCCTGTCTCTTTGGTAGCATCTTATAGTTGTGCAACTATTCCTTGTCATGAGCCACCATCAGCCATTCTAATCTATGTTAGCACTAGTCATGCCCGCGCTGCTCATAACACTCTATTGCATCTCTCTGTCAAACTCATTCCACTTTCTGACCTTCTGGAGCTTTCAGACACTGAATGAAACATTACAGTTAAAGCTTTGCTATAGGCAAAAGAACACACTCCATATATGAAGATAAGACTTTGGTATTAGTCCAGTGGAGCCGTCTAATAGTCTAATTTATTAATACAGAAAAGACCTATTAATAGCACAGTTATTAATAATAAAATTAAAATCCAGCTGCTCCCCTCCCTTTTTTTTTTTTTTTTTAACATCTGTGTCTTTTCTCTGGTTTTGTGCTCACCTTCTTAATGTACTTCTGGAATCCACTCTTGACAGATTCAGTCTTCCTCAAGAAGAAAGGAGTGCATGTGTTTGTGTCTGTGAGGCTTATGTTCTTCATAGTACAGATTTCTTCCTTCTCAGTTCTAGGTCTCCTCGGGATTGTTTATGATTTTCTCTCACAACCTGCTTCCTTCTCTTTGGTGTCCATCTCAGGACTGGAAGTTGCACGAGAGCCCTCCCCCCCACCTCCCACCCCGGTCTGTTAGCTGACAACAAGGGCAATTGCTTGCTGTACCAGGACCTCACTCGTAGATCAGACTTGGCCGCAGTTGTCATTCACAGAGCTTCACCAGAAGCTGGCGAGATGGTGGTCATTTGGCCACCAGCCTGCTGCTCAAACAAGCTGAAAACAACTGAAGTCAACCTAAGCCCAAGGATCCTGTTAGTCCAACATCTCTGACATTTCAATAATGTCAAAAATTTTACTTACTGTGGGAAATCTATAGAAAATTATCTGCTTCCTTTCGCACTCAGCCTCTTTAGGGTAACTTCTATAGCTTTTATTAGATTTCAGCACCTCCAGAGAACTCATGCAGCTAAATCTTTCCTTCCTTGTGTTATTCTCTCACAGTTTATTAGTTCTGAATTCCCTATATTCTCTGAGTTGGCTCAGGTTAAACCTAACTTATCCATCATAAGTCATCTCATTTTACTTATTCATTAATGCAATCTTCCATGTGCTGCTTAACAAGCTGTATGTATTAGTTTTGCCATCTTCCACAATGCTTGATACTTTGATTATTTATATTTTAAATTTTATTTCTAATCCATACTGGATTTCAGAAGCAGCTGCGTGTATTTTGTTTGGCGTTGTTAAGACAGCTGTTTATTTTAGCAATCTGGCTTATTCATACATTGCAGAAAAAAAGAGATCTTAAGAACATAAAATGAAATGAGGCTTTGAAGTACTGTCAGTCTCAAAACAATTTTTCATTTTGCAGACCATTTTTGGAATCATCCCCATTTACTCGTCCTTGTAGAGAACTGCCTATGATTTGATAAATCTTACTCAGCAGTTGTCTTGCAGTGTGTACCTTTATTTTTAAATTTAGGTGATATTTTAAGTTCTGAATTGTTTTTTTCAATATTTCTTAAGGATGCTCCATCTAGATAAAATTAAACTAGCAAGTGTATTCTATTTTGAAATTAGTGTTTATCTAGATTCTTATTAGAATATCAGCATATGAAATTTGGGACAGTGTATTTCCTTGTTTCTTACTCTGCATTATCTTTCCTGCATTAATTCTGATGGAACTTGTCAGTGTTATTTCCCCCTTTCTGTCGTGTACTGTTTTGTGCTTTCTCAAGGCAGTCAATCACTTTAGTGGTGATGTGTAATTTGCTTTGTGAAGCAGGCATCTTGCCCTTAATGTATGTGAAATTTCTGTCAACTCACATCCAACACAGTAATTTTCCTCTGGTGATCATTTGTACTTTACTGTGTTTACTTGATGACTTCTGCCTGAGACAGGCTTTACTGGTTGGCTGAACTTCAGGTGTTCCTGCATTAGCATACAGAGTTTTATTATGTGACTCAAGCTTACTGAATTCACCTGTACTACTACAATATTTTTACTAAAAATACCTCTGAAAACTATGTTCTTTCTCAGCCGCTTTCCAACTTACTAAAGTAAGATGTTACATTGATGTTGGTAGACTTCATTTCAAGCTCATAATAGGTAGCAGAGATTTAGTCATTAGTATCAAAACCAGTGTGCTGATATTAACAGTCTAGCAGCTGGAATGGCCAACCACATCCTGGGGTGCATCAAGCACAGCATTGCCAGTTTTGTCCTTCCAACTGCTTTTGACTTTGCCTATTTTAAATTCTGAAAGCAGTACCCTTGTTCATAGCTATAATAATGGGCACCTAAGAAGAGACTGTCAGTTGGATTCTTTTTATGCTTTTGTTTGTTTAACAAACAGCTTACTTCTATTTGGATACTTAAGAGAGATCATTTTTTCCTATTTCACTCTAAGCATAAGAGGTTTATAAAGAATATTTCATATACATTTGACTGAGCATAAATTTTATGGATTTTTTTCTTCAATTTTTCAGTGTCTGTGTGTTCATGTGTATAAACACAGGCATCCTTTAAGACTGCAAAGAATACATGGTTTCTCTGCTTCTGTTCAGTTTATGAAGTGTACTTGACAACAGTTACCAACCAACACAGATTTTTTTTCCCCCAAGCTTGCAAGCAATGATCAGTCTTTGCATACGGAGACATAGCTACCTCTCAAATAAAAAACCAAGCTTGTTTATTTTTTCTCTTCTTCCTCATCTCCCGAAATTTTCTGTGTATTTTGTTGTAGACAAAATATCTTTTCATTCTTTGGAAAACAAAGGTATGATTTTAAAGTGAAGTTTTAAGAACAGTTATGGGACTAAAGAAGTACTTACACAAATTCAGTAGCTGAAAAACTGAGTTTTTTTTAAATAAGAATAATAAATTAAGAAGAATTAAAAAAATTAATGTGTCTGGAGAGTGACCATGAGATTTTATAGGTGAAAGGGTGTAATTTTCTCCAGGAAAATATGACATATGTCACAAGATGGGAAGTCATTTATGTAAGTGTTGAGAGCAAAGCAGTAGTATGCATTAATGATTTAGCAAAAGCTGAACATTTTCCCAAAGTTATTTTGTTTTTCTGAAGACAATTCAAATGCGTAACACTCCATGCTCTACAGAAACACTAGTATCTCTACCTAACAATTTTAGCTGATTTTTTTTTTTTTTTTTTTTGCATGGTTCTTATGAAGCCTTGTCATTTACAACTCCAAATTTGAATTGTCCAAGCATTTCAGAACAGCAGACAGTAGCTCATTCTGTATATCTATTAATTTATTGGGCAAATAATAAAAATTTATAGCCATTAGAGCCTGTTTGTTAAATGTAGCTGTTAGAGCCCCACACAGTCCCCCCAAGCCTAACTATTTGTTCCCCGCTGAGGCTGTTCCCCCTGGCCATGGGCTGAAAGATGCAGAGGAAGATGCAAAGAAAAGCTGCAAGATTATCATTGCTGATAGGGTTTCCTAACAACCCATTCCATTTAATTCTTTAGTTTATAGTATATAAAGGTGTTTAAGAAATGGATCTTAATTTAATAAACAGATATTCTGATGTTTCAAAATTTTGCTGATGAAAATATTAGTTGACATTGCAAATAAAACAGACATTTTTTTATAATTTTTGAGAGGCAACAGTACAGACTCCAAGTGTCTCAATGATTTCTCTTGTATTTGTCTTATAAGAATAGAAATTAGTTTCTCCATAGCTGAGGAAGGAATTAGGACTGTCTGAGCTTGGTTTTCAGCAGTTGCATTACCAGGGTAATCCATGGTGCTTCTCTCCAGAAAAGCTAATTCTGCAGGGCAGTAAACATACATTCTGATTTGTCTGATCCTCTTCCTTCTTCTACCTATATAACAGCTGCAGCAGACTAAAAGGTTAATTGTGGGGTATCTAGTGCACTTTATCACAGGTGAACATAGAAGCGTACACAGTTCCAGGAACTGGTGATTTACAGGGGAATATAAATCAGATTTCATGCCCATTCTTTTCACTGGAAAGAACATATATTAATTGGAATTATTTCAGAAATAAAGAGAAGTATATTAAAAAAACCCAAAGATATAAAATTGGCGCAGTTCTTTGCGAGGAAGGATGAGACATTAGGGATCCTGCCTCTTTTTAATTGATCTGAGAATCCTCCCTGTAAGCAGCATGGCACAGTGACTGAGCAGTACTAAATACAGCAGGGGAGCAATGAGTAGCCCAACACTGCACTTACAACTGCAGTTGGACAATTTGTGTCTGAACTTCAACGAAAGTTGCTCTTGTTTAATTTAGTGCTTTACAGAAATGTTTGATGTTCCTAATAAGCCGTGAAACAGTGTAGCTGGCATGGCTCAAGTGTTCCTGGGGCTTGTGTTAGTATCTCTGCTGGCAGTACTGGTACTGTACCAGGTTATTTCAGCCTAGCCCTGCTTTGAAGACTTTCATTCAAGTACAAGGTATTCATATACATTCTGTGTTTAATGAAATTGTCATTCTTTTTACCAATAAACAGTATTTTGCAGTATAATTATGGTAACAATGTACATTACCTTGTGGTTCAAAGTAGTTTTTCTATGTGGTTGGGAGAGTTTCTGTTAAACAACTTAAGCTCTACTTTTATTTGTCTTGATAGCAAAACATCAATCACTGCTTCTTCACAAATACATTATCTTGTTTAACAGAATGCTCAGAACTGTGATTATATTTTACTGATTTTTAAAAAATTAAGCACACACATCAAATAGATTTATCTTGTTAGCCACAGCTAGCCACAGAAAAAGAAATAATTAATTAATTTACTATGTTTTAGAGGCATTGATACACAGAAAGAATTATCTTTGTAAGTTCTTGTCTCTCAAGTGAGGATGTACCACCTAACCATCATAATCTGGAATCTGTAATGATGAGGTAGTATCTTCCTCTACCTAATTTAGAATACTCAGTACTCTGAATCTTGACTTCTTCTCTGTGATTTAATCCACTCCTTGGAATATTTGTCTCACTTTCTAACCTAGAACTACCCAGAATTCAAGCATCCTTTCTAGGAGCTTTCCTCTAAAAAGAAGTTATTTTTCTTTTATTAGGGATGAATTTATCATAGTTATTCTGAAGGCAAAACATGTTTATTTAGACTTTTATAAAGTATAACACGAGCCATTCTTTCTGTGCCTTCACAGAATCCTGGCAACAAGAGAGGGTAGACCAAACTGTGTAAATATTTTCTTTAAGAGGAAAAAATGCACATCATCTAAAAGTGATTTCTCCGAAGTTCCTTTTATTCCTGACTGTAATTCTCTTCTTCATACAGTGTTAAATTATGCCACAACTGGTGACTTTGCTTCTTTAACTTAATGAGGACAGTGAACCCCAATGTGCATTACCGTGGAGGACAAGCTGAAATGTTGGAATTCTCTAATCTCTATAGGTATCTGTTGTTTCATTTTACACTCTCTGGATGATGGGCATTTGCAGAAGAGTGAATTCTCTTTAAAGTTTCAGGTCAAATGAGGACATCTGCTCAGCCTCCGCTCTGTCCCTCTTGTACCCAGCACACTCTCTAAGGATTAAAGAACTGTTACTTGTCACCTTTATCGATCAAATCAAGAAGGAAGTACATATACTGTTCCACCTGATCATTAAAAGATTTGAATCTCAGTTGCCTTTGAAAGACTCCCTGTGTTTACAATGGATGAATCTTTTCCTGATGGATCAACAAAGGCAACAGAATATATCTCTTTTTATTCTTCCATTTGAAACTTATTTTTGAGTCTTAGAAATGTGTTAAAATTCAGAATTATTTTATCCTGATAATAACATTATCAAACAGATATGTCTCCTCACTAGATGAATAGAAAGTAGAATAAAACAACAAACATATTTTTTGCCTTCTAGGTCAATTATGTTAGTAAGTTAAAATTTATTTCTAAATGAGGTAAAATTTAATTTTCTCAAATAATAATTCACTCATTCACATTCACTTCCAAGAATTCAAAACCTAGGTAGCTGTTTGGATTTGAAAACTCAGCTATCAGCAGGAAAGAAGCTGCAGCAAACCCTGGACAGCTGGGGCTGGGAAAAACCCCTGGCTCAGAGCAAGAGATAATGAGAAGACTGTGTCTGTTAATGTTATCTATGTGTATTAGCCCTGTCTCCTCTTGCAGGATGTAAATGGATTTTATAACACATTGCCAGACATTCTGGAGGCCCTCTATCCCCACAGGTGGTCCTGGTGTGGGGAATGCTTGCCCTATTGCAAAATGTGGTGAATGTATTGCCTAAGCCCTAGTTAACATAACTTGTCCCACTCACTAACATGTCCTGCCCACAAAACCTATATATTGCAGAGTGCGTGTTTAATAAATATCTCAGCTTGTGCCCCCAAGCTGGGTCCATGTAGTTTTTGACAGTCGCAGGTAGCCAGAAAAATATCTGTCTCTCCTCAGCAGCATGTCCATAGTGATTCTTTTAAAAATTGTGATAAAGTTATTTGTATTTGATCAAGATCGAAATGTCATCATTAAGTGCAATAAAATTCCACCTTTGAATCGAAACAGTAAGAACAAGCTAAGAGCAAAGAGGACAAAACCACTGGCTTCATACTAACAACAAAAAAACTAATTTTGAATGACTTGATAGCAAAAATAAGTGAAAAAGACAAATCGATAGCGAAACCAGGACCTGAATCCTACTCTGCTGAATCTCATTCTTGAGCTGCCTTGCAGAATCATCACTCTACAGGGCTTCTCTTTTTCTACAAAAAACTCAGGTTGAAGAGACTGAGAAAACATAGAAATTATTTATGAGTGATTTCTGATCTAGTAATGCCAGTAATGTTTTTCTGTCTTGTTTAAAACTACCTGTTTAGCTTTCACATGAAAGGGTAGAATAGTTCTGTATTAAAACTATTTTGAGGAGACTGATTTTTGACTGAGGAGACTGAGCTGAAGTGACTATGATGGTTAGATATTGGCATTAATTACATTAAAAGTAAAACACGATTTACATTTTGTCTTGGAAAATAGAGCATTCTTGGTATCTTGGTGTCTTTGTAATTGAAATGGGTTTTCTATTTAAAAGAAATGGCAGCCACAGATTAAACTGGTAATTATGGCCATCCCAAGTTATTTGGTATATGTCCAGGGCTCCCTATGAAAAAGTCAGTCAAAATTATCCTTGTGATCTAACTTATCTTTGTGATATATGAATTTTGCATTGTTAAGGGAAAAAAAAATTAAAGTAAGAAAGTTAAGGAAAAATTCCACTAACTGAAATCTATTAAGAATTCTGCCTTTTTAAAAAATAATTTTATTATGGAGCTGTAATGTTCTGAAAGAAATACTTCTGTGAGAACTTCCATCCTGAAATTTTTAAGTATGTTGCAAGGAAACTTCATGCAAACAGGAAAAAGTTAGGCAATGTCTTGTCTTTCACAAAATCTCATTGTGTATCACAGATAAGTTATCTATAGGAATGCTTTGCTGACAAACATCCATGTTCTCGAGATGAAGTCAGAAAATTGTGTAGAAAGTCTCAGCATATACAGACTGAGCACACCAGAAGTTCCATGCTGCCCTTCCTCTCTGAATACTGTGTATACTTGTGTTTACACAATAACTTGCATGCAAAAATATACATCTATTTGATTACACATGATACATTAAATGTCCATGTAATAGCTCAATCAGACCAATCATCTGTACTTTAAAAAAGAATACAAATTTTGCCATGTTTTGCTGAGACACAAACCTTAATAGTATATAAACAACTTGGTCTTGAGTAATATAATTTAAATTGAGAACTATACATACTAAGAGCCAGAGAAAAGTGTGCTAAAAGCTTGTGCAGAGGTTTTACTTCCACCTGATGTTCTATAAGTAGGGACTTATGATGATGGCTTTTTAGATTAAAGAAATACAAGATATACTACTTATTTGGGTATTTGGGAGGAATCAGATAAAGGTTACATGAGAAATAAATTAATGGACTGAAGTTTATAGCTGTGTGTATGACTGTCAAATCTCTGTGTAAATTACGTTTCTCTTTTGCTGGCCAGAATGCAAAAATCCAATAAACTCTTAATAAAAATGGAAAGGTCGTATGTAAATACCACAGATCCTGAAAATGAACAAGAAAAATGCGATAGTTTGCACACAAATATCATTTCATATTCTGTTTCATGGTGTCTGAAGAGGGATGGGTCTTATGAAGTGTGTTTTTCTCAAAGTATTGTGAGAAAAGGTTCTGTTAAAAAGAGACTTGCTTTAAATTTGAAAACAAGTGATGACTAATTGGCTGTTTGTTTCTTCAGATTTGAAAGAATTTTTCTACCTTATTAAGAATACCCAAAAATAAAGACTGATTTAATTATTCTTGTGATTTACCAAGAGTGTTTACAATGGAATATATATTCCATCTTTTCAGTCCACATTAGCACAGACTTGTTTATGTATTTTTATTTACACTGAAATGTATCGGTAGCATATTTTATAAAATAAAAGATGAAGGATTTTGCAAGAAGGCTAATTTAATGCTCAGAAAACTGGACTTTACATGTGCCAGCTTCAATGAACTCATTATTGTCTGTATTTTCAGAAAATCATAGAATGGTTTGGGTCAGGAGGAACCTTGAAAATCATCCAGTTCCAAACTCCCTGCCACGGGCAGGAATGTCTTCCACTGAACCAGGTTGCACAAAGCCCTATCCAGCCTGGCCTTGAACATTTCCAGGGATGGGGCATCCACAACTTCTCTGGAGCATCCACAGTTTCTCTGGACAGTCTTTTCCAGTGCTTCACCATCTTCACAATACAGAATTTATTTCTAGTATCCCATTTAAACCTGCTTTTTTCAGTTAGAAGCCATTCTGCCTTGTCTTATCACTATATTCTCTTGGGAGAAGTCCTTCTCCAGCTTTCTTGTAGGTCCTCTTTAGGTACTGGAAGTCTGCTAGAAGGTCTCCTTAGAACCTTCTGTTCCCCCTGCTGAACAACCCCAGTTGTCTCAGCCTATCTTCATCAGAAAGGTGCTCCAGTCCACTGATCATCTTCGTGGTCCTCCTCTGAACTCACTGCAACAGGTCCAAATCATTAACTCTGTCCTTATTTTGTTCCTTAACAAAATGCTTTAATTTTATCTTTAAAACTTGAGATTCTCCAGATACTGGAGTAGCATACATATATTTAATTTGAATTAAATAGAATATATGTATATATACATATATAGAGAGATAGATATGTTATTAATGCAATGTTCTCTAAGTCTGTGGTGGTTGATGGAGGTCCATTTCACTCTTGAGTTTTCCTTCTTGTTTATTTCTTTCCTTCTACTAATGATATAGTGTAAATTTGCCGCATAGTTTCCTAGTACTGCTTGCCTATTTAAGAATTTACTACTTTTCTTCTGGACTGCTAAGCTGTACTACTTAGGGATGTCAGCATTAATATTTGTAACTAGAAGACATTTTTGTTAAGAAGGCAATTTACTCTTAAAATGAGCTTCAGGCAGAGGATTAGTAAAGAAATGACCTGTAAGATGAGTGCTTTGTTGATCAGCACATGAATAAAAAGCCCCACTGTTTACCTGCAAAACAACATCTTGATATCAAAGATGCTCTAAAATTAGAGTGATAACCCTCTTATTTTTCTAAACAGAAAGATAAATGATGGCTTTAATCAATAATAACCTTCAAAAGTAAATCAGGAATAACAAAGGAGGTGCAACCACAGGGTTGCATAGCCACAATTGCAAACACCTCCTCTGTAGCTTGTTTCAAAAGGATTTTTTTTTTGTTATTTTTTTAAGTAATCATATTTTTTTGTGCAAAGGTCATTCAGAGCCTTTGGATACCTAGGGCACTTTATTTAAAAATAATATAAAAAGTATGCCTATTTTCAGGTAAAGTTTGGGTTTTTCCTCAAATATTGTAACTTCTGAATTACAGAAAATTTAGAACAAGAAAGAGATGTGTCACCAAACCAGAAGCCTAGATTAGAGTCATGCAGTGTGTTTTGTTTGGGAAATATACTGGCATATCCCATTGCATATCTGAATGGAAAAGGGAGTAGAATAGAGTACAACTTCACTACCTACTTACTCTTTCAGAAGACCAGATGAAATATTAGTCTGTTATCAAAAGCTTCTGAATGAAAGTGGCCCCTGAATTTTATGAGGCTGGACACATATCTCATTTGTAGACCTTCATTTTTGTATGCCTCATCCTATGTATTCTACCAGCAATGCAAAATTACTCTAACTATATACAAAGAAGCATAAAATCCACTGAAGGGATGCCTTTGCAGGCTGCCAGCCTTGGTGGGGGGTCCACATAATGCAGTTCAGTGTGATGAAGAAATATAATGTAGAGTTCATCTTGGAGTGTATTAATATCCCAATACAATTTTTCTGCTTCTCTTACAAGAATAGGGAGTCCTAGTTCCTACCACATGCAACGAAAGTACTATTATTCACTCCTTTTTTATGTTAGGACAGCTTGATAATGTTGAATCCATATGAAGGTCTGTGAGTGACCTAGAGACCATAAAAAGGATAAAGGGAAATGCTCAATATGTCAAAGCTAGTTTCACTCCTTGTTTAGGCATAACAAAATAATTCATTGGTTATGTAAAGACACAAAACTAGAAGTAGTAGAAAGACATTCTATCCCATTAGCATAACACATAATAATGTCCATATAGACAAACAAAATTATATTCCTTTTGCTAAATTTTTTTTGTGTTTAAATACAGAGTTAAAAATTTGAGTGTGTAAACATCACTGGAAAACAGCCTATAGTACCTGTAGCTTAGCAATAAAAATGCCACATAAAAAACATTACTTCAAAAATCTAGTACTTCTGTATGCAGTTGGAGGCACTCTTGTTTTATTCAGTAAGGTATATCTGTATACTGGAAAACCGGAATAGAATCAAATTAGCATGAATTCAAATTTTCATGGACTAAAAAAGTGCATGATAAAGAGTTTTAAGGATGTGTTATACACTGTCATAAGGATTTTAGGCTTACTGAGTAATGTGTGACTCTGTCACAAGCTCCATAATTAAAAAAGTTATTCCAGCTCTTTTCTGCAGAAGGCTTTTTAGAGTCTTGAGCTTAGCGACTTTTACAAGAACAGGAAGGGAATTGATCAAATAATCTTCAGAACTACTGCGCTGTCATTTTTTTTTCCTCTGTGCAATTCTTTGCTCTGTGTGCTAAGTCTCGTGGAAGGGAAGGAGGTACATTCTGTAATCTCAGTAGAAATAATTGGGTTAAACACATATTTTTTTTCCCCTAAGTAACTCTCAGCATTTTAAAAATGTTACGCATTGAAGAACCATGGAACTATTAAGTGTAAACTTGCAAGTGTTTTCAATTTCCATTTCTGTGCTGCAGACTTTCAAGCACTATAAAACATATTTAAGAAACATCTATACAACTAAATGTTCATGGCGGATAATTAATAATTGCATGGAAGCTGGTGAACATTATACTTTACAATACTCAGGCTGGAAGTGATTGTGGCAGATGTAAATACTTGCCAGAATCAGAAGATCTGGTCTTTTATTTATTTATTTTAGAGGTTTAGATGATCCTACCAATAATATGCATAAATGCATAGTTTCTACTTTTCTATTGTGAATGGATTATCTTCACAAACTGTACCAAACCTCACTGCATTCAGAAGAGCCTCCTGCTCTCTTTAGCTGGATAAACAGAATGTCCGTACTGCATATGTTACAGATTTTTATTCACCTATCAGTGCTATGTCAAGTCCTGAGTATTACAGATTGACAACTGTTTTACCATTCAGAAAGAGTGGATACTGTTAAAAATAAGCTAAGGAAAAGCTATCTTTGGAATGTATGAGAATATTTTTAATAATGAAAGTACTCCATAGGTAATAGTTTATTTAGGTTTAAAACTTTCTGGACCTGACAAAATATTTGACTTTTGTTTTGGTTTGTTCTTTTTTCCTACTCAGAGTTTTCATGCACTGGTTTTAAGCAACACCAAAACTGCTAGTTCCATGATTTTCTAATAACGTGAAAGGCAATTAATTGATGGGCACTGAAAAAATGTAAAGCTCTCCATATTCCTCAGTCAGATCTGCTTGTGTGCCATACTATCCATAAACTAGAGTGGATCAGTGTGCATCCTTTACCAGATGATTTGTGGAGTCAGAATACCAGACACCTCACTGAAAGAGCTTCCAGTATTTGCTAAGAAAATTCTTCTACGAGAGATATACCTTGCAATGAAAGATGAGAGAGCTGATGCATAGCTTCTGGAAAAATATCCCATGCCTGTGCCATGAACTTTTTTTTTTTTTTTTTTTGCTAAACCTTGAAGTTCATGGCCTGTTTTCCTTTTTCCTTAGCTTTTCTTTTCTCTTAGAAGAGATTGAGTTCCATTTAGTCTTTGGTTTTTTCTTTAGAACTACAATACTGAAATAAGTAATAAAGCCTTCTCTGGTGTGATGCAACTACTGAGCCTGACAGTATATAAAACAGTATTTTGAGAGTATTGCAAAATATTAAGGATATAGTTATTATAATGAGTGGGAAAAAATTACATGATCATAACTTTCTCTTGTAAGTCTTCATAATCCAAAGCAGCTGGACTTCTGCTCATGTTTTGCTTAAATGTTCTTATTTTTTCCCCTCAAATGGAGAAATATTTGCAGAGACTTCAAGCCCGACAGCAAATTTCACTTAATTGTGTGAACTCTGCAGTTCTCTGAGGTCTTGGTACTGCACAGGTCTGCTCACTGGGTCTGGAAGCTGATGTTGATGATGGCTGATTTCAAGCCCCAAAACTAGTGGATGGCATAGGTGTTAAAGTAAGAATAGAAATCTGACATCAAAGATAACGTGCTAAGACCTTGCATATAATAATTTCTGTTACTAACAGAGAAATTTTTGGTATTGTTGAAGGAGATTGATGTGTTTCTCTTGCTGAATTTGAAAGACTCATGTATTTTACAAAAAAAAAAATTAAATTAGAGGGGTTTTTCTCAGTTTTTGGAAAGAATTCTGCTTCATTACAGGAATTTCTGTCTATTTTTTTTTTTAATATTAAAAATGGTTTTATGGTCATTTAGCCAAAATATTCATTTACAAATTCCTGTAGATCGCCTCAAATGAATGTCACTAAATTAACTTATGAAGAGTGAAGTTTGGGTTTATTCATTTTTGCTTTGTTTTCAAGTTCAGTTAACAATGGAGATAAAATGAGTCTACTATCTCTCCCACATATAAATACCTATAAATTATTTTTCTCTGAAGTTAAGGACATAAATTTACAATAATTTAGGATTCATTACAGTACCCCACTGAGCTAGTGGGAGTTTACTCAGAAAGTCTGAAAACAGTTTCAAAGGCAATGCTCAGTAGTAGTCAGCAAAGAAAAGTGAATGGCACAAATTATTAGAAAAGAGAAAGAGAGCTGACTCAAAAATGTCAGCGTACTGCTGTTTTGCAGTGTTTTGCCAGTGTCTTTGAGCATTTTGTGGTGTGTCTGATCTTAAAAAGGATGTAGTACCACTGGAAAAATTTTGAAAAAAACATTGAGAATGATCAAAAGCACGGCATACTTTCTGTAGAAAGGACAACTCAGGGTGCCCACTGCATTGGCACTATAGCTTGGATGGGAAGTGTGCTGTGGACGCAAGTCTTCAAATTGTTTCCATCTACCATTCATTTCTTCACTTGCTAAGTGGTTTGAGAGATCACAAGCCTGATTTCCTTCAGAATAAGTTAACTGGCAGATTTCCACTAATTCTTTTTCTCAGTCTATGGACAAAAGGCTAGTCTTGGTCTGAAGTAAAACATCACTAAACACACTTAGTGAGGATACCAGGATCTTTGCATCAACTGTTTTGCTCTTCACTGTTGTTCCCAGTATATTACCTGCTGGTGTCATCATATCACTAAGTAGGCAATGATTTTTCATTTGGGGGAAAAAAGCCAACTGAGTGAGGTGAACAAAAATAATACAGAACTTTATTAGAAGAGAGAAGAATTTAAACAATTGGCTTGAAAACCTTGGCATCAGATGATAACTTTTATCATGACCATGATTTATTTTTTTATTTTCCTTTTATATGGGTTGTGTTGGTTTACACTACTGAGTTTCATATTCACCAGTGCTATAAAGAATTTGCTATTTCTAAGGTGTAAACCCATTTACTCCAGCAAAGTCATTAATCTGACCAAAACAATGTTTGTGGGATTTAACTTCATTACAGATTCCCTAAACTCGTCTGTATATTGCCTATGACCCACATTTCTTGATGCCTCCACTTGCTAGAATCTGGGCTTATAAACACTACTGAAACAACAGCACAACACTTCATCACTACCTGCAGGTTAGCAAGCTTCAGCTTGTTTATAGAATACCACTGTTTTGTATTTTCTTTCTTCATATTTCTTTTGTTGCTTTTAATATATTCCTTTAAAAGCATGCTTACTTAAACTAATAACTATGATTTGAGGAGTCAGTATATTCTAAAACCTTTATGATTCATAATAGCTTTTCTTCTGGCAAGCTTTCATAAAAGTTTAGTGCAGCACTTGTGCTTTACAACAAATATTCAAGTAATACAAGGGAATTTCGCTCTTCATCCCTAGCAAACTTGGGACTGTGTCACTCAGAGATGCTTATGGTGACAGTGACCACTGTGTGGCAGGTGTTCCATGTGTTGAAAAATAAAATTTCTATGGGAAACTGTATATTCTCTTAATGTCAATACCTTCCTGCCAGCTTTAGCTTTTGAATGAAAATGATGCAATTAAAGCTTTTTAGGTGTGCATAAAATAACTTCCCTGATTTCTGTCAACCGTAAATAACTCTGTGACATTACGGAATAAATCTGACTGTTTTTCTCAATAAGAATTTTTTTTTTTTTTAGTTTTTTTTTTTTAGTTTTTTGTTCTTCATAAATTCCAAGCAACAATCGGAAGAAAGCAAGGAAAATTTTTCAAGAAAAGCAACCATTCCCAAGGATGCCTCAAGTATTGGCAAAAAATAGTAAGATAACAAAAATTCTAGATGTCATATTCTCTAATTTCTGTCCTAAATTACTGTCTTAATATTGGTTTTATGTTTGAACCAAAAAAAAAGTATATTTACCCAATTATTTAGTAACTGAAACTGTCCATCAGTTGATTTTTTTTCATGATTGACTTCAAGGAGATCTTATTTTGCCTGTTGCTTTCCTTCTTATTTTGAAGCTGTTATCCAATTTATACATGAAATTGAGAACTGTGTCTGTGAGTCACTGCAAAAAAGAAAGCTGATTTTAAGGGCATCATTTTATTCAACTGGGTGGAAAAAAATGGGATATTTAGCAGATAACTTAAAACTGAATTAGCTTTATTCTGTACAATTTATTTCCAGTGCTTTTCATCTGTGGGTCATACTATGGGGAGCTATACTTTTTATGTTATGTTTTTTATGTGAATTGCAGATTTCATTGAATTTAGCAAGAGTTTAAGTCAGTAACATGTGAAGATTATTGAGCTTCTGGGAGAAGACAAGAAAGCAGTCACCCCCACTCCTGAGGAGCAGGAAGGCAAGTGTAAAGGGGGAAAACTAACACAACTGATTCCTTTATTGGTTAAGTGGTCAAATTCTGACTATATTGAATTATGAAGGCTCTTAACTTGAATCCCTGGTGAGACAGACATGGTGGACGAATGTTTTTTACGTTTGCAGTATTAGCTTGTGACATGCCTCATTCCTGGAACACCGGCTGTGGAGCTGTGGCCTGGCATCTTTCATAAATGTAATCTTTGTAATAGGTGTTACCTCATGTTTCGATATCTTGATTTGTCAGAGCCTGTATTACTGTGAAGAAGATCAGGATAGCATTTTAATAGAATTTTTCATTGAACAAGCAAACGAACAATAAACTTATTAGGCGAAACCTGGTCAAATCATAAAGAAGGAATTAAAGCACTCCACCAATGACAACTCTTGTCGGAAAAATAATCAGTATTTTCCTACTGATTATGTCATTGCCATGTCAATTGAAATGCCATTAAATTTCACTATTTTATGGGCCCAGTTTCCATTATCAATAGTGGCACCTACTGGCAAACTGGGGTGTTGCATTGCATTACATTTTTTCTCCTGAGGGAATCTACTTTAAAAACCTTTAGAAGCTTTAGAAAAATTCTGACTATGTTACAAATAAACATTTCTGTTCTCAAAGAGAAATAGATTTATTTTTGTGTGTCTGTGTATGTGTGTATGCATGTATGTACACAAGCATACTTCTATATGCACTTTCTAGAAAGTCATTGTTTATAGTGACATTTTTGCTATTTCTTGTCTTGTCTTCCAACATAATAAAGCAAAAGAGAACACACTATTCTTTCTTTCATCAAATCCTAGAACTGACTTTGAAGCACTATGCAGAAAGATAGCTCAAGGTGGATACCTCTGCTGCACTGTTCTTCAATTCGACTGTTATTTAGCATTTCTTTTTTTCCCTTTATAATTAGCTGATAAAATCCAAGTACAACATTACCTATATTCCTAACCCCTTCCTAAGTCCTTTATTACCCCCAAAAAACCAGCTTTTTAGACAGAAATAAAAACTTAGCATCAATTCATTTTACTTATCTGTGTGTCTGGTGAACATTCCATAAACAGAAAATCAGTAACAGAAGTTTGGCAAGAAATTGATTAGATGGTACATTAAATTAGAATCAAGTTTTATTACTGTATGGCATGGTAGTATATAATGTTCTACTTTTAGGAGAATATATATTTAATGTCATCAGTTGATATGTCTTAGAATGAATGACAGAGTCACAGAATGGTTTGGGTTGGAAGGAACCCTGCAGATTATCTAGTTCCAATCCTCCTGCCTTTCCAAGGGACATTATCTAGCCATATCTGAAAAAAAAACTGATAACAAAGGAGCAAGATTACAAAAAGAGTAAAAATGTAAGCATAGTTCCTCCTTTTGTGGATAGACAGCATTCTAGGTGTAATAATTAAATTACACTGTAATTGCAACTTATTTTGTTATGACTCCTGAATGTTTATGTTCCTGTTTCTTATAAAGCATGTTATAATGGTATTCACTTGAGTTGTTTATAAAGGCTTTCTCATGATACAGAAGGTGAAGGGTGTTTATTAAAAAGGCAATAAATCTTTACTTAATAACTGATGACTCTGGGCCTGACTTTCTTGTGGTACAGAGGTCACCTCTTTCATTGACTGTGATTGTATTTGATTCAGTTGGAGATCAAAACCACAAGAACATATGAAAAAGCAGTGTAAGAAATACTAAGGAGTAAATGGCACTGTCTTTTTCTTTATTTATTTTTCAAAGAATTTGAACGATGACCTCATCTCATCTAAAAGGACTTCTATTGAGTTTACATTTTTAATTAAAGTGTGAAGAAATGAAAAAGAACCCTTTCTGAGTCAAAATCTAAACCACAGTGTTCTTCCTACTGCTTTTTTAAATTTCACTCACCCTTAAAATACTTCAGTTTTTCATAGGTGAAACATGGACAATACATACTCATTTACTAAGAGGTCTGACAGGTGACAGGAATTTGTGTGATGTTTCTGATCATGGCAATGTGCAATATAAAAGATAGTGACCTTTCGTTCATAATGAAACCCATAATTTATAAGATGCTGTCAAGCAAGTCTAAGTGTGAATGATCCAATTTTAGTTCTCTGTTTGTGAAGACATGATTAAGTTAACTTTGAAGTGTTTTATTCCAAATAAGAAAAAAAAAACAAAAAACAACAAACAAACAACTATGCAGACTAATTTTTGTTTAGGGAGACAGATCTGTAGGTGGAGACATCAGACCATATTTCATTTAAATGTATTTGTGCTTATATGTGAGATAGAGGCTTTTGTCAAGTGGTTGTTCCATTCTACTCTGCACTAGTGCAGACTTACCGTGAGTACTGTGTACAGTTTTGGACACCACACTAGAATAAAGACATTAAGCTATTAGAGAGTGTCCAAAGGAGGGCAACAAGACGGTGAAGGGCCTTGAGGGGAAACTGTATGAGGAGCTGCTGAGGGCACTTGGTCTGTTCAGCCTGGAGAAGAGCAGACTGAGGGGAAAACCTCATCATAGTCTACCACTTCCTCGTTAGGGGAAGAGGAGGGGCAGGCACTGATCTCTTGTCTGTGGTGACCAGTGACAGGACCTGAGGGAATGGCCTGAAGTTGTGCCAGGGGAGGTTTAGGTAAGATACCAGGAAAAGGTTTTTTCACCCAGAGGGTGGCTGGACACTGGAACAGGCTTCCCAGGGGAGTGATCACAGCACCAAGCCTGACAGAGTTCAAGGGTCTGGACAATGCTCTCAGGCACAGACTCTTGGGGTCACTCCTGTGCAGGGCCAGGAGCTGGACTTAGGATTCATCTTTTGGAAGAGGATTTTCATGGCAAAAGCAGGGAGAGCAAGATGCATAGAGTGTTACAAAACTAATTGATTATTACTACAATATAAGAGGATTTTATGGCTGTGATCACTGAGTAGATGCACTGCATGCAATTTGTCTTGTTCTAATTGCGGTCACAGTCTGCATATTTTGTTAGTGGATAACAGTAGCCTACAAAATGTTTTTCTTCAACTATTACCCCTCTTATCCATCTCGTTAAGATTTAATAATTTGAGGTCTGAATTGGTGGTCATTGCTATATTTGTTTTCTCTGCCTTCTTTACTGCTGATATCATCATGTGCTGGATTCTAAGTGAGGACTTAGTTAGAAAAGGTAGTGCATCAAACAAGATAGTGAAGGCTTTGATTAAGAGGATATATAGTTTTAAGTGGTTTGTGTGTGTGGGAATATCCCTAGAAAGAACATGCCTGAAAATCAGATTTCTACTAAGTAATTCATAAAGTCAGGTTTTTCAAAGACTTTTCATAGCATAGCTATTTTACATGTTGGTCCACTACAATTTCCTTTGCCTGTATGAATTAAATATTCTTAAAATAAATTTAGTCCCATTTTAAAATATAAGTAAGAGAGAATTTTGCGTATCCATGAGACTACCATAGAAGCATTCCATTGAAGATCCAATTAATCTGATATTTTATCTACAAGAGTGAACATAAATCAATTTGCAAGGTATAGTATAAAGATTTCATGCAATGACATTTCCAAGAAACATCTTGGGGTTATCAAGTTGCTGAGCTTTGGAAGTTCCTCTTGCTAAAAACCAGTACAAACATTGTGCTTTAGCAGGTCAGTTCTCAGATTAGTAATACACTTTGAATTTTATCAGCTGATTTTTATTTCATGTTACTGAATAACTGAAATAGTAGGTAACAGCTTTGTGTGTGTGCATTCAATGCAAGCAAATTGCAGTTGAAAAAACAGTTAATAGATATGTCAGAATGAATGACCCAGCAATGTGTGCTTGCAGCCCAGAAAGCCAACCATATTCTGGACTGCATCGAAAGAAGCATGGCCAGCAGGCTGAGGGAGGTGATTCTCCCCTTCTGTTATGGAGAAATTCTTTTACTGTGAGGGTGGTAAGACACTGGAACAGGCTGTGCAGAGAAGATATAGATTTCCCATTCCTGGATGTGTTCAAGCCCAGGTTGAATGGGCCTTTGAGCAACCTGGTCTAGTGAAAGGTGTCCCTTCTCATGGTGGAGTGGTTGGGAGTAGATGATCTCCAAGGTCCCTTCCAACCCAAACCATTCTATATTCTGCAATCCTGTGATTCTGTGAGTAAGGAATGAAACAAAGTCTCTTGTATAAGACTAAATTTTGTTCTAGGCATATGGGAAAAAAGAGAAGACGCATAAGTGGATATTTAATTAGGCAGCAACTTCACTAAGGTAATTCTTATAGGAATCCCTTGCAATAGTTCAGTATTTAGAGTGTTTCATGATTTCTGTCTTAATAATTCTTACAGGACAGAAAGCTCCATGTTACTTAATGGACAATTGTAGGTTTCTATACAGGACTCTGCTAATTTCCCTTTTTCTGAAGTCCTTGTTTTGGTTTGATTTTGCTAGATCAGTCAGCAAGGGATTACAGATTCATTCCCAAGCTGCTTTTAAGGGTCTTTCACCTTAAGTCAAGTTTCCACTTCACTTTTTCAGAAAACTAAATGACTGGATGCCCTGTGGAATCACCTATTAATAGCTGCTTTAAGAAGAGAGTCCAAAAGTCATATCCTGCTTATGTCTGAAAATGCTAACATTTACCCAAATACTTATGTAGACCTAAAACACATATGTTATTATTGGGAAAAAAAAAAATAAATTAGCCCTCATCTCTGAAAAATGTTATTGTGAAATCAATTTTTTAATTTTACATACATTCTTTATAGTTTCTAATGATTCATGTATTTCCTGGACATATATTTACTGATAACATAACATACACAGGCTTTCCATTTCCTAGTCAGTACTATCTACCAAAGAATTTAGTAGTTTGCAGCCGAGTGGAAAAAGTTGCTTTATTTACTCTAAACCTCTGTTTCACTTTATGAAGCTTGAAAGATCAGATGCTTAAGGATCCCAATGTGTCCCCGCTGTTTGGTTGCTTCTCAGCTACAAAAGAATTTTGAAATACATTTTTTTACCATACACCATCTGTCCAATGATGTTCTAAGCAGAACTTGAAATAAATATTTACCCTTGCTTACCACTTTTTTCCTCTGTATTTTGTCCATCTGCTTGTATGCAGAACTGCTGCAACAACTGAGATACAGGAACATTCTGAGAGTAACTGGATGTCTACCTGAAGAGCAATTATTTAATTGAAAACAACACTCAAAAACTTTCTTGGCTACATTTAGCAGATTATGTGTAATTCTAGGACACAGAAACAGCTGCAGCTTTCTTTAGAGGGTAAAGATGTGCATCTTAATTCAACACTCAAAATACCAATGTTTCTTTTTTCCTGATAATTTTTGAAAACACTTTAATAAGACAGACTTCACTGGGATAAGAAGAGATTTAGAATTAAACTATTAAACTACCACAGTCAATTGAAGTCCTGTGTAATGAGTACAATTCTTTAAGTCTTGGTGAGTTAACACTGAGCAGATCAAAGATTAAAAAAAAAAAAACCTACAGAAGTTAGAATTTCTTAAAAACGAAGTCCCTGATTAAATGTGTCGCTTATGAAATGTTCTAGTTTGACAACCCTAGAGACCAATATTCCAAATAAAAGGTTCTCTGTAAGTAACAGCAAGGTAGCTGTCCTGTATTTCTACAGTAGAGAAAGGATGGATGAATGGCTAGGAGCAACTAGGAACATAAGATGTGTCTAAAGCTGGAAAAAATCTAAGGCAAATCTTTATATAGAAACCATAACCCAGCTAAGGTCTGAAAAGGAATTCAGATTACTATGAACTTTGTATCAGTTGTCTGACTTTGCTCAGGTAGTTCTAGCAAGAGTACAGAGGCCAGGTTTAGACACTGTGCTTCTGGCTAAAATGATCCATGTGGTTCCAATCCCAAGTACAGCTGTAGTAGAGAAAGAGGGTGAACTTGAATTCCTGATCTAAGAAGTGCTTCTAGATTCCTCTGTATCTACTAGTAGGCTTATGCTAATACCTGAAGAGTTTTCATGTGAGCACTAACACACACCACTCAATTTCTAATTTATCAGAATACTATACAGGCTATAAAAATGTATTCTGAAGGGTTAAGGGGTTTTTGCCTGGTAGCAAATGTATTATTTTTCAATGACAAAACTCCAAAGAACAAAAAGCAATGTTGGGTCTTCTAATAGCCTTCAGCATCTGCTTTTATTTCTTGCTCTTCTTTCTATTATCAGCATGTATATGATAGTGCCCTTTGCAGGCTGAGAGCTTACAAAAAAACCAATAAAAACCAGTGAAAAGGCATTGTATTTTCAGAAAATTTACAAACTAAAGTGTTCTTTATAGTAAAATGATTAAGAGAGATAAAGAAAGAGTTTTGGTAGCTTTTTTCTCCATAGGGAACAATGGCACAAAATGACTCCTCCATGTGGATAAAGTAAAAGTAGCAGTAATGCATATGGCAGTGTCTGCAGTGAACTATGTAAATGTCATCTGTCTTTTCATGCCATCCAAACAGAAAACTAGATGAAAAAAAACTCTCAAACCATTGAAACATATTGTATCTTTACCTTCAAAGCATTTTACCTCATCCTTTATAATTAATTTCCCTCCCTTTCCTGTCATTTTAGTGGCACATAATCAAAATGGAATAGTTTAATCTGACAGGATGGAAATGCTTTACTAGCAAGTCTTGCACATTATGGTTCACTTTTACCACAGAAACAGATGCATAAAAATCACTGTAGTTCTTACCATTATGGTAATAATAGATTGAGGTGATACAGACCACTGCAACACTGGGAGAAATGCAGCTTTTCTATCCCTTCATAAGTGCTGTATTTAATTACATCAGGGACATTCGTCCTGCAATGAAAAGGTGATTTTGTACCATATCAGTGAAGTTACATGGGCAAAATATTTGGCCCATAACTATAGAACACCTTCCTAACTACTTAAGCAAAGGCACATTGCAGAAGGAAAATGGAAGTCATCATTTAATAAAAGGCTTCCCGTTATTATATGGCAGAGAGTGATGAATGACTTGAATGAATAATATGGAAGTTGTACCTGCCTACTGTTTTCATATCTTACTGAGAAACGTCAAAAGATGCAGCAACAAAATTATTTCATGTCCATTTCCTTTCAGTTCCCAGTGTCCTACCCAGGTATAGCAGCTGCCAAGTGCTACTTGCCAAAAGCTAATGTTAGCTGGTATTGTATCGGCCCAAAAGAGCGATCATCATTTTATCTAAGGTTATAATGACTCTTCCTGCCATTACAGTCACCAGTTGGCAGAAGACCTACAGCAGTTGTATTGAGACTTCTTCCTAAAAAGCTATGTTCAGCTACTTGTGTTGTGTCAGTAAGAACACTGAGGTTCTATATTGCCTACTTGACAGATTTTTCTTCACTTGGATGCCTTGCTTTCAAGTTAAGCATTTTTGCAGCTGACATTTGTTTAAGCAATTTATAGCTGTTCTGGGAATATATCCCAACTCTCAGAATTGAAGTGTTGTTGGGAGAGATATGGAGAACAATCTTCTATAAATCTTTCTGAAAAAGACTTAAAAGAAAATAAAAACATTAAAAATCCTCTGCCTAAAGACCGTGTTGGGATGATAAAACAAAGATGGTGGGCAGGTAATACTGGTATGATTGGCATATTTTCACTTATTTTAATTTATGCCTGGTTAGGTTTTGGATTGGTATGTCTTGATAAGAAAGCTCTTTGCAGTGTGCACTGTTACTTTGCAGCAACTATGTCCTTTAATTTTAGTTCAAAATGGAAATTATTTAGCTGGCATGTAGGCTGTAATATCAAATTCAAGTCAATAGGTCATGTCTGATGTTACTGATATTTACTCAAGAACCTTACAACACCAAAGCTTTTTCTTTACTGACCACCTGCTATTTTTAAAGTCCAGAGGGAATTTTACTTTAACATCCAAAGAGCTTTTTTAAACATATTTCACACATTTTCCACTAGCTCTTTGTTCAGATGTTGAAACACCAAATACAAGATTGTTGTCACTTTGACAACCACGTTACATTCTCAGATACACATGAATTCCTGCAGCAGAGGTGAACAGGCAAGCAGTTATTCTGTGACAACAGCAGTGATAAGAGGTGGTGAACAGAATGTCTCTATGTCTGTATTTTTGCCTGTGTACCATATATTTGTAGCAGGTTATGCAAAGAGACTGTTAGGCTGCCCTTACTATCCCAAGTACCTATTTTATCTATTTTTCCCCCCTATTGATCGCTTTTTCTTGTTTCTGCAAATAGAAACAGGACTCCAACTCTAACTCACAAATCAAAATAGGCAATAACTTTTTTTTTTTTTTTTGGTTTGTATCAATGCCTTAATTTTCTGATAAGGAAATAGTATTTATCTTTCTATACCTAAATCATGATTTTCTTTAATATAAATCAGCTGAAGAAATAAATACAAGATATTTAAATAATCTTAGAGTTAGTTGAATTAACTGCCTCTTTGGAAAATGGTCTTGGGTTGTTTTCTTTTGGGGCAGTAATAGAAACACCAAGAATAAGAGCTTATCCCTCACTCCTAATGTTGTAATTTCACTTCACTGTTACCCCATTGAGCAACTGGATAAAGGTGAAGCTTGAGGAGGTGACAAGGAAGGTGACTCTTACTGTAGAAAATGATGTTAGAATAGAGCTCTCTTTAGTCAGATTAATGGCCTGAATCACTGGATCTGAGTTGTCCTTCTGTACCCAGAAATGCCTGTAGTTTCTGGTGTCCTTTTATCTACATCTTTTGCTGCAAAATTAAAACACATTTTGATAGCAGGACTTTTTGGCTTTGCAAACTAAATAAAGGATAAAGATGCCAAACCAACTGGAGCTTCAGCAAAATAGTTTAAAAAAATTAATTCCCAATGGGCCATCTTTTAAATAAATAAAACTGTATGTCACCATTACATTTGTGACTTTAAATATTTATCGTATAAGCCCAGTGCAGCAATGTTTTTTCACCATACCTCTCCATCTTGTAGCCCAACTACAGAAAGCAGAAATTGCCTTTAATAATTTCCCACAGCTTTAAGAGTTAAAATAAAATAAAAAAGAAAGTGACATGATCTTAAGAGAGCAAGATGTTCACTGGCAGAAATATAAAATGATAGTTTGAAAGAACATCAGTATCCATGAGGATAATTGGGCTGATCCTTGAAAATATTAAAGCATTAATTGGAACACGTAATTAAAAATACAATTGAATAGGTCCAATTCATGTGATTTTTTTTCATGACAGTTGTTCTTCATGAAAAATAAACCTACAAGTTTAGGTTTCAGAATTGTGAATTTTATAATCAGAGCCAGTTCTTTAACCTACACTTCCAGATTAATAACAGAAATCATATATTGATATGTGGCTTGTTGTCTTTGGGAATTTTCAAGTCTAACACAAAGTGTAAGTAATTTAATTCCTGTGTTACTCACATTAGAAAGGGGACTTATTGCAAAGACTTTTTCAGTTTGTTCCAAGCAAAGTACTGATTTCTTAAAAGATATTAAAACCGAGAGGTGTAAGAATTGAAAACAAATAATGCAATTAAACAGAGTAGGTCTCAAAAAGGCACTTTCAAATAGATATCTCCATGTGGAATTTATAGCCTTCATACATGTTACAGCAAGGCAAGCAAGACTTCTAAGCATGAGATTCACCAAAGCAACTCCATCATTAGCAAATGCTGACTAAAATAGTAAGCAGGAAAATAGAAAACAAGACGCTTGTGTCTACATAGAAAAGTCTTGATCATTTTCTCTCCTTCTCTGGATTCTTTTCTTTTCTGTACAACATCTGTAATTACAGACTCATAGAATCAAAAAATAGTGGAAGTTGGAAGGCTCCTCCTCATCTCTGTGGCCCTTTATTCAATTCTCTCCGGTTTGGATATGTCTTTCTCTTGTACAGAAGAGTCCAGAACTGGACACAGAGCTCCTAATTTCCAATATTGAGAGGGGAAGGATCACCTCCCTCTACCTGATGGCAATGTTCCTCCTTATGCAGGCCAGGATATCATTCATCTTCTTTATTGCAGGAGCATTGTGAGCTCACACACAACTTCGTGTCTAACAGGGTCCTCAGGTCCCATTCTGCCAAGCTACTTTCCAGCTTCTTGGTGCCCAGCGTGTACTGTGCATGGTACTATTCATATGCAGGTCCTGGAATCTGCACTTCCCTTTGTTGAACTTCATAAGGTTTCTGTCAGCCCATTTCTCCAGCCTGTCAAAATCCATCTGGACGACAGCACAACGCTCTGGTGTATGAGCCACTCGTCCCAGTTTTGTGTCATCAGCAGATTCGCTGATGGTGTGCTTTGCCCCATCATCCAGACTATTAATGAAGATGTGGAAAAGTTCTGACCATTGGAGTACATTGCTAAATACTCATCTCCAAGCAAACTTTGTGCTCTGATTAAGTACCACTGATGGTTATGACCAGTCAGACTCTGTATTATAGCTCCAGAGACTTTCTCATAAAACCCAGGTGCTGAAGAAATCCACTCCTCAGTAGTGCTGCGGTTAAACTTCATTTTTCTACTTTCCAACAATTTTTAAACCTGTTTAAATTTTCATGAGCCATAGACATCTATGGTCCAGAGCCGTAATGCCCGTAATGAAACAATTTTACAAGGACTGATTAAATAATAACTAAACTGGAAGAAAAAAAAAGTGGAAGTATATACGCTAAGGCAGATAACTGAGAAAAAGCAGCATGAGGGCTCCAACACCAACTTGTCAAATTTCTAAAACATAAATAGTTGAAATAAAGGTAACTGGCAGTGAACACAGATGAAAAAGTGAATTTTTAGCTTAGTTAAAAAAAAATCACAAAATGGCATGTTCTATAAAGACAGCTATTACTCTGAACTCAGTTTCTCGATGAGGGGAGTAGTACATAAATGTATATAAGATGAGAAATCAAATGAAAATATATGTTGATAAGCTATGCCAAAAATTATAGATTTTGACAGATCTGAGTTACTGTGAGAATGACTGACTGGAACAAGAATTACTGAGCACATAAATAGGCTTCTGTGTGTATGTGAGAGCCTCAGATTACCTGTTATTTTTATTTTATTCCACTGTGAAGAATGTCTTGAATGACCAAAATGATCTGAAGCAATTTGAAGACCTATTTAGGAAACAGTTTACAAGCTGGAGTGAAATCTATGTTGAGCAAACTTGAAAGGCCTTGGAAGTTTGATTTAGATAAGCATGCAAAGCGTGAATATTTATTTGAACCTATTTAACTTTTTGGAGCTTGTTTTTATTCTGGATCCAAATGACTGTTTCAAAGCTATGTTGGATGATGATTGTAACAAAGAAGAATATATTAACAGCTTTTAAAGTGTTTGAACTTGAGCTGGCAGGGAATGGTTTTCTTTTTGCCAGTAAAATATTTCTCTGTATCTGTAAAATGCTGATATTGTGTCATGAAGATGAGAAACAATTTAAAAAATGGAATGAAGAGGGAGACAGAGAACATACCATAAAATAATGAAAGGGTGAGGATAATTACCCAGGATATAAATAGTGTGGGGTCAAAGTCCCTGTCTTACTTTTTATGGGCTATGAAGTTTGCTAATTGATCATGGAGTGAATCCATAATAAAATATTATATCCCTTAAAACTAATTTTTGAACACAAACATACATGAAAAGTAATATTGAAAAACTTTTTAAAAGAATTCTTGCACATATTTACTGATATGAATGACCCCTAAGGATTCAAAAAAGGCCAGTGTTTAGAATTAACTGAAGACAAGACTTATGTGAGCACTAAGCTATTTCTGTGTGTTATGTTGAATATCAGTTTGGGGTAAAGGCTTAGAAACTGTTTTAAGAGATCAAGTGAGAAAATAGTTTTAAGGACTTAGGTAGATTAGGAACAGAAAATATGGATTTAAGAAGCAAGACATTTATGCATTGCTGACTTTTTTTTTTTTCCATCTGAAGAAAATCACTAAAATTTCTGAGTAGGAGAGAAAAAATTTAATCTGTACCAATAGAAATCTTTTAGCAAGATTTTCTTTACAGGTGTAAAAGTTTTATATGAATAAATAAGTTAAACAATAAAATGATTCCTAGGCTAAATGATAATTAAGAAATCAGTTTCTTACTGAAAATTTTGGAAGTCACTAAAGGCAAGGGTTCATGTCTGGCTAGGGTGTGTTTAGGGCCAGCAGTATGAGAGATTCTTTGAAGCTTTTTGTCCATACATTCACATAAGCGTATTACAAGACTCAGAGACTAGCCTGACCCCAGCAGAACTAAAGAGAGGCACAAAGAGTAGACCTGAGCTGTTGAGTTTAGTAAATTAGACCTCTCATCTCATTTCATCATTTCTAGAATGTGTTTGATACTCAGCAGCCACCCTTCAAGCTCAGTTATTGAAGAGATGTTGTGTGGTATTATTTCTGTTTCCTGAGTAGATAAGCAAGTGAGCAATGCTTTTGTGGTACTGCCCAGTCCTGCTGCTACAACTCTTGGACCAAAATGAACATAAATTAACTTTGTGCCAAACGGATTTTTGCTTTTTCCCTTCCTTGCAAAGAGTAAAGGACAGAGCGATCATATGAAAACTCATAGTGTGCAGACACAGAAGGCCATACTATGAAGCTCCACAAATTATTAAAGTTGAACTTGTCAAATTAGCAAAATTTGAGACCAATGTTTGTGCTGTGTTTCCCCCTTTTTTCTAATTATGTCTGATGCTTTAAAGCTCATGGATCCAATCCAAAATTTCACAAGAGTCTCTACCAATCTTTTGTAAATTATCGTAGGAAACAAGGGGGGAAAAAGGAACAGAGCAGCAAATCATCAAAGCTAACACAAAGCTGTAAACCTGTAGAGGCAGAACTTGTAGATAATTTCTGCTATGTACTGAAATAACAGTCCATAGTGGTGGAGAAATGAAACAAACAGGCTGCAGCCTTCTAATAGTGTCTGAATCTAAAGCTGGAATTGTTAGTGAATGCAGCTGTATCACGTACTCGTTTGTCATCTTACTAAGTTACATGCAATGCATATGTAAGCCATGTATCATCTGGGTTTTTTTCACAAAACGGAACTGAAAAGCAGTTATCGCCACTGTAGAGAGTGTTCGCACCACGTGACACATTTCCAGTTATATCTTTTAATTTAAAAATGTCCATCTTGCGGCAAAACATAATTGGGAGAACACTCATGTCAAAATGAAATTATTTCTTTTCTAAACAAAGAAAAAAAAACAATCACTGATGATACAAAATGGTAAAGGTACTGAAAAGGAAATCCAAAGCCTTGTTTCTCTTCTGAATCATAAACAGCAGAAACATAAGTCAGTATATGCTTTATCTAGAGAGAGAGTTCTAACTGTAGGGCTATTGACTATCCAAACCTCTATTTCTAACACTAAATAGTTAACAAGTATTGCTGTTGGGTTTTTTTCTATCTTTCCCCCTCCATTAATTAATACAATTTTCAGCTTTCAGAAGCAAAAGGGGTTTTTTATGAAACAAAATTGGTTCCTTGCCAGCTCTAAGCAGGTTAACACTGTAATTTCAGTAATGATTAGTTTAAGAAACATGAGCTTCAGGAGGGACAAGTGGTTCAGGATTAATACATTATAAAAATGATTTCTGAGTGTATTACAGTATCAGTATTAGTTTACAAAAAACTGACAGCAAAGCTTGCCTTTCTCCCACATTTCACAAGAGTGGTCTCAGGAGAGAGTCTGCTGCTGCTATGCTTTAATCTATGTGAAAGTATAAGTGGCTTTTGCATCTACCTAACATAGAAACAGTTGGCTTTTTTTTTCTTCTGAAGGATGTTCATAAGACATTCAGAAGAATAGATCCACAAATATGCCAGAACTACATCACACGTTTCAAATATCTGGCTTATGATTCAAATTTTTAAATAACAGTGTAGTAAAGTGGTCCCGTCTAGCTTTCAGGGTCATCTTTTCCTGTTTGCTGGGTCCTTTGCAGAATTCATAGGCATGAGGGGTTAATGCAAATCAGGGTATGCTTTGATAATGAAAAGAAAATTCAAGAAAAGCAGGAGTTCAGATAAAATCATACTTTTTAGCAGGCTTTATTTATTGTATCTTTTTTTGATCAGCATGATCTTTTTATAATTAGAGGCGGATTATTTATTATCTCTCTAATAAAAGAATTTACTATAAATCCTACTTTCGTATTTTTCCCTCTTAAATAATAACTACATATTGGTAATTTTAGTAAAATATATATCCCTTTGATTGAACTTTTTTTTTTTTTTTCCTAGATAGAACAGAATCAAGCAGCAAAGTTGTCAGCAATAGAAAAAAACAGATAGCGGGGTGTCACGACTGTTACTGATAGCAAAAATATTTGCATCTGCAGACCTCTTCTAGTCAACTTACATGTCAAATAAGAGAAAGGAGTGATAGCTACACAGATACTCTGCAAATTGATCTTTGAAATTCAACGATAATGTGTTTTATTTTGGTTTTCCTTTCCTTTTTACTTCTGTTTTTTGGGAGTTTTTTTGATTTGTTGTTCTTTGAGGTTTTTATAATCACGAGAATCAGTAGCAAGGTTGTTAAAGACATTGATAGATTTTCATTTATTTAAAATGCCATATAATATTGAAAAGAAGACTGACAAATGGGCAGCAGCTGTTGCCACAGAAATGTTTATACCCATGTTATCTTGTATTTTATTCCAAAACCAAGAAGGTAGTGAAGGAAAAGCATGATGGGAAAAGCTAGACGAATTTAGTATGACTGTAAGCTCCAAGAAAATAATAATTCCTGATGCATCCGTTTCCTAATGGGAATTGCAGGATCTAATTGTGTTTCAGTTGTTGGGTTTTGTGGAAGATAAATAATTTTTAGAATTAGTATTTAAGAAATTATTAACATTTCCATTTGGTATTCATAAAGCACCACTAAAAAGTGTGTTGTATGAATGAATAGCAAGCCAAATATTTTGCTGTTAGTACTCTGATGAAGATTACAATGATAGTATTTTTTGCAATTATCAGAGCTTCATCTTGTGGAGTATTAACAAAAAGGTCCCCTAAAGGCTCATTTCAGAAGTCTGGAAATTAGAAATGTGAATCAGGAAGAATGAAATTACCAAAAATATAATAATAATTAACTTTAATTCTCATTTTAGATATAGTGAATTTAATAAATACATTCACTGTATGCAGTTGCGACGTCATCTTATTTTGACCATTACTTAAAAATTGCCACATTGAACGTTGTCCTTAAAATTACAGTAGTCAGATTGATTTATTCAGATCATCCACAAACAGGTAAAAGCAAAAGATATAATTCTAAATGGAGAAGATGAGAATTTTCCAAGATTACATGATTGTCTTGCACGAGTTCACTGTTGTGTTGCATTTGCACGTCCAGGTTTTGGTAGCAGGCAGGCTACAGGGCTGGTTTTTGTGAAAAGGTGCCAGAAGCTTCCCCCGCATTTGGCAGAGCCAATGCCAGCCAGCTCCAGGAGGGACCTGTCACTGACCAAACCTGAGCCATTCAGACATGGTAGTAAGGCCTCTGTGATAACATATTTTAGAAGGAGAAGAAAGTAATCGTGCAGATGTAAGTGTGGCCAGATATAAGCAGAGTGAGAATATGTGAGAGGAACAACTGCAGACACCAAGGTCAGTGGAGAAGGAGGGGGCGGAGGTGCTCTAGGTGCCAAAGCAGGCATTCCCCTGCAGCCCATAGTACAGCCCATGGTGAAGCAGCTGTGTCCCTGCAGCCCATGATGGACCGCGAAGTGGAGAGATCCACCTGCAGCCCAAGGAGGAGACCCACACTGGAGCAGGTGGATCCTGGAGAGAGGGCTATGGAGCTCTGCTGGAGCAGGCTTCTGGCAGGGACCTGCAGACCCAGGGGGAGAGAAGCCCACACTGGAGCAGGTTTCCTGGTAAGACTTGTGACCCTGTGGGAGACCCGTGCTGGAGGCAGACTGTGCCTGATGGACTGAACCCTTTGGAAGAGTGTCATGTGTTGCAGCAGTTTGTGGGGATCTGTTGCCTGTAGAATGGACTCACACTGAAGAAGTTTATGGAGAATTGTCTCCTATGGGAGGGACCCCACACTGGAGCAGGGGAAAGACTTGTCTCTGAGCAGGATCGGGAACAATGTGTGATGAACTGATTGTAACCACCAATCCCAAACTTCCAGCACCACTGCGGGGGAGAATGGAGAGCTTGGGAAGGAGAGAGGGGTGAGGGGGAAATGCTTTATAAGATTCATTACCCTGCTCTGATTTTATTAGTAATAAATTCAGTTAATATCCAAAATTTGAGTTTATTTTGCCTGTGAGATATTTAGTGAATGATCTTTCCTCATCCCTATCTCAAGCCATGAACCTTTTATATTTTCTCTCCCCTGTCCAGCTGCGGAGGGGAGTAATAGAACAGCTTTTGTGGGTGCCTGGCATTCATCCACGGTCAACCCACTACAACTACTTCTTTATTTTACCAAACAGACTGAAAATTATTTTTTCCTTTTCATTTCCAGACTACTTTATTGATTTCTTGCAAGAAATTCTTAGTAATATACAGTGCTATACATTATACAGGTGTTTAAATATATTCTTTGGAGAGGAATATGTGTTTTTAAAAGTTAACATTCTGATGTTTAAACCCTGTTTCCCTAGCAATATTTAACTTCCATTTCATTGCAACTAATACTTTATGAAGCTACATATAAAGGCAGAGTATGGTTAATTATGTTTCTAGTTTTCCATCAATTTTTGTGTTTAGAGGTCTAATTTTTTACTTCAAATAACTTATTTGTAACCAAGCTCAACAACTGCTCTTCCTTCTCTTTACGTTCTGCGCCGAATTAAAATATTCAAAGGGGAAAGCCCCATTTTTATTTTCCATACAAACCACCTCTACCTTTACTTTAGCCCTGAACCAGAAGGAACTCTTGCCATGACACAGAAGTCTTCCTCTCATATCTCTTCAGAAGTTTGCTGAGGGTTGCAGCGTATTCATCTGTGACCAAATTTCAGTGACCTCTTGGATTTTCTAGTAACAAAGGCAGAGGTCCATCTTCCATACTGTTTGCTCATCTCATAAAATACTTGCCACCAACAATAGGAGGCAATACTAAGTCCATGACAGGTGCATCTGTATTACCGGGTTAGTGCGCTGCAGGTGGTTCTGCTCCGTGTGAATCCACCAGAGTCTGTAGCTGGTACTTTGCAGTGTGCCACATGTATGGGAGATCACCGATGGCTCAAAGTAGTTTCTCTCCTGCAGGGACTGAGGCTGAAGTCATACACAGGTGCAATCCAGAGCACCCTGCTTGCAGTGTGGCTACATAGTCTTCCAGTAAACACCTCATTATTCAAGCTCTAGTGCAGGCCTTGGTCTGGCAGATAGAACAAACTTCAACACAAAGATAAATGATCCTAAGGTCACATTTTTTCACAGTAAATAAAACCCAGCTCATCTCACCTTTGCTCTAGATAACTTGACGAGTTTGGTTGCATAGGCCAGACTCACTGCACTTCAGTTACTGACAGATGGTCACCTCTGTCACTGCAATGCTAGAGACGTGTTATGGCCCACCTCAGAAGGGCAGGGTAACCCAGGCTCTTGTTAATAAATCTCTTGGGGTGGATTAGAGTGAAACTACACTAAATAACCAGTGTTTCTTAATATATATTTGTAGGGTTTATTTTAGAACAAGTTTGTTTCAAAGGAAAACAGGTGTAGCCATTTTTGTTGTTATTATCTATAGTAGTACAGCAATATTAAAGAAATGTATAAGGAAAGGAAGAGAAAGAAAGGATAAAAGTGGAAAGATATATAAAATCACTATCTGCTGGATCCAGTGATGAAACTTGGTAGTTGCAGCTTCGACATCTGTTGGTTGAAGATGGTGGTCTGAGTCCTGTCAAAGTGGATCCTTGGAGGTGAGAAAAGCCTACCAAACTCAAAGATTTCATGAGTTATTTTACATTTCAAACTCAGGTGGGAATGCCTTTTACGTCCCCTGGAGCAGGGAGTTTTACAGTGGGTAGTGTCATGGGACATGTCATGCCTCTCTGAAACCTTCTAAGACATTACAGCTGCCTATTATGTCAGCATCATTCGCGGTCCATGATGGTCCAACATGGTCCATATTCATCTGAGATGAATAGCCCAGGCTAGGTGTGAAAGGTCTTCAATGCTCCATGGAGGGATTTTCACAGCAGAGTCATCATGTAAGGGAGGACTTTGGCATGACAAGAAGGATTATTGCATCTGGCAGGATTTGCCTCTTATCAGACTCTTCCCCGATCCTGAAATCCAGTTTGTGTCTTCAGGAGTGCAGACCCTTCTGTACCTGGGATAGTTGGGCAATGGCACCCACTTATCTGAAGGTCCTTTCACAGTAGGCATACTCAGGGAGAGACAGGCTTTTCTGGATGAGGAGCTGTTTCTTTGCAGTTTGGCAAAAGTATTTTGGTGTTCTTAGCAATGTTTAAGCCACTAACCATTTCAGTCTCTGATAAGCCACCAAAGTAGGGCTTGTTCCCAGCACTTAATTGCAGCTCCAGAACAATCACCCGTTAGGGTTGTTGTAGGCTACCTGCAGATAAGCAGGTCACAGTCTAGTGTTACTTTTAAGCTGGTTTTTGAAGCGAAGGACTGAGTGGGAAACCCTTGTCATATTCTACTGTACTTACACTGGGCAAGAGTTTTGAAAACTCTAGAAAGCCCAGCCATGTACTTCACTGAATATTTTCCCCTTACAGAAACTGCTGACAAGTGATACAGGCAGGTCCACAAGTTGTGTATCTGCTATGTGACAGGAACAGAACGATAACAGGACTGATGCTGAGGATGAGAGGGCTCCCTGAAAGAGGAAATGGTACAAAAAGGCTGTTGAATTTCCGAATACTGCAACTATCCACCAAGAGAAACTATGTGTAGTATGCCTCTATTCATAATATTTCGTGATCAGAAAGCCTCAGAAATAACTGAAAGCCACCTGTGTAAGAATTCTTGCTTTAGTATTTTATTATTTGGAAAATGAAGCAAGATGTTTTATGTCTCTGAAAGCAGGGGGGACACAGGTCCTTTTGCCCTAATTTTACTCTTCTTGTAGAATTTTACTTCATCTTTTGAAAGTGATATGGTAAATCCTCATGTTAGAACTGGCATGAATCCTTTTGTTCCTAAATGCCGTATTCCGCACACCTCCATATTTGAGAAGTTTAGTACACTGATGATTGCAAGTGTAAAGATTGAGGACTCTCCTGGGAGAGATGAAAGTTGTGCTCTATTAGATCCTGATGATGAATCATTACCAAGTAGGGAAAAAATTTTATTCACGCCATTAAATTTTCACACACATTGTGTTTTTAATTTAACAAACAACTATATGAGGACAAACTAAAACATGTTTATTATTTTGGAAGAGAATGAAAACTACTCTTTCAGAAGATAGTTTTATAAGTTATATAAGATCAATCATATTTCACCAGTTTTCTAGATTTCTGGGTGCCATACCTTAAACTACTGACAAACAATCCTGCAAGGGATACTTGTGTTTATGGTGTTGTTTACTGTAATCTCTGTGGCAAATGAAACACTGACATGAAAACAGCCACATTTCCATTTTTCATCAAATGTGCTGTTGATATTTAGAAGTAGGTGGGCACACTTCACATTTAACGAATGATCAGTTGGGTAATTTTAATGACAAGTCCAGCTCTGTGTGGTCTGCCATTTTTCAGGCAGAGCATTTATCCCTGTCAGCACTGCTGTGAATTTCAGTGCGACAGCTAGACAGACCTGAACTCAATCATCTACCTGCCTTGGAAAATATCCAATATGTTTCACATTTTCTTCTGAAATGCAGCTGACTAGGATACAGTGTATCTTAAATTAACAAGGATTCATCAAATCATAATTGCTATCACTCTGACCCTGTGACTCTTTCACATTCTGAGCACCTATTCACACATGCATGCTCACAAATTTTCTTTAAAGCATGCCATTCCATGCAGAATATTTGTATGTGTGTGTGTGTGAGGGACAGGACAATCCTGCTGTTCTAACAGCTGGGGATGGACACAGGCACCCCAGAACTCTACTGACATGAAACTGTTTGTAAGAATCTCTTGTATTGCTTTACATATTGATTTATATTATATTCCATTTTACACAATAGGTTTACATTTATTTTTGTCTAGTATACTTTTGAAGAAAAATTTTTATATGTCCTTCTTTATTTAAATTCTGTTTTGTAAAAAAGGAAAAAGGATAAGCTAACAGATGAGCTTTGCTTTGAAGTATGTTCTCACAGATTTACAAAATCCCTTTTAATAACTTATGCTCCTATTCACATAAATGTATAAGCTATGTGTCTCCTCTGTCAGGCCTAGGTATAAGCCTGGCATATAGAGGTACCAGGCTGCATCTGAAGACTTGTCTTTTCCATTGGATTTCTTGTGAACAACTGAATGACGTGAATGTCATGAACCACTTTCAACATTAGGAGCTCCATGCAGGGAAAGCGAGGAGACTTAGAGGCAGATCATACAATAAAATTTCTGATGAAATGAAATTTTTAGCTGCAAGAATGGATCCTTGCAACGTAATCAAATGTAACAGATAATTGCTCCTGTGGACAGCAGAAAGAATCAAAGCTTGTAGGACCTCTTTTTCCCTTTTTTTGCAGACATCTGAGGTTAGGAGCTAGGAAAAAAATGAGATTAATTTGATTTTAAATTGAACCTGAGTTCAATTTGTTTGGAATTAAGAGCAAATTCTGCCCATGGATGTGTAGACTAAAGAGGCAGCAAAAAGGTGGAAGGATGACTCTATCATTGCATTGATACAGAAGTACTTTAACCTTTGACTGTTGGCTTTGTTTCTGCATAATATAACAAAGTTTCTTTTTTTCCTTCATCACAAATTTTAATATTTTATTTCCTGACCTATGGGTCTCAGAGAAAGAACAGAAAAAACAATAACTTTCATCCTGCAGTCTTAAAGAACAGCATCAATACTTGGTTTATCATCTTTTGTTAGATGGGAATTAAAAAAAAAAACCAAACAAACAGCTATGAGAAAATGGGAGAAGAAAAATAAAGGTAGTGTGTATAGTAAAGTAATAGTTTTTCTTTCCATTCTTTGCTGCAGATATTCTGCTAGTACTTCCAGTCTTTTGTCCCACCTTCCTCCTGTTTCTTGTTCTGGCATTCAGCCTTGCTTTGGCTGAGCTGATAAGAGGCATATTTGCATCCTCCTTGAGCTCTGCAGTGACTAAATGTGGTAGGTAACAGCTATGGAGGTGGAAAAACTTGGGATAAACTAAGATCCTGGTGGAAAGGCAAAGAAAGAGTGAAGAAGTAATTAGAGAGATGGAAAGCAAAGTCAGCATGTGTTAACGAGACTAATGCTTCTGAAAATACAGGGGGGGGCCAAGAACACTGCTTGAGACCTTCAGAGGAGGAGACTGATTCTCTGCAAGAATCTTTCAAAGAATGGTAGGCTAGATGTGGAGAAGTAGAAGGAATTTATTTGGGAAAGGATTCTTAAGTTGGGGCATTTTTTATTTCATATTTTTGCGGTCTTAATATTTATAAAAGCAACACTCAGATGATGCCCTTATTTTTCAGTTTACATTTGTATTTAACATATAAATAATAAATCTATTAAAAAAATTTATTAAACATATGTATGATGAGCTTGAAGAAGGAAATTCTTGACTCATCTAGCAATTTGCAGCATTTTCTAATCTGCAGTCTGAAACATTTGTTATTTTCATTTCTGGTTTTGTTGACTTTTAAATTAAGAAAGATATTCTAATATGCCCACATTAATGAGTTCTCTGTCTTTCTATGTAAGGTTTTGCCCCTTACTGTATGAAGAAATGCATCCATAGATGTTATTTAAACCCTCAAAATTGTGGAATGTACTAAACAGCAGTAATTATAGAAGTGAATGTTTCAACAATGAATAAAATACAGCCATATTTCTTACGTTTCTTAATGACTTCTTCCTAGATTGTTCAGAGGAAGACTTGAATACCAAGTGCCTTTACTGGAATGTTTGTCTCTGTTCTTGATTACACTTATCAAATCATTGTGTGAGTTAGAAACATTTCTGATTTCCAGATGATAGTGTCCTTAGTTTTGACTAGGGATGCTTGTTTTGCAGAAAAATGTCAGAGAAATATTCAAGCAGGAGCTGAAATTGATCCCTTTAGCATGATTAAGAATAAGCCTTATATGTAGCATGTTAAAATATTATAAGAATATAAGAAATTCACTTCTGGATCAGATCAAATGGTCTGCCAAGTTCAGTGACAATAAGGGGTAGTGTTTAGGGAAAGCACACAAATCTGGCCAATATCTGATATTCATTTTGTTCATGCTTCTCCACAGTCACTGGGCTAATAATCTTGATTGCTTACTTTGTCGTCTAGTTTGCGATTCTATCTAGCTGATACCACCTACCTCCATAGTCTTCTGCAGAAAGAGGTTCCAGAAAATTTCTGCCCACTGGACAAAGAAATATAGTCTTTGACCTCTTTTAAATGGATCTCCTGGTTGCCTCAATGAGTATTCTCTTATTCTAGGGTCAGAGAATTAGGTGACTAACACTTCCACATTCACCTTACCCACTTCAGTAATGAATTTGAAACCATGATTTCACCTCATTCTTCTTCCCTACAAACAGGAGGGTACACAGTTGTTTTTATTTCTCTCTTTGAGGAGGTGAGAAGCCCTTCATCATATCATTTGCCCTATTTGTACTTATCCGATCTCCAGGACAGCCTTTTTGAAATACAGAGAGCAGTACTGGAGGTGCAACTACAAAACCAGCACAATTTAAATCTTTCCAGAGAAGGGTAGTAACGTTTCTTCCACTCTTGGGAGAGGAAATGGAAGGAAGAAAGAACAAATTATATTTAATAATCACTGCACTTAAAGCTGGAATTTGACAGCACTGAATGGGATTTGAGGAACAGAGCATAATAGATCAGAAATCATTTTTAATTTGCCATAAAACCTGTACAAAGTTTGTTTATGTAGTTATTTCAATTGCATGTAAGAATTGTTTTCCAAGGGTAGGCAATATACGATTACTTTGCGCAAGAAGCAAAGCTGCAGGCTTTGTGATTGTATTATTCTGTGTCTGTGACAACTGCCAGATATTCTGCCGCAGAAAATTTTGGGATCAGACACTATCATACAGTGACAGAAAGTGTATCTTGTACTCTACTGCAGAGGAATAGTTCAGCAAGAGGGCAAATTGTCAGGATATCAAAAAAGGTTTTTAGAGTTAAGAAAGACTGTTCTCCTCAGAGACAGAGATGAGTGTTTCTGAGACTCCAGTATCTTCAAGAGTCAGGAAAAGTTCATGCAGCTCTCAAAGTAATAGGTGTTATTATGGAACTGTCATT
>VWZG01005067.1:88301-100052 GCA_013396735.1 Grallaria varia
AATTCTAAACTGTACTCGCTGAGTTACTTGAACTGAAGCAAGGCTGGAGTAATTACAGCGTTGTGTAAGTGGAATTTCAATGGAAGCAATACAGATAGACCCAGGGAAGTGCAGAGGGCTCTTTATTTTTTTATTCTGTACATGATGTTGTTGCCATACCTGACTGTATCTGCAAAGAAAAAGTGATGAATTGAATCTAGATATTTAATTAATCTATTTTAAATTCAATAGTTACTTTTGAAAACAGAATCATACATACCATACCAACCTTTTAAAGTACAGACCACCAGGAACCATTGTCTGTTAATTCAGAAAAACGTGTGGCAAAAAAATTGAAGGAAAACCTAGGTCCAACAGTTGCCTCTCACGTCTTTTGAAATGGAGGCCGAAACAGAAGGTCAGGGTCAGATATAAAGAGAGGTAGTTCCTCGACCCATTCATATGTTCAGCTTAAAAAATAATTAAAGAGCTTCTACACACTAAATACTACACAGTAGCTTCTGTGCTTTAATTACATTTATAAATTCTTTCAGCCAATACCCAGTAGTTAAACTTGGTCATATACTCACTTTAGTGTTTTACAGCCCTTTCTTTTCTTTAATTCAATACTTGAGACACATAGGTAGCATGTAATCATTTTGTGTCTGTGTCGGTTCATTTATGTCACATTTCCAAGTATTTTTTTCTGTAGCCATACGGGACAGGGTTTTTTAAAAATTTTTTATTTATTTATTTATTTTATTCAGAGAATTTCAAATCTTGAGCTAAATGCTGCAAGATTTGGGATAGAATCACCAGACCCACAAACACTTCCTATTTTTATGGAAACTTATTTTTGGGGAAAAATATCTTTTGTAAATGTGCTCTTTTAAGACAAACAGGAAACAGATGCATCCAAAAAAAGGGAATTGGCATTCAACTTATGCCCTTCGAAGTTATTGTCATGTGCTAGGAATAGAGTCCCTCACAGAGAGTCTAATTTTGATCAGTAGTACCATTTGTAAGGGATTTCCTTAAAGTTAGATTCTACAATAGAACACCTGTAAACATTGTCCAGAACTCTCTAAGAATATCCAGTTTCTCTAGACCAATGTGAAATTGATAATCTTAACACAAACATGTTTTAAAGTAATCCTAAAATATGCTACCTAAGTAATGTCTCTGACAATGAACTTTCAGTTTAATGATTCAAGAGGATTCTATACTGAACTTTGTAATAAGTCAACCAACCTTATATGAAATCAGATTAGGGATTTGCATACTGGTAAAAGGTTAAGCAGATCTCTATGTTCCTATTATTTTTAATTTACATCTTTATTGGGGTGTAGCATGTTGGTTTGCTTTCCCTCTATTTGAATACATAGAACTTGAGTTTACTTTTGATGTACTTGCAGTCATCTCATGTGTGAAAAAATACAGAAGCACATAAATTTAGGGGGAAAAATTAACCATAAAGTTTTCTGGCTTAACACAAACAAATTTGCACACAGACAGGATATTTCTATGGGCCAATCTATTGCAAGCAGATTATCGCCCATCAGAATTGCTGTTAATTACAATTTTATTAATTTCACGGACTTCATGTATGAGGGCAGAAACCAGCAACAAGGTGCCTGGCCAAGATATCTGCAAAGCCTTGGACAAATACCCAAAGGCAGGAAGCCTTCCAAGGACAATAAGAGTTGATCCCATATCTCGTCTGCAGACATAAACACATCTCCGGACCTCCAAAGACTATTTGCATTTGACAAGGCTTGTGGTTTCTGTGTATTCCCTGCCTTGTACCCAAAACCTGTTTGGCAAGACCTATTGTCCCCCTCCACCGTGTGTCCATGAATAATGGATGAATGGCTCCTGCTCTGTTTTCCCTTAGTTAACATAATGTCTTCTCTGGATTAGCTTAGCCCGTCCCTTCTTTAGCATAGCCCAACCTTCTAATTACACCAAACCTATATTATACTGAATACTTTTGAATAAAGTGTCTTTGTCTTCCCCCTGGGACAGAGTCTGTAGTTATTGACCGTAACATTCATGTTGACATACTAAACCCCCAAACTAACAGTCTAATGTTTCTCTTTGCAATGAGAAACTGTTGAAAGTATTTTGTATCACCTTTTTTAACTCAAACACTGTTTTTAAACTTATTTTTAATAATGGGTTATTTTTGTTTACTTCACTGTATGAATATAAGTAGAATCCTCTTTGTATACCGGGCTGTTGTTTTCCAGTGAAAATTCTGGTGACAATCAATGCAAATACTTTTGGGAAAATGGTTCTTCTAAAATCACTATAGATCAGAGGAGGTAATGTGTTCATGAAGATGTGACTATTAGCAGAAACAGAGCTTTGATGAAGAATAGCAAACCAGAATACTAAACTAGTGTGAAGAGGTGATTCAGCCTTACCAGGACATTTTTACACTTTCAATTTGAACTTACAACTTGTTTTTCCTACAGACTTTCATTAACTGAATGTGATTTATGCTTTTTTTCAGACAGTCCTTTCAGGAAACTAGCTGTAAAAAAAAAAAAACTGCCAAAAAGCAACAAACAAAACTAACAAACAAATTAAAAAATAGTAGTGTTAGATAGAAATTAATATCGTAAAAGACTAGAGTAAAGCAGAGAGAAAACATCTTGTGAAGTTGTGTGGTAGTGTCCAAGTGAGGATAAACTGGTGTCAACATGATTATTTACATACTCACAACCTTCAGAGTTGTATAAAGGAAGGATCTGATTGACATTCAGCTGTTAAACTGACTGTAACCCACCAATGCTACAAAGCCACAACAAGAGTAAATGTTGCTCTGTAGGGTAGCTAACTCCAGCAGAGATGGGGGAATATCAAAATTAAAACAAACATTTTAGATTCTAACAAGAAACCACATATTTTCAGATAGGATTCTATACTTTATTCATTACTAGGGATAGGGTTCGATGCCCTGTAATGTGTTTTCCTGACCTGTTTCCTGTGTTTGTTATTTCTAGCCTGTTTCCTAGTGCACAGTCACGCATTGTAATAGCTGTAGCTTACTGTATGTCTGAACTAGGGTCCAAAGGAGGAATTTCAGCTGCTGCTATCTTCACATGTAGCATGTTAGCTGACCTAATGCCATTCTTGAAGATCTTACCACTAACATTAATTTTCTGTTCCACAAACAAAACACAGGCCACTTATATTTAGTGAGGTGGTGACAAGTATTAAAATTTTTTAAATTGCGCCTCTGGCCTTTGGTCTTTTTATTCAAATATGTCTTCACAATTGAAGGAGTTATCACAAAACAAGATTACAGTTAATAATAATTTAAATCTTTAATACAGACTTCATATTGGACATGTTTCTAGGAGCTTGTGTCTAAGAACCTTTAAATATTTTACAATTCTTAGGGTTTTTTTTAATTGGAGTGATCACTGGGTTTCTAAGAAAGTATTATGAAGATAAAATTTCACACAGCATTCACATTCAACTCATATATGGTAGTCTTGGTACTGAATTATTTAGAGAAATTTTCTAACTAATTCTTGTTACCTTTTAGGCTTTTAATATTCACAATCTTCATGAGTCTTTGGAGGAAAAAAAGTCATATATAGAGATAAAAAAAAAAATCTTTCACAAGCTATTTTATTGACTTCTGGGAGGGGATAGGTATTTTGACCTTCAAACATGTTGAAATTACTAAGCTTTACCTTCAACATCCTCTGGGGACTCAAATGTTTCAGCACCATGAAATGAAGCTGCCAGGAATTCAGATTTATGGAACTTGTTGTAATGTATGGAGCGAATAAACTAATATTTTAGCATGTTATGTCTATAAAATTGATCTCAGTGTCCTTGTTCTTAAAGCAAAGGCAGCACTGACAGTGAGTCTTATTTGCTAGTTAGTTTATTCCGATATATCCTCAGTCAGTAAAAATCTGGGTAATCAAAATAGGATAGGTGTGGTAGAACTGAAATCCATTTTCCTTTGTAATAGGGGCATACAATACTCTCAAAGAAAAAATTGAATAAAGAACAATTTACTCCAGTAGAGACCTTCTAGTAGCTCACATTGAGATAAAGAGGGAAGGCCCTTTCAACACATGGTGGCAGCTGACAGAAGGGAGGTGGCAATGACACCTCTTGATAAGCCTGCTGGCTTCCTCCAGGATGATCAAAGAGCATTGCTTCTGCTTGGGAGCCCCTGACTGTCCTGAGGTCTGGTGCAAGCCTTCAGAAAAGAGAGTCCTTAGATGGAGGCTTTAGAGACAAAGCCATTAGCTCAAATTCTGCCAAGTCTTTGGAAAAACCCATCTTCATTTCAAAAACCAAGAGCACAGGTGCTCTGGAAAGGTACACCCTATAACAAAGATAATTCTTTGGCTGGGTATAAGATGCCTTTCAATTTAGGGTGTGCAGTAAAAATTCATGTTAATACACAGATTATAATGCTAGATGGCACAGTATATCCCTGTGATTATTAATTGTATTCTAAACATTTCTTTTTGCTTTGCATTGGCATTTGCACTTTATTACAAGTGCATATATGTACACATAGACAGGGTACTCAATACCAATTCTAATATATTGTTTAATCATATAATTTTTAAGCAACAACTATTAAAAGTAAATAGGGGTAATAATATGGCTGCCAGATTATGCTAAACCAGATTTCACTGACAGGAGTATTCATACATATCAAAATCTGAAAATTCTCTCCTCTCCTAAAATAACACACAGACATAAAAGGGCAAGAAGCAGCAGAAGACATTTTCTCCGCACAATATTGAGGGTTGCAAAAACAACACTGACAGAAATGGGCTCACTGAAAGAATGGGAAACTGGAGTTAGCAGGGGACTTTATGGATGATGTCTCAGTGTCTGATCCATGCTAGGGGAAATGGGAAAAAAAGAGAGGGGTGTAGAAAAGAAACTGGGACAAATTAGGTGGATTTTAGTGGACTCTGAGTTTCATACCATATGGTCCAGTGCAACAAAAGTGTGATTGCCTGCTGACTTTGGGCATGCAATTAGAAACACTAAATAGTAGTGGAATTTGAGAACTGATAGGCATCAGCACAAATTTCAGTCAGTGAGCCTCAGATCTTGCTAAAGCCAACCCCAGCAAGGGATTTTAAAACTGCCTGTGGCATTTTCAAATCAATCCATCAGTCTGTAGGTAGCAATGTAAGGAATGCACAGCCAGCACAATACGTGTTCCAACCAGTGACAACTCTGCTAGTGCATTCTGAGCAAGCCACAAGCAATTCAAAGTCCTGTGAGGAAAGAATCACAGTAAATGAGTCTCTGTTCCTGAGAGGTTGAAACATGATTACAAGGATCAGGAAAAAGCAGTGTCACTTGAACAAGGAATAATACATCATAAAATTAGGTGCATGGAAAAAATACTCTTGCATACTGATCACCCCAGCTTGTTGTGACATTCATCTTTCTAGTAAAATGACTTTTTTTCTTTTCTTTGTTTTTCTTTTTTTTGTTTTTCCTTTTTTTTTTTTTTTCTTTTTCTTTTCTTTCCCTGCAGTGTTTCAGGCCAAATTTAAATTAAATCCACGAGGCATGACCCATCCCATCAGTGAAATTACTATCTTCTGTGCAAAGCAATGAATCCCAGTGCAGGTGAACAGGTAACTAGTTGCTATTTAGCTTATGATAATGTGCTCTGGAAAAACATGGTAAGACAGACATTAGAGTCAGATTTAGTGACAGTATTAAAGCAACCAACTTACATTGATAATGGTGCTTTCCCATGAAGGAATGTGTGTAGATGAACTCTAAAACGGGATTTCAATTCTGAAATATTCAATTGAGACTGAAAAGCTACAGGTAGTAAATGGACAAGACTCCTTGCACAAAGGATCCTCTGTATGTTGGTAGTTAAAAATAACTATACTTCTCTGTATACCTACATTTCCAGGAGTCTTTTTTGCAGAGACCTAATTTGTTTCTGTTCTATGAGTGGCCATTTGGTTAATTTTTTCAAGAATATTTTGGATTTCTTATCTTCTCATCAAGTAGACAAACAGCTAATTCAAAAGCAGAAACATTTAATTTTGTCCTCTAGGCAAAATCCAAACAAAATGGAGAATATTTGTCTTGGAAGTCTTTATTAATGGAATGATGTTTAACTCAACAGGTTCCACCTAGGTGTACAGTGATTAGCACAGTGGTAAATAGAACTTTAAACCCAGAAGTCCTTTCTAATAAAGAAAATACAACCAAAAATAAAATGCATTTTCTCAAACAAGCGCAATAGAAACAACTAAAATAGGACCTTGTTATCAGACCTTGTTAGTCCTACTCATCAGAATTGTGGTTAATGAGAACTAAATCAAGTCTTACTGCCAATTCTCCGTCATTGGCTTGAGTTTAAATTGGCAGTTATCAAGCTGCAGAATATTTTCATTTTATGTACTGCACTAGATAATTTGCTGACACTAGTATTAAGATCTATGCAAATAGTCTAAGTGGACTAATGCTAAGAAGAAGCATTTAGATGTAAGCAGGATAGACTCAATCCATCTCTTTGACCTGATAGTTCCTGAAAATGTTATTTGAAGAAATATCAGAAAATAACAGTGAATGCATTATCACTGAAACTGTTGTAGGAAAAAAAATGTACTTTTTAGAAAAAGGCTGGAATTAAATTCCACCAGTTTTTTGGCATAAACCCCACATGGAATTAGGAGAATAATGGACTTAGACACCAGAAAATAGAAAAATGTTTGCTTTTTTCTCTTATGCATATTGATAGATATATATGAATATGTATAAATATATAAGCATTTAAATTTTTCTTACTGATTTTTCATTTAGGCTTTTGTTTCTGAATGTATTAAGGGAGTCCTAAAGCTTCTTGGATCCCTGCTTGCATGCCAGTCTGTTTGCATTTTACAGAAAGTCTCTTCCCTTAAAGGTTTACAATGTTGTCTAGACCAGATTCCTTTTCAGGTTATATATGTCTCACTGTGCTTCATGTTCTTGATAAAATTTGGAATATTATTTTTTTTCTTTTTGATTATGAGGTAAAACCTTTGGATAATCCCATCACATTTGGATTTGTAGGGATTTTCTAGGTTTTTTGGATTTGTTTTTGGGTTTTGGGGGTTTTTATAATGTTTGGGATTTTTTTTGTTCCTTTTATTTTTTCAGGATTTTTTGGCTTTGGCTTTTTTTGTTTGATTGATTGCTTTTTTGGGGGGAGTCTTGTTTGTATTTTTTGTTTGGTTGGTTTTGGGTGGTTTTGTTTTGGATTTTTTGGGGCTTTTTCGGTGGGTTTTTTTGTTTGTTTTTGTATATAGTTCACTTTTTCCTTTTTAGTTCCGCAGTTTGTTCAATTTCTTGTTCTTATTGATTTTGACAGTCTAGATTTTTTTTCCAGTCCAGGGTGCTAATACTGCATACAACTTAATCCTTAAAAGTCATGTTTTGTATGGTCATGTGTTCAGTAGACGGCTTTAAATACAATCCCATGAGATTACTGAAATATGAGATCAACCCTAAATCCAAAGTAATAATGAGGAAGAAGTTTCTTAGAAAATAGAATAAATTACTCTTATTTTTCACAATGTTGTCACCACATCCAGTTCCATTATTACCACCTGTTCCAAAAGCAAATGGTCTTGTATGCTGTTACATTAATATAGTTCTTGAGACAGCTCAGCACATGGTTTTTATACCAGAGCAGAATATGAAAGGAAAAAATTAGAAAGAAGCTACAGAAGTAAAGACCTATAAAAAATACAATACTTTTTTCAAACTTAATTCTTTCTGCAGTCTTTTCTGTAAATCATTGCTCTATAAACTGCATAATTTTGGAAAACATAGTATTTATTTTCATAAAATATTAAAAAAAAAAAAGAAAAGAAAGAAAAATATTTATTACTTAAGTGCTGACAATGTCCCCTGTAATAGTCCAGTAAAAAGTGACAACTATGCTTTGATGTTTTACAATGGCTAATTATGATCATATTTTTCTACTGGAACATTTTATTTTTGCTCTTTTATTAGGATAAACTGGTTTTGAATTACAAAAGTTATTTTTTTCATTTCATTTATGCTTACTACAAATTTCTGCTTGTCTACAGATTTTCATAAAATTAATCTCTACTCAGGTATGTAAAACACCCATCTTTTTTTAAAAATTCATTTAGTGCAGTTGTATAATACAAGCCCATGGAAACAAAGAGGAAAAAAGAGTTCAAGTGAATAGAGGTATACCAGGAAAAAGAATAGGTGAGGAAAAATTGTTTCTAAGGTAATTTAGGCCCAAAGAATGATGTAGACTAGGATTATGGCAGAGTTATTGTCCCTTTCTCACTCTCTGAAACTGAAAAACTTAATGATAGTGTTTAAATCAGATTAGGTAATAAACTGTAAACAGATCAGAGAAATTTACAATTTACAAGAGAAAAATCAACCTTCTCAGAATGTTATTGTAGGTACATTTTGTTCTATATATAGCTTTGTTAAAAAATTAAGAAGAAAAACGCTTCAGGAAATTTACAAATTTGGAGTATTCAAAGTGCAGTAGATGATGAAGATTTCAAGACTTCTTTGGCAGCATCCCCAGACTGAACTAAACCATCCTACTAAAAGAAGCTGTTCAATACAAAAACACCTCATGCAGTCATTTTCAAGTGGACTTCTGGGCATCACCCGCTGTTGCCTGCTGTGGTGACTTGGAACATGGTACGTAATCACTTCATGGATGATCAATTTCCGACTTCTCTGTGAAAAAGCATAGCATGAGACTTTAACAGTTCCAAGATCTCAGACACCTTGGGCCTGGGTACCACAGTGAATTATTTTCAAAAGCCATGCTCTCAAATACATGGCTATTTCAACACTTTTAAATCCATGAGTGATCAAGTATTGTTCATCATGCGTTTAATGTAAGAGGGGAACTGTACATCTCCATACACAGCCAAGTGTGTCTACGCACGTATACTCTAAAGAGCAAGAACAATTCCAAGTCTGGTCCTGACTGACTGTGCTAAATTTGATGATTTGCAAAACCAGAATGGTACAACACTAGAATGAAATGTAAGTCAAATGAGCCATAGCTGCATTGCCTCAGAGATGTGTTTAGGAACAGCTAGTGCAAAAGATACAACATAATAGCAGTTAACACTTACCCTTTTCCTTTTCAAAGCACTTTAAAAACCTTAACTAATGAATTAATATGTATAACTCATCATTAGACTACCTTGTAGGAACTTGGTATATAATTCTCTAATGGCTGTTACTAAGAAGTCCCATTGGGAGACACTCAGAAAGGTTAATGCTTAGTGTTGAAAAGATCATTATCTCTGCCTTTCTAAAACAGTTGCTTTTGTATATATTTAGGATATCCCAAATACTCGTAATTTTATATAGATTTATGTCTTTGAGGCATGGAATTTATATGCTTTTTATTTTCTAAAGAAATTTCTACAGGAAAGTATATTTTTACATACCTCTTCCTTATTATTTTGTAGGGATTTATTTGCATTCTACATTGAACAGCCTGTGAGAAGACAAGCACAGCAAAAAGCAGAAATATAAGTGTTGCACAGCCTGCTTTGTGTGACTCTTTGCAGAATTATGTGTTGTGAATCAGAAATGAGAAGATATTTTATTGCAATGTTGTTGCTTTCTGACAGCTTTTTGAAATGCTTTTTAGAAACTTACTTCTTTCAATTAATTATAAAATCACAAGTTGCTTGGCTATAGTTGTCCAAATCTGGGAAATACTGAGTTTCAGCCTTTTGGTAAAAGGAAGCTCTTAAGATCTCTGCTTTTAACATTTTATTGGGAAACAAAAAAACCCTCTTTTCCAGGCTTCTATCTGGGGATTAGGTTAATATAGCTCATATGCCCTTTAACATGCCACTTAGCAATTGTGTGCTGCAGCTGTCAGCTGGGGCATGACAGCATCTTGTTTATCAGTTTTATGAGAAAGGCTGGCATATTTTGTCAGGAATAGTAATATTTAAGCTTCTTGTCATATGAATAAGGAGGAAAACGCGTAAAATGTGTAAAATGACTACTGCTCCAATTTAAAGAATTTCCTTTTTGAGTTTTCACTGAACAAAAACTAACCCAAAAGCATATCCCTTGAATTATGCCTACTTCATTTTATATTAATCATGCCAAGGGACACATTTAGCTGGAGAGTTTGGATCTGTACCGCCCTTCATTTAAGCCAATATTTTCCATGTTCTCCTTCCAGTGCCTCAGTTTCCCTCCCCCAGGAATGAGTGGGTTTCTTCAGAACGGAGCCAAAGTGAGAACTGCCATTTAGGCTGTATAAACTATGAGCGCAGAGGGAGCCAAGCAGAGCTGACTTTGTAATCACATGCTACCTTCAGCTGGCCTAAATCCTCCTGGGGGAGAATTTTTTTCTTGTGTACATTAGTCTTTCCTTGGAAAAAGTTTGCTTACAATCTTTATTCTCACTAGAAAGTTTTCCTCCACAAAAATAAAAATTGGCACACATAAACAAATCCAGAGCGAGTGACCTGATAACCATTTAGAAACACTTTATGCTTTTAAGAAAAAAAGCCATACATTTTGTTCAGGCAATACTACAGATACAGAATCAAGTTCTACACATGAATTTGTAAATTTAAGCCTGTGAACAAGGGTATTATAATCTTCTCAGGGATGCAGACCTCAGTTTCAGATTACTTTTCCATGGCACAACCATAGCTAAAAGCTACTGTTATACCCTCAGGTTCTCTTTCACTGGGAACACCTACTTTCGTTCATACTGTCTAAACATTCATTTTAACTTAAGAGTCATGCTTGAAGGTTAAAGAAATAATGTTTATTTCTCTTCATGGTGTTTAAAAAAGTTTTGATATGCTCGGTATGCACTTCTAACGATTAATTTGCTTGATTTATTTTTAAAATTGTTAAATTCAATTTGCTTTATTTTTTCATTTTAATTTGCACAAGTTCCTAATAACAGATGAAAGAAAATATTAAGTCAAACTATGTTCTGATGGTACTTTTTAATGATAGAGGCATAAGTGTATTTACCTGTAGGTTACATTTGGAGCAACTTTTTAATGAAAAGCATTTTAGGAATGTGAGACCAGATCGTTTTGCTAAGCACTTCACTATTTTTTCCAAGTACATAAATTCCAGAATAGATTGAGTCAGTTTTGCAGGTGAAAACAGATATCTGGGAATATTTGAAAAGACCATTAACATGTGCTCTTCAGCTATTATTGAGGCTTTACAGATTGCAGAATAAAAATTATAGATACAGTAAATAACTCTGCTTTTCTACAATTTCTTCAGCATCTTCCTATAACTTTAGATTAATTTCAGTGTTTTCTTCTATCTTAAATCAGATCAGAAATAAAGTGATGCTTGGTATAAGATTTTTTTTTTCTCTGAAGGAAATAAAATCCACTGAGATCTTTATTAAAGTTCTTTTGAAGTTGTTATGAAAAAATAAGCAGCAGGGGTCTTCACCTTTTTCCTTTTTTTCCTTTTGCCCTTCTTTTTCATTTCCTGTCCTATATTTAATTGGCTAAAAATAAATTAAATAAAATTAAAATATATTGAAAACATGTCTACTGATCAAACAGGAAGCATCCATTTGTGCTATGACATTATGATTAATATCTCCTTTGCCTAAATTCTTAGTTCAGAAAGTCCCTGCATGGTGGCTGACTCAGTTTCAGTTCTGTCAGTACCAAAGACAAACATTACACTTTGGAAATAGAAATTATTTCAGCAGGATAGTCCATTACACTGAAGGAT
>VWZG01005067.1:100080-113533 GCA_013396735.1 Grallaria varia
GATTATTTAATCCTTAGAACCCATCATTTGGTCAGAAACTGAAAAAAAATTGTATTCATTAATTCATGGTATTTATTGCAGTAACATTCATCACAATGTTCCAATTAGCTATTAATATACATGTCACAAGTATTATTATAAGATTTACACTGTAATTCATCATTGATTAACTGGCCCATCATTTTAAAGTGCTACAGGAATTATACAAAGTAGCTGTCTTCTGCTTTCAGCTATGTTTAATTTATGCTCGTTACAGTTACCAAGGATACACTTTTTGGTGCATATGCAAATATGATGGTCATCTGTTATTTAATAAATCCAAATAATATTTTGACAGTGAAAGATTCAAATGAAAAATAAGTCTCATGAACAAATAATGTAAAATGTTGTTAAAGAGAGAAAAATATTCCTATATTCCTGTTAATTTAATATACATATGAAAAAAATAAAAATGAACCTCCTCACCTGTTACTGCAGTGCTTGGAGCTATTTAAAACTGCAATTAAAACCAGAAAAATATCTAGCACAATAATTTTAAAAGCCTCAAGCCACCCGTAAAAATATTCATGTACAAAGACAGTTAATCATGTTTCTTTTATAGAAAATAATCATTTGGGATTTATCAACAAAAATCTCTAAACTTGTATGTCCCTCAGATGTCATCCAGAATGATAGTCATTCTGGTATGCACAAGAGCACATGGTTTACTACATTCAAAGGGGTCTAATAATATTTCGTCAAATGGTATTCAGACATTTCCGCTTTTGATTAATGCTGCCAACTGGGCAAAATGTTACTATACAGGTTAAAGAGACTTTGAGTTTTCTTCAGAGCATAGATATTGTCCAAGCTAATTAAAACCAAACACTAATGAACTGAAAGAATTTGATGCCTCTGATACAAATTTTAATATTGTAAACATGTCCAAAAAGAGTGGGGGTTTTGTGGTAAATATTGAGGCATGCTTGAAACTGTCTTCAGCATGTAGAGTCATTGAGCTCTGGGAGAAAAATGAAAGTCTAAAGGTTCACATTGATGTCTTTTATTATTATTATTTCTTTTCTTCTTTTCATATAACATGATCCCTAACCAGGAATTTGGTATTCATGGAAATTGAGAGTTTATGACTCTGAGTTAATGGCATGAAAGTAGCACCCAGATATTAGGCAGAAGACAATCAGGCAGGCAAACTGTTAGAAGTAAATAATGAGTCCTGACATTTAATTCTATTATTCCTTTGCAGTGAATTACACTCAAGCTACTTAATTTATTCTGCACATGAAAGAGTCTGGTCCCTTCCTTAAATGTATTGCTTCGGCTCATTGTAGTGTTTTGTAGTTTCAATTCTGCTTACTTTCTCCCTGATACAACGGAATTTCACCCATCAAAAATAGAGGACTATTTTTTTTTCCCCCTCTTTGTGCTGTGGAGTCTGTCCTGTCCCAGGAATTGTTTCAGCTACCAGAAAATAAATATATTATAAGTCAGTTACTGGAAATACTTAGGACTGTTGCTTGGTTTCAGCTGTAGAAACAGATGCTACCATCACCAGACATTAATATTTTTAATCTTCTGGAAACAGAAAAAAAAAAAAGCCTTTTTTTAATGATATGTTCCTTTGACAGATAATACTTAATTTATTAGGTAGCATCAGTAGTGGAAGAACTAGAGTGAACCTCATAATCTATTAGGAAATGAAACTTATAGAATTCTTAGAAGATAAAAAGTTCTTTTAAATGGTTCATTTCATTATTTAGACAAGGAGAGACATTTCAATATGTATGGTATTTTGTTCATGAAAGAAAATAGGCTCCAAAGTTTCTGGGGAAAAGCTTAACCAGTATCAAAGTAATTAAAAGAAATCACAGAAAAAAGTGAGTATTCAATGTGCATTTAAGCTAATGTAGCAAATAATGTTTTATGACTATCTAATTCTACTTTGAGGGGCTGTATGGTGATTGGAATGTTCTTTCAGGTATTTTAAATGGAAAAGAAAGAACATGTATGGCTGTAAAAATAACTTACTGCATTTGGACACAAGCTGGTGTTGAATTATTTAAACAGGAAATCTATGTCAAATATCAAATGGGAAAAAATAATCCAATTTTATGTACACCAGAAAATGAGGGAGCTATTTTATGAATACTTTTATGAAGAAAGCTTAAGAACTGACAATCTGAATGTATCATAAGCAAAGTAAGATTAAATTGAAATAATGGTTCGCTAAGTATGCTAGTATTACACTAATTTAAGATGGCATGGACTTAATATAAAACCATTTTTTCAATTAATTTATATGTTGCAGATACAAAACTGAATTTTGAAAGAAATATAAACTGTGGTATGGTTGTGATCAACAAAATAACAAATTTACAACACATTGGAAAGTATGATTACTGAATATCTGCAGTTTTAATTGCTCTGTGAATGTTATTATTGCCACAAATTCAGTGGCGTATCTGAAAGTATGTTTTGTTTTTTTTTTTTTTTTAAATCAAGTCCTATAGGAAAAATAAATTTTAGAGCTTCCTAGAGGGAAACTCACCATGTAATACATGCACATATGAACTCTGAATGCAAAGATGATTTTTGTCCTGGACCCAGTAAATCGTAAAATATTAAGATCAGCAAGAGTCATAAAACTCCAACTTCCAACCTGTGGAGACTACAGCCAGGGGATTGAAAGAAAGTTCAGTCTGAATAGTGTTGTGGTAATGTGTTGTGCTGTTTGCATTTCCCATTATAACTCAAGGTGGTGTCTCAGCAAGTCTTGGTGGTTTGCTTCCTCCCACATATGAATATTCATATGTCTGGTATAACGTCAGCATGGCATAAAAGCAACCTGCCACAGTGTTTGCTGGTGAACTGAATCTCCCAAGTAACAAGTGATAGGATAAGAGGAAATGTCCTCACATTGCACCAGGGGATGTTTAGATTGGATATTGGGAAAAATTTTCACTGAAGAGGTTGTCAAGCATTGGAGCAGGTTGCCCAGGGAAGTTGTTGAGTTACCACCCTGGAGGTATTTAAAAGACCTGTAGATGTGGAATGCAGGGACATGATTTAGTAGTGGATGTGGCAGTGTTGGGTTAGTGGCTGTACTTGATGATCTTAAAGGTTTTTTCCAACCTAAAAGACTCTATGATTATTACGCTCACTTTCAGGAAACATGTGTTGGCTGTTCCTTCTATTGATATTATATTGATAGGGAAATTTGAACGCCTTTGATACAAATGTCAGAAAGTATTTGTCTCTGATAATGTAACATTTCAGCCAGAAATCTGTTCAGTTTCAAAATGGGATGTATGATTTCTTTTACTTCCTGTTAATGTAAAAAGTGATCTTACATTTCCTTAAAAATTTTAGATTTTCCAGCTTTTTATGTCTCGTTATTAACTTTTTCCCTTTATTTTACTGTTCGTTATTTTTTCTTTTTTTTAAATATATTTTGAAAGAGGGGTCCTAATGTGCTTCTCTGCTTTTTCTTTACTAAAAAAATCTACTGATTATGTCATCTGCAGCAAAGTAAAGCTTCCATATTCTTTTAACTCTGGAATTACCCTCATGCCTCGGAGGTTTTTCTCAATGTGTACAAAATGATTAGTTATATTTAATATTTAAATCCTTAAAGATTTTGTTTGAAAGTCCAGTGTTTTATTTAGAGTTTTCCAAAATGAAACTGTTACCCAAAGGAAAATATTGTGCCTAAATTGTTTGTTTTAGTTAGCCGGGAAAAAGATTTAGATTATTCAGTAATTAAAATATAAACCTTTTTCATCTATCTTTTAAATAAACTAGCTGGCACAGAGCTGTTACTATTTTAATAGCAAAAGAAAGAGCAAATGTTCGCATAGTAACTTTGAGGAACTGACTCTATCAAAAAAAAAAAGATATGACAGAAAAGTATATTAACTTTTCTTGCATGATTTACTTACTGTAAACTGGAAATTGCAGTTTTAGCTTACATTAACCATGTTTCAAGACTTCCTATTTTTTAATGCTTATTTTTAGCTATGAATGGTTTTCCAATGCCATGCACTATTAATACAATAGAAAGATTTCAAGATTGGATTTATATGCTGTACAGATGTAAAAATCACGATGTTTTCATTTTAGAAGAGATAAGTAGTGTTTGTCTTCAAACTAAACACTTAAAATATACAATAAAAGTTGCCCAGGCTTGAAAAACACTGAGTACACTGCATTTTTGGATGAATGTTTTAAATTCATTTTTTATAATGTCTCATTTGAAATATCCTAAATCTATCTGTCAGTTTTGAATGAAGACAGTAATTTACTTTTATTTGTAAAACCACTCCTGTATTAGTAAGAAGAGGACTGCAAGATATGTGTTTATGATAAGATAATAGTACTTCTGGGAGAAAAGAGACACTTAAAGTAGCTGTCTCTTGAAATGTTTCAGGAGTCTGATGTGTAATCAACAAGGTTTGGAAAAAACACGTATGACACTAATACAACCCCCACAGAGAGGAATTGTCTGGGAACATTACAAATTACTTGCTTCTGGAAACATTTGTTACATATGATATCTTTAACATTTCTAAATTAATTAAAGTTTTTCATAGCAGCTGAGAAGTTAGTGTCCAAAACTCTTAGCTCAAAANTCTACACTATATTTCAACTAACTCTGAATGCAAAAGGCAAAAACTGAAGTCTTTCCAAAATTTTCAAGAGGATCAAGCCTGGACCAGCAATAAATAAGCCAAGATATTTTAAGACCAAGGCTAATTTCAAGAATACCAGTATGCAATAGTTATAACATTTATTGAGTTATCAGAGTGTGTATCTCATACAGATCTAATATTTATTCTTTCATCCTAGACTGAGACACAAATGAAAAACAAAATAGTATTTTATGTGATGTCATTACATAAATTAGAGCACTCACATTTTAATTTTAATATGAACACACATGAAATTTCCTCAAAGTTCTTATTGAAAAACATAAGCAAAGGAGGAAGATCTCTAGTAACTAATTTAGCAGGTCATTTAACTAATTTGTGTAACAGCTTTAATATTATTGAGTTTTATTACCAACTCTAATGGGAGTGTTTGAAAATCTCTTGCATGCAGATAGTAGTGATTTCAAATATTTGCTCATATACAGGCTATTTCCACATCTAAATTCCTTGATGCCAAATACTTTTATTCAGCGATCTAAATCTTGTGTCAAACTCTTACCTCCTTGTCTTCTTCATTGTAGTGTCATACCGGTACTAGTTTTGCAGAACATTTCCAGAGTTGTGACAAAATAGTACCTTTTTTATAAGTAGTGATTGATGGCTTCTTTTTAGAAGATGAGAACAAACCCTGAAATATGCTGGAAAACTGTTCATACAAACATGTAGGAAACTGCATTAGAAGCACCATGTAGGCATCTGAGTGAAAGTATCATTCTAATACTTTCTAAAGGGAATTCTTGAGATACTACAATTTGCATTAAAAAATGCCTTATAGTGTGTAAAATTGAATTCAAATTGTTCAAAAAGACATTACATAGTGTCATTCTCTTCCAGTCTCATGAGGTTCTCTTAGTGGTACAAACAAAACAATTTCATTTTGATAATTATAGGTCAGTACTTTTTCGCAAGAAAGTCACAATGAAGAACTAGATATTTTGTAAAATATTAAATTATAATTCCCCTTTCAATTGAAAATTAGTTTAGCTGGTTTTGATTTTTAGGTCCAGACTCCACGTAGACTATTTTTTACCAGCATAAAATATGCCTTGAATATCAATGTCTATTCTCCAATGTAACATAGCTATTTTGAAAAAGTCTTGACATACACAATACCTACAGTTCAAACAACTGTCAGTGCCTCACACATTAGGTAAATTTTTCAAGTTATCAGACACTGTAAAGGTGTCTAATAAAAATGATTGCAGAATAGACCATTACTACTATAAAGACACATTAGTCACTTATCAGTGAAGCTGAAGAAAACTTAAATAACCCATGTGAGGAATAAACTGACACACCATTACAGGCTGAGGGATAACTCTGTAGAAAGCAGCTTTGAAGGGAAGCTCCTAGAGACTGTAGAAGATAAGTTAAACATGAGACAGCAGTGTAACCTTGTGGTGAAAGTGGCCTGCAGTGTCATGGAATGCATTTAACAGAGCAATGCCAGCAGCATTGTGTGAGACACACCTTGAGTGCCGTGTTCAAGTGTGGGTTTCCAGTATAAGAGAGACATGGAATGAATTCAGTGAACAGCCAGAAAACTGATAAAGAGATTGGAGCATTTTTTAATATAAAGAAAAGATGAGAGAGCTGGAGAAGACAGACCAGGGGTCTAGGACATTCTAGTAATTTTTTTTATTTGGTAGACATTAGTAAATATAATTTCTCTTGGGCAGTATGCATGGATCCTTTGTCTTTTCAAAGTAGATGTTTTTCTGTAATTGTGATTTTTTTTTTTTTTTCAAAAGCCTCTGTGAATATCTACACAAAATTTTGAAAATTGAATCAGGACTTATTTGATTGGAGCAATGCTGCTCCTGTCTAACTGGCTTACAACAAAAAAAATGGCTCAAATGGCTATTCTTTAAAGGACAACTGGGGCTCTGAAATTAATGGCAGCAGCAACAAATACAACAGATTTCCCATGTAGATGTCTGCAGGCAGAAGAGAATCTTGGCAAATATCATAGTCAAGTAGTGCTGCAGTCAGGGATTGCCCCTGAAAGTAATTTTTTTCTCATTTCAAGTTGTTTTTTTTTTGTCAGTTGCTGGCAAATATCTGCGCCAGGAGATATGTGTGAGATACTGTGAGAGAAAATGAAGTACTCTTACAAAATTAGAGATGGGTAAGTGCCAACATATGTCTGCTTTTTGAGGATTGAGGGAACTACTGTGCTGGCACATAACAACATAGCTTCACACCAAAAATATTTACAAAGAGAAAAAGCCAAAATAGCAAAAATATTACAAAGGCAGTCTGCCAGTTATTTTAATATAATTTAATTTTCTAATTGAGAAAAAATGCTAGTGCAAATTACTCAACTTGCACATACTATTGCATCTTACCAGTCCTAGAAAAAGAATTATCTATTTGAACCGTATGAGTGCTATTAAGTTGAAATCAAATTCTCATTTCTCATTTTGATATAAACAAGATTTGGACACTTAATGACAAACATCCAAGATGTGTTACTTATTTAGCTACATTTGATAGCATTTTAGCCCAAGGTTATTTCCTGTCATTTTGGGTTCCAAGATACTGGGTGAGATCCAGGCATTTTGAAATCATTGAGGAAAGAATGTATCATATGCTTACAAGTTCAGCAAGGAAAACTCCTCCTGTATTCACATATGCTGGGAACAGCTGGCTACAGAGGATATCTGCAGGAGCAAAAGGGGTTCTGGCTGAGAACAAGTTGAATGTAAGGTGGCAGTGCATCGCCGCGGCAATGAAGGTTCACCAGTTCTTGGACTGCAGTTGGTGACAATTTGCAGAAAAGAAAATTCCTAGTAATAATGAGAAAAAGAGTCTTCACCTCAGAGATTTTTCAACCATGGAACAGGTAGAGAGACTGTGGGATGTTCATTCTTGGTGATTTGCAAAACATGACTGCAAAAAGCCCTAAGCAACCTGATTTAACATGGAGATTAGGGCTGACCTGAAGAGGAGGTTGCATTAGAAGTCTTCTAGAATAAAATCTGTCTTTTTCTGTGGTTGTATATAAAATTTTCTTACACTATAGATAATTTTTCTGTATTTTGCTAATGTGGAAATCTATTGCCATGCTTGTTTGGTTTTTAATTCCGATATTAGGTTTCTCACTTATTATTTTGATGGTATCAGCCACTTTTTAAAGAGTGTTCTGATGTAATGTTATTTACTGATTCAAAGATTATTTTTTCTTTACTGAATGTATTCAGAAAGTTTGAATCGTAGGACTAAAGAATTGGGAATTTTGTAAAAGGTCTTTTCTATTATCACTGTCACCAGATCCCTTGCACCCCTGAGCTCCTTAACCTTCTGTCTCTTGACAAGATACTTGGAGAAACTCTTCATGTCGCCCTTCACCTTACCTAGCATCAGCTCCTGCAGAGCTTTAGCCTTCCTCACTCCATCTCTCTAACAGTAGGTAATGTCCTTATATACCTTCCATGTCCCTGCTTCCGGCATCTATATATTTCCTTTTCATGTCTCAGCTCAGTCAGGAGCTCCATGTTCATCCATGCACACCTTCTGCCTTGCCTGCTTGATATTTTTACCACCGGAATGGACCAGTCTTGTTCTCTAGAAAGCTACACAGAAAGGGCCATAAATAAATAAATTAAGCCCATGTTATAAACCACTAATTATTTTCCTTTTGTTTTTTGTTTGTTTGGGTTTTTTTTACATAGTGATTACTCATGTTTTCTAACATTTCTTAGGCATTTAAATTAATATTCAACAAATTTAAATGTTTTAATTTTATTATGTTATTTATTAATTAATCTAATGTTTCTTAGAGACTTTAGATTCTTTGGCTAAGTACTTTGAATGAGGTAAATTAATGCATTTATAAGCTTGTGCATTAAATCTTAGTAAAGCAGAGGGCATGATTGCCTCCAGTATCATAAACAAATAGAAAATAATTCATGGGCACACATCTCTTCAAGTTTGCTCCATTCTAAATAAAGGAAATTCAATTCAGTCTTCTGGATATGGTGGTGGTTTTTTTGGGGTTTTTTGTTTGGTTGGGTTTTTTTGTTTGTTTGGTTGGTTGGTTTGGGTTTTTTTGTTTCTTTTGGTTTGGGTTTGTTGTTTTTTTTTCCTGGATTGTTTCTCACTATTACTCCTCTCTTCTTCTTCATTTACTGGCTGAAGAAGGAGTCATTGTCCTCGTTACTGGGCTACGATTAACAAGTGTTTAGTTCCTGGGAATATCACCAAAACTGAGTGTGTCACCAGAGAGGCTGTGAAGGCCAGGCAGAGAACTGGTATTCCATTCAAAACAGGAAGAAGTGATTTTTCAGTGATAGTCAGGGAGTCTACTTGGTGTTAGGGAACATATTTCAATCCTGATGTCTCTCAGGGAGTTTAACAATGATTATCATGGAGATAAAATTAGGATGAGCTTGATGTGCTGCGTAGTAGAATATTAATAGAAGGTGCCATATTATGAAGCCATAAAAAAAGAAAATGGGATCTCATTATTGCATTCACTAAGGTGTTTCCTCCCTTTATGGAAAGAAGTTTTAGAATTGCTTACAGCTTCTTGGAAAGGCTATATTTCGACTTGCACGTACAGGTCTGCTGTTCTGGAAAATAAGCTTAAGACATGAGTGCAATGAAGGGCAACTGAAATCATAAAAATACCAATCATCTTATATTATAATATTAGAGAGTCTCTGAAAAAAATTCTAGCCACTGTAAACTGTGGGAAGGACAATAATATCTTCCAAATTAATGGGTGCTGGTGAATACAGTTGTAAGTAACAGATGAGGATATGTTGATCTTTAATATATTTATATTAAAACAAAATTCACAGCTATTTGAGCAGAAGGAATCTGTAATGGAATGAAGATTAATAAATATATGAAAATGGGAGGTGATTTGGTTCTCCCAGTAGTAGAGACTATGCTCAGTGATTCACAGAGTCACTCTTATTGTGTACAGTAACTGTTCCATGACAGTCTCCCCACCTTTCTCCTCACAGTATCAGGGAAGAAGTTAACATTGTCAGGCTTATATTCCACATACCATATGTTTCCTTATATGTGTAGGAATAGCGATTGAAGGGTGTACTTCTGTCCACAGAGGCAGAGGACAGAAGTGTTTTCCTGTGCCAGGAAATGGTTCTGATCACATTATATATAGTAGTATAAGCATACTCTGTATTCTTAATTTCTGATAGATAATTATTTTATAAAGTCTACTGTTCTCATACTACGTATACATATAACAGCAGTAATATGACTTTTTTAAAATTATACATTTATTGACATTTAACATAATTTATTCTATAGGCTTTTTGTACCTGTAATCATGTTGTAACTAGGGAATAGTAGTCAGTAGCACTGACTTCATCATGCAGATTTCTGCCCCCTTGTTGCTCTACAGCAAAATACCAAGACTCTAAGGAACCTGTTCTGATGTAGAAAGGATTCTCATATCTTCATCTGTATGTGTTGTCAATATTCTCATGTTATATTAAATTTACCCAGATTTTATCACAGGAAGTTGGCTGCCTCAGTTTTTAGAATTAATTTTAGGAATTTTATTGTTCAGTGCCAGGTTGTGTGCATCCCAATTCATATAATTTATGCAAACAGATTTAGTTTTCATATATATTTTGTTATTCATTCTAGATATGAAGGTATACAATATCTCTTAGTTACATTGTTATGCAGAACAGCATTAAACATTCATATGCTTTCGGATGTACCAGGAGCTATCTCATCAAGCTAATAATTAGGCATTAGGGATAAACTCCTGTCTCCATGGCCCAAAGATCCCACTTTTTATTCAAAATTATTCCAGAGATGGTTTACAGGTATCTACTCCTTTTGAAAATGAGAATAGACTGGCTATAATGTACATACAGAGAAAAAGCTGGAGTACAAAGTGCTTTTCTCTCACCACAGCTTTTGGCAGCTGAAGATGGTGTAAGTGGAAAAAGGGACTGGGAGTATTTATGCAGAAGTCAGAGACTGGTATAGGTACAAAAAAAGGATGCTTAATTGGCACACTGCAAAGTACTTATAGGACAGAGTGCAGTACATTCAGTTCACATGAACAGAAAGAGGATATTACTCTTCTTTTCCAATGTTGCCTGGAGCAAGAAAAGTAATAACTTGGATATCTACCATAAATACAATTGTATTGAAACATGCAAGTGCCAAGGTAATGTAAATCTATGGTTTCATCAGCTAAATTAGAGGATGTAGAACTTATGCTTTATATTTTTATTTTGGTACACTATTGTCTTAAGTAGCATATATCATTATTTCATTATGAGATTATTTGATTATTTTTGTCTTAATTTAAAGGTTTAATTTAGAATACACACTAATCTGTATGGTTATAGAGAATGTTTTTCATTTTTGTCTGTCATTGTACAAATATTTTGAGAGTCAAAGATTCACAATACTTACCGTAAGATATGTATACATTTACAGGAAAATCAATACAGTTATCAAGGGTTTTTTTAAATCTTGTGTGAAAATCACCATTAAGATAATAACTCTTTATTTAGAAATGCAGTATTCTAAACAAAACCACATAATTCTTTTAAACATAATAACTTGTCCTCTTATTTCTTATATTGCATTCCATTTCACTATGGTTAAAAATTAGCAATATCTTAAACATTCTTTGGTCATGCAGTTCTGACTCTTATTTTAATTCTGGCAAGACTCCACCTGAGGTAAATCAAATAAATGGTTGGGATTTCTTCATACACTTACATTTATTTAGTGCATACTGCCTTTCTGTTCCTGGTTTTGTTTTATTGATATTGGNTTTTTGTCTTAATTTAAAGGTTTAATTTAGAATACACACTAATCTGTATGGTTATAGAGAATGTTTTTCATTTTTGTCTGTCATTGTACAAATATTTTGAGAGTCAAAGATTCACAATACTTACCATAAGATATGTATACATTTACAGGAAAATCAATACAGTTATCAAGGTNCAATATCTTAAACATTCTTTGGTCATGCAGTTCTGACTCTTATTTTAATTCTGGCAAGACTCCACCTGAGGTAAATCAAATAAATGGTTGGGATTTCTTCATACACTTACATTTATTTAGTGCATACTGCCTTTCTGTTCCTGGTTTTGTTTTATTGATATTGGGTTTTTGGGTTTTTTTTAGCATCTGAATCCCATAATTAAGATGTTTTAAAGAAAAGTTGTAATAAACTGTGGAAGAAAGACTTCTAAATTACTGAATTTTGGCAATCCTTGTCATTCTCTGTGGGATATGCAATGAAATTTTGAAGCACATTATAAAAATCAATATTTTACACTCACTTTAAAGCACTTATATCTGGAAAATACTGATGTGATTTATGGCTCAAGTGCCGATTATTTAGGTCATTTGAGATCTGGTGATAAAAAGTCATGGTTCTTTTCATGGTCTTACTCCTGATTCCTTTTTAATAACTACGGAGAATGCTAAATATTTCAATTTTATTTCTTTTAATGTGCAGAAAGCTACCAAATTAATTTTTTAAAGTTTTATTTAGTGATGGAAATACAAACAAACAATCTCAGTATTTACTGACCTCTAAATGTGTCAGGTCTTTTGTCCACAGGTAGAAGTGGAAAGGTCTTGAAGGCAAAGGAAAAAAGAAGGAAAATAAAACACATTAACAAGAGACTAAGTTATAAACAAAGTTAATATCAATATCAGATATTGTCAGCTCTTTCCTTATAGGCATATACGTGTCTGTCTCATCTGTCTAGGAAGGCTTAGAGAGGAGATATGAGTTCTCAGATAGCACATGTAGAATAAAAGACAACATGCACAAAAGGTTATTATTAATGTTCCTGCAATGGATTATAAAAATTAGGAATCTGTAATATACAGCTTTGTCATAATTTTTTTGCAGCGCTTAAAGTTTGGCTCTTTTTATTTTTTCCCCCCGTGCAGGCTATATAGAACTGCAACAATTTTCCAGGTCAAGAAACTTTTCATCACACTACCAACATCCTTTCATGGATCTGTTCATTTTAATATCCTGGTAGTTATTCAGCTTCAAGTAGGATTTTCTTTCCTTCACTAAGTGATGTGGAGTAGCTTAAGCATAATTCCCCAAGGTCAGAGTTTGAAGTTTACAGTGATTTCATGCACTCTGCCTTGTGCTTTGAATTTTTCCTTCTTTGCATTGTCTGATGTGACATGTACACCTTCCCTCAGCAGTTCAATCTGCTATTAATTCTGTGCAACACACAGAAAAGTTTGGCTTTCAATTCACCAATGTGTTCATTATGATTTTTGTATGGAAGAGTTTATATGGACATGGAAATTTAGTTAGTTTGAAAAAATATTTTTCTGTAAATTTGAATGGTTTTATTACCTTTTTAATAACTGCACAACTGCTTACTTAATTTTCTAATTCTAAGAAGTGAAATTTCTTTACTTAAATACTTATACATATATAAATAAGTATATGAAATCTCAAAATATTGAAAACAAAAATGCAATAATGTTAAGAGTAAGTAAAAGTTTTATAACAGAAGGTGTTTTGTTTTTTTCTTTTTGTGAGAGTTTTGTGTTATGTAATCTTATTTTATATAGGAATGGTTGAACTCTCAGATGCATTAAGAAAAGTAAAAATTCTAATGGTAATTCTGGAATCCTAAAATATGTTCAAGTATCACTTATACAGGACCATGAAAACATTTTGAGAAGTGAAACAATGGAAAATTGGCCTTTAATGTAATGCGTTAAAAGTACAGACATTTAAAATTAGTCTATTTTGTGAC
>VWZG01005067.1:113691-128275 GCA_013396735.1 Grallaria varia
TGATGATTTTTTGATTTTCAGGAAGTAGAATTTTTTTTTTTTTTTTTTTTTTTTTCAATTAACGTTCATTTGGGGGCTTTTTTGGTTTTTTTTTTTTTTATTTTATTTTTTTGTTTTTATTTTAACAGTTTTTGATGTTAGACTGGATTACCATTCATATGTCATTTAATATTTTCACAAAATATAGAGACAACTAGGTCAGGCATTTATATTAAGGCATTCAGGTACAATACCTGTGTGAGGAAATACTCTGGATTCACTCCATTGTTGGTGCAAAGAGATGCACTCTTCCAAATACCCTCAGATCTTGCAAGGATTGTATCATCCTTGAATCTGTGCACTCCTGAAATTCTGTCCAAATTTAGCACATCTCTGTATTTTCATGGCAGAAAATATGTTATCTGCAGAAGACTTTAGGAAGTTACATTTCATGTACTAAAATTTCATTAAAAAATAGTTAACAAAATGCTTAACCATATGCATATCCTCCTGAGATGCAGAAAATTTGCTAAATTTGCACTTGAGATACAGTGAATTTGGGAATTTAATAACAGTAAATGAATGTGTGGCTGGAAGGAAGGAAGAGCAGAGCAAGAGTACAGTAGAAAAAGCGAGAGGTTTTTTTGTTTGGTTGGTTGTTTTTTTTAGCACAGACCGTTGAATCACTTGCCAGTTCTTTATATTCTGAAGCAGTAGCAGCTTTTGTGGTCTTATTCTTTTATGAGTTAACTGGCAGTTACCTGTGAGGAGGCTCATTTCTTTGCCATTGCCAACACGTGAACTGAAATAGCTGAAAAAGTGTTAAAAACCAACCAAAAATATGCTGCATATTCATTCATTAGCAAGAAAAAAGGCAACTGAGAAAATGCTCAGAGGGTAAAGTCTGATTCTTTATCTATTTTGGGAGTTGTATGGCTATATTCTCCACTCCATAATAGTTTCCAAAATTTTGGTCTTTTCCAGGCACCAAAATATTTTAAGCCTGAATTTCTGTAACTGTGCGTGGTCTTAATCTGTATACCCTTTGCTGAAGGTTCACTGAAACTGATTTGATTTAGGTGGACAGCTTACTTCCAGCAAAGTCATAGGACTTTGGTTCACCTGTGAAGCATTTGCTGGCTCTGTCACAACTCCTGTGCTTGTATTTCCCCTCTGAAGCAGTAAAGTAATTTCTGTGTATGCAGGCTTTGGTTCAACATTAGTGTAAGGCAGTGGAGGAGGAAGATTTGTACCAGAGCCAAAAAACTTGGAAATGCTCCAGATTTTACCAGCTGGAATACAGCCTGAGGTGTATGGTTGCATGCATCTATTTTTTTTTTTTTTTTTCTTTCTAGCTGCATGAGAAGTAAGAAATAAAACAAAAATTAAAGAAAAAAAAACAGGGGGAATTCAGTATATTGTGTAAAAGACAAACCCATATATCTCAGTAGAGAAACAAAACCACTGAAATAGTTTCCTACAATAATTTTCTGACTGATCATGCACTCTTCGCAGCTGTCTTGAGATGTCAATTGCAAAACAAAAGGGAAATGAGATCTGTGTCATTGTCAGTTGAAAAGGAGAACTATACAGCACAAAATAGGTAATGAGAAATTCAGAACTCCTGTTCCGCTCCTTTACTGCTGGAANCAGCAATCCTTATGGTTTCAGCAAAACTGCATTAGTTTAGGTTCAGCCATCCTATTTTATTTTTGATACTTCATCATTGTGAAACCACAAAGTTTTAATGAAATTCCTATGCCATTGTTTAAGACCCAAGAAGGAAAGCCAGACTTGTTTATTAGGGATGCGAATGAAGTATTTCATATTTCACTTGGTCATATACAATGTCAATAAACCTGTGGTTTCACAAACCTATTCCTAGTCAAGTGGGCAGTGATTTCCAGGGAGTTTAGCTGTCGTATATACTGAAATAATAAACTCAGTCAGAAAAAGAATATAAAATTCATAAACAATATTAGACAAAGAATAGTCTAGGAAATGGAGTTTCACCTATAAATTTCTTGACTGTAAGTGGTGAAACAATAGAAATAATAAATAATACAGGATTTTATGTTCTGCATTGTGTGAGTTTTATAGAGTTCAAATGGAACACAATAAGGAAACAACAAAGCTCTCCCTGGGTACTTCATAAGTTGAGTTGAATTTTCCTCATTGATGCCAAGTGAGCTTTTTTCCCCCCACTACAATATTCATATAAGCAGCAGGGATGTGTTCTATTTCATAAAAGCTATACATGACAGCTAATTATAAATGACAAGGAATGATTGATATATACCTGATGTAGCATAAATTCTCTTTAAAAAGATAACCCCCTCTGTGGTCCAGATTCTAGGTTTTGAGAACGCAATTGCATATATGTTTTGCTGGAATGTTTTTTAAAATTTAAGTGATAGATCTTCAAAAACACATTGACTAGAGAGTGAAATTATGCAGAGAGGCAATTAAGAAACTATTAAGAAGACAGGACAGAGTGCAGTGCTGAGGCGCAGAGCTCAGTCGGGCGAACTTACTGACCAGCTCCATTTTACAAGTGACCAACCCCTTTTACATCACTTTCTGTCTGTTCCCTCTTTGTTCTTACTTGGTGACCTTCCCCTCCACACTCTCCCATCAGCTGCATAGCTCCAATGACCCTCTGTAACACACTGGATCTTCAGGTTTGCATCTTAATCATCTTCAAGATTCTGGTTTGCCGGCAATTTCTTGATAGCCTGTCAGAAACAACCAGGCTTATTTCCAGTTATTGTCTCCCTTATAGTTGACTGTTAGCTCTGTGTGACTGCGTGTTTTGTTTATGATTTTCCTCTTCTTCTTGTCACACCATTTTGAAAAAGTCCTTGATTGCATAATCTTACAGAAATAAATATTCTCACACTCTACATACCCTCATCAATTAGTGACTTAGTAGCTTTGGTTTTCCTTACTGCCTCTCTTATCATTGGATGATCATGTTTCTGTCTCAGTTTGTTTATTTATGGCCTCATAATTTTCTTCTTATCTCCTTATACATTAAAAAGGTCCTTGACCGGATGTAGTAGTAAAGGAAGGAGCAGACACTTTTTCCTTCCGCATATCCCTATGCTTAGTCTCAAATATTTTTCAGTTGACATGATGAAATCTTTCCTTTAGCAGAGCAGCAGTCCTGTATATGAGCGAGTGGAATCACAGTGTGGTTGACGTTGGCAGGAAACTCTGGAGGTGCCTATTCCAACTCCCTGCTCAAAGTGGTTCAGCTAGTGCAGGCTGCTCAGGATCATGACTTCACAGCATTTCCGGACAACTGGGTCCAGTGCCCAATGACACACAAGGTGTGGGTTTTTCCCCCCCACTCTGATACTTAATGGAATTGCTTGCATATCTATTTTTGCCCATTTCTTCTTGATCTCTTACTGGGCACTGCTCAGTCTCATTTGTCTTCTTTACACAGTGTCATCAGGTATTTATACACATTCATAGTATCCCCTTGAATCTTTTCCATATCAAACACTTCAAGGTCCCTCAGCCTCTCTAACAGATGCTCGAGGCTCTTAAAAATCTTCATGGTCCATAATGTAGTTTCCCCCTGTCACTGCAGTAAAATAGTGATATTCTATGTCGAAAGAATGACTGTTTGTACATTATTTTACACCATTAGATCAAGGGTTGAGGGAACCAGGGAGATAGGAGGTAAAAACTCCAAAAACTAGTGTTTGGAATTTTTTTCATTTTAAGCCGCAAGTGATTAAATATACTGAGCCAAGTGCTGGTGCTGAAATGCCACAGTTGAGACTTACCATGTTAAAAAAACAAAACAAAACAAAACAAAAAAAACACTACAAAAAAAAACAACCTCCCCCCCCAAATAACAAAAACAAAAAAACAAACAAAAAAACCAGACCAAAAAACCCCCACCAGAATACCCCAAGTTCAGTCTGAAAACTGTAACTCTTACTCTGGATCAGTTAGTTGCTTTTTATGGTGATCTCTGACAACAGAAACAGATTTTTTCTTTCTTTAACTTTCCGTATCTCTGCCACACACCTTTCTATATATATTTTTTTTTCTTTTAGTACTACTGAAAGCTAGGTTTAGGTTTCATTGTGATGTTTAGAAAAGTGGTTGTTTTCAGAGGCTTTTTATATATTCTCTGGGATTGCACAGTCCAGTGTGGGGCTCTCTAAATGTTATGTAGCATATTGCCTATATGACCGAACATACAGAACAAGAATGAATCAGTAGAAAATCCAGGACTTCCAGCAGAGACTGTTGATATATCAGATACAGCAGGGCTGGAAGCTGCAACTGGCAAATTCCAGAGTATGCAGCTCACAATTTTCCTGCCAGTATAGCTAAGAGAATCAGTAGATTTTTATAACCATATAGTTATTACAACATTGAAAATAAGATGAAAATTGTGTCTTCATGCTTCCTTGTAGAACTAGTGATGATGGCATTTTAAGCATCTATCTTCAAATTCTTTAAAGACTAGCTGGCAAATATAAACACATTAATAACAACTAAATTTCTTGGATAAAGAAAAAAATAAAATAGTGCATGAATATAAGCCCAGTCATCACATATGACCATTAGGTTTATTTATGTAGTTATGCAGACGTGCATTTTCTTTCGGTTTCATTCAGAACTTGCTTCAACAAAACAGAACACAATTATCTCTGAAAAGTATGTGGATACAAATTAAGTAATTACCTGTCATTTGAAGAATGTAAACAATTAAAATTAGTGTATGTGATATTCAAAAGCCAGTGGTATCTCATTGCAAAAGTCAATAAAAACCAGATATATCCTTACCCTTCCCCCCCACATTTTTAGTTCTTCTAGATGAGAAAATAGACTTCAAATTGAGAGTATTTCCAAAGAAATGAAATATCCATGAGAATGTGAAAATTAAGGACTTTTTTTTAACTACTTTCAAGTCTTTCCACAAAATACATGTATTTTTTCACAATTATCATTATTCTGATAGATGTTTTACTTTTGACAACCTGTGAGTTGTTTTGGGGTTTTTTTGTTTGTTTGTTTTGTTTGTTGTTTGGTTTTTTCCCATGGAAAACAGTCCTTTGGAGAAATTTCTTTCTTCTTTTCTCATGTAGTTTGGGATATTATGTTCCAGCACAGTGCAATTATCAATCTACTTCTGACTTTTTCAGTCATTATTGCTTCTGTAAAGTGTGTTCATTAGGAGTACCACTCTAGCTCTTTTGGCTAGCTGCTAATGTTATTTTTCTTTATTGGGAACAGAAAAAATTTCTTCCTTCTCTTCAGACGGGGATTTTGTTCCTTTGTGTACATCTGAAAGCTTTACAAAGACTGATGAGATGATCTCTGTAGGCTTTGATATAAATATGTTTATTTTTTTAATCAAGTAATTACAATTATAAATTTTGAAAGAGACTAGGGAAATTTTTGTAAATCAGGTTTGGGGTTATTGTCAGTTTTAAAGTATTATCTCATGAATGATCAGGATACCTTTAATTGAAATACAGATTTGTAGTAGACGAAGGGTTCCTTGCATGTTTTCTCCCCAAAATGTGCACTGTTTCAGTGATATTATTTAGGCAATCTGGATTTGAAACTGAGGGAAATTAATGGCATTTTTAACAATCCAGAGGATTTGAGGTAACATCTCTCATCACATGCAGGTGATCCTCAGAGATGTTGATTGTGTTATAAATTAGGGGTTTGCCTTTGACAGACCTCTAAATGAGTAACCACACAGTAAGAGTATGTATTTACAAGCAGGAACAGATCTATGTCAGCTCTGCCTACTGTAAAAGCTTGTGGCAAATCAATCAATTTAAACACACATAAAACTGCATTAAAGTGCACCGCTTACTAAAATCCCCATGATTAATTTTTTTCTATTCTATGCAGTTGTTTAAACTCAGGATTTAATACTATAAAATCTCTAATTTCAGTGTCATTAAACAAGATNCCTAAATTTCCCCTGGCAGAGCTTAAGCCCGTGCCCCCTTGTCCTGTTGCTGTGTGCCTGGGAGAAGAGACCAACCCCACCTGGCTATAACCTCCCTTCAGGTAGTTATAGAGAGTGATGAGGTCACCTCTAAGCCTCCTCTTCTCCAGACTAAACAACCCCAGCTCCCTCAGCCTCTCCCCATAGGACTTGTGTTCTAGTCCCTTCACCAGCCTTGTTGCTCTTCTCTGGACCCGCTCCAGCAACTCAATATCTTTCCTGAACTGAGGGGCCCAGAACTGAACACAATACTCAAGGTGTGGCCTCACCAATGCAGAGTACAGGGGAAGGATCACTGCCCTGGTCCTGCTGGCCACGTTATTTTTGATACAGGACAGAATGCCATTGGCCTTCTTGGCCAGCTGGGCACAATGTTGGCTCAAGCTGATAAAAATATATTCTTGTGCCAAGGAACAATAATATTTCTGTTCTATGACCAGTTTCTCAAATTTCTTAGAACTGTTAATGTCATTACTATTATAGCCTGCCTTTCTCATTTTCATTTGAGATTTGTGGAACTTTCTCCCAAAACACAGTTCTTTTATCATATGTCTCAATGGTGAATTTGAGTACAGAGCAATAAGAAGAAGGATAAGGATGTTTTGGTACCAAATGTGTACTCAGAAGAGTCAAGAAATCCTTATCTCTAATAATGAAATGATTTTGTTGCTATTATCAGATATTAATTGATGGTGAAGTTAGCTGGTTTTTTTGCTTCATTGCATGAACATTTCATTACTTAGCTAGTGTGGACAATAAGAGTTCTGTGAAATGTGGTAAGAAAGGAAGCTGTTCATTCTGAAGCAAATGGCTATCAAGATGTAAGAATTACAGTCCAAGTTATGTTTTTTCTCAAGTATTCTTGTTAGCTGGTGGGAGCATCCTAAAGTGACATAAAATTTCCTTTTTATGTAAAGGCAGATTTTCCAGATTACTTTACAAAAAGAAATAAAAGAAATCTCTATCAGTTGAAGGGGAGACAATTAATTTGCAAAGAGATAAAAGATGCAAAATTTGAACTCCACAAAAAATAGAAATATTACAAAATATAGGCTTCTGCAGTCTGCATTTTATTCTCTCTTTCAGCTTATTCGACCTTTTCAATACATCACAAACCAATGTTTCTAAAAATTTTGTTTACAGAAGGAACAAGAAACTATGCTACTTTTTCTATCAATAAAGTCTTAGGAGAGAAAGAGAAAAATATTTTTTCTGGTTTTCTAATCATCAGATGAAGAGATCCTCTTCTTTCAGGTTAAGTGTTTGGTCCTTGAGAAATATTATCTTGACACCTGACAAGACCATCTGTGCTTGTAGTTCTGTTTTCTCTGTGCTCTTAAAATGTCTTTTGATGTCAGCTTGTTGAATGTAGAATATTACCTTTAAAGCAGTAAAAATATAATGGCTCATATGTCCACAGTCATATGTAGCCTAGCAACCCAGCAAATGTAGTACTGCATTAAGTTAACAACAGAGGCCACAAGGCTTATTAGACTTTTTTAAAACTTACTTTGGCCTGTCTGGAATTCTGTTTGATTTTATTTAGCAGTGAGAAAAATTATCTAAGGTCCAAATGACTGTTATTACCTTGTTTTAGCTGTTACATCATAGTTGCATAATGCTTATTACTGTAAATATTATTTTTTTTAACTCTTAGTAATAATGATTGTTTTGTCTGTACATAATGAACTACCTATAGCACTTGAAGATGATGCAGTGTAGTGGAATATTCTCCATGGTGCCATGGCAGTAGACTTGAAAGTACAGGCACAAGATAATTCTGGGATTGTAAACAGCTGAGGAGCGGTCACTTACTGGTTATTGAAAGGATGCAACCATGGGAACTGCAATTTTAGTGGTAATAAGAAACCCAAAAAACCAAGTATTCGAAATGTGTGAAACACATGATATAGCAAATTTGCATGGAACTGTGAACCAGTGAAGAAAGTCAGTTTGATAACTAGTTTGATAACATGCTGCAAGCGGACCTGTGAGTGAGGGAAAAGAAACCATGAACACTGTAGTCCTCCTGGAAAAGGATTTGGTGTATTGTTGACCATTTCTACACTCTCCCAGAGTGAACCCATTTACCTTAGGACCCAGAAGGTGAAAAGCTAAACACAACACAAGAGAAAGGTGCATAATTTGTAAATGGGAGGTGAGGGTGTACACCTGTATTATCCGATAAATTTTCTACTTGGTCATTGTTGTTGTCAAATAAATGAGAGACCTGTGACCTCATGTCTAAGTCCTTTAGTGACAAATTTTTCATTCACACCTTAACTTTAAATTCAACAGTTTTATGACTAAGTCAAGTTCCCAGGTGCAGTCTGAAAAAGTCTACTAATTATGAACTACTTTAGAAAATTAATAGAATGCTCATTATCTGCTCTGTTATGGAAGCAGCAGAGACACCAAACAATTCTCTGTACCACTTTGTCATCTTTTTATGCTAATTTAGATCTTTGTTATAGCTTTGAAACTCAGGTAAAGAAAACTACACAGCAGCAGATCTAAGTTTTATGCTTCACTAAGTATTAAAAAAATCAGAAAGTTTCAAGTATGGAGGAGTTACTTAATTTTACTTTCTCAGCAGCCTCCACCTAATCTTTTAAAGATTTATTCCAAAATGAAATTCAGAAAAGAAACCTATTTTTCATGCTGCTCAAAGCTATCTTGAATAATTTGACATTTTCCTGTTTTATATATCATAACATGGAGTCTTTTATGTCTTAGGAGTGACGTCCTTTAGAAGTTTGCTCTATAAAAAAAACCCCCAAATTTTTCTCAAAGAAGAATTTGTGTTACATAAGGGGGGAGGAAAAAACAAAAAAATAAAGTACAACATTGCCTTCCAAATACAAATAAATGTAAAACAATATAGAATAAATCTCTTCAGTTCACAAACCAACAATGGTAAATATCCTGTCTTGAGACAATAGACATGTCTTTGTTTGGTATCAGAGGAGGGTGACTCTGATGTGCAACCTGGATAGGAAAAAGGAGCAACCACTCTGCACGAAGGGTGAAGGCAAAATGGGGCTCATTGAAGAGAGCACCAGCCTTTTATAAACCCAGGGTAGAACTTGCCAGAACTGGGGAGGAGCAAGGGAGGAGCATAACCATATAGGGAAGGTAAGAGGAGGAGTAAAGGAGGTGCCAACCATACAGGGTGAACTTGGGAGGGGATAACCATATATGGAAATGCACCGCTGTGGCAAATTCCAGCCAATCACAGTGGAGCACTGCCATGAGGGAGATGGAGACTCCATTTTCCCTCCATATAACCCTATGAGATTTAACAATTGGTCAACAAGAAAACACAACAGCAACTGACACAAGAACCTAAAACCTCACAAATGTGAAGAGTCCAAGTCCCTTTTCAGTCTGGAGACAAAACCCATCCCCAAAGTTCCAGTGAATCCATCTTGGTAGGTAAACCTTCTCGTAACTTTTCAATGGTCCTATTCTTCTTCCATGATAAGTAGGGAGATGAGTACAGATGTTCCCCAACAGTCTGGGAAACAGCTTTTCTAAAGCTAAATAGTGTTATTAAATGTTTATATTTCCTGCCATTTAAAATTAGGCCTACAAATATTATATCTAAGCTCTCAGAAATTAGGGGATGACTACAAGTGGGAAATGTGCTTATATTTTTGTGCCATCCTGTGAGACAGAAGATTCCAAAATTTTTCTCTCTCTTGCTTTTAAAAGTCTGTTTTCAATATGTGGAATAGAATTTAGATAGAGTGTGTGTAACAGCCATTAAAAATACTGTAGCAGAACACAGAAGGTTGAAATGCCTCTCTAATGTATTCAGGCAAAGAGAGAGGCACATACTTTGAGAAAGCATGTATTAGCAAAGATTATAAACACTTAAAAAAAGTTTCTCAGTGTAACATTTTTATCATGTTTTTTGGATGTGTCTCTCCTAAAGCATAAATCATTTCACCCTATCTCTTCAATAAACAATTTTTATGTGAAAATTAACTGTATAGGTGTGCCTGCTGTAGCCTGACAGTAACTTTTATGAAGATTAGAAATACGATAGCCTTGTCACTGTAGATATTCCTCTGGAAAAAAAGTATAAATGGTATTCTCTTGATAGTTAATCAAGAAATTATATTTAACTCACTTTCCACTAAAGCCTTATCCATCCACTCCAACACAACACAGACTTCAAAACAGCAGGTAATTTGTTGAATTACAGTACATGGTGTCTCTCTGTTCTGTGAGAATCCATTAAGCGCAATTAGTACTTCTGTTTCCATAGAGCCTTTCATAACACTTTGCTCAAAGTATTTTGCAAAGATTAACACTGTACATTTTCCTAACATTTATAAACCATTATTTTGTTGTTATTACTTACTATATTATCAGTAAAATTCTAAAACTTAGGTACTGAATTATCCTGGAGCAAATAACATAGCACATTCATTTAGGATCCTTAATAGTATCACAAAGCCTTGGTCAAATGACCTCTTCCTCCTGCCAAGGTCGAAGGTAGAAGTATCTGGTTAGAATTTCATCAGCTGTCTGAAAGAATGAGTAGCTAATTAAATTAAAAAATTAATTCAATTAATTTTACTTTTCATATGCATATTTGAGTACCTAGGGATTCTTTGATGGGTTTGGAGTGTGGCTTTTTTTGTTGTTGGGGTTGTGTTTGCTTATTTTTGTTTGGGTTTTTCTTTGTTTGTAAGGGCAGGCATGGTGCTATAATGCTTTAATATTTAGTGAGAGCTTCACTCAATGGTCACACCTGGCAAATGCAATGAAAAGACTAAATTTTCCTCAGTTTCAGTAGCAGTAAAATTTGTGTTCTTGCACTGCTCTTAGCAAATAGCCTCTTTCCAAAAATTATGTATATAAGAAAACTAAAATGACTTTTTGCATATACAGAATCTCTACACTTCTTTCACAGTTTATTTTATTGCACCTTTCAGATACTGCCAGTGAATTTGTTTGTTATATGAAAGATACAGAACCAGTTAAACCACACGAGGCATATTAGAAAAATTAGATCCTATACAAAAAAAATACAGAGGGTAAAACTTTGTTAGCCTATAATCTCATAGAATACCATGGTTTATCACACATTTTGTCTGAATTTTGAATTCACATTGATGAATTCACAAAAAATAAAATATACTAATACGTGTGTATTTCCATTTGATCATTGGCAGCCACATGCTCATAATTTCCATTTAGAAATTTCTGTGAAGTGTTAAATATGTATGAAGAACAGAACATCCATGCATTTCCTTTGTTTAAGAATGCCAAGCTACAGAGTTGCAGTACATATATTAAGGTTGAATATCCCTTCTTGAAATGGTAGATGCTGAGACTTCATTCATATATACAATATTCAAAAGTACTTTTGCTGACATGAGAGGGGCAAAACCTGTATATCACATGCAAATTCATAAGGTTTCTTTCCATAAAACAAACCAAACAAACAAAACACAAAAAACAAACCAAATAACTATATGTATGGACCTGTATCCACATGCAATTCATTAGCTTTTCTAAAATTCAGTTGTGCTGGCTTGTCTCAATTTTAGTAGATTTTGGCTTAAAATTAGTAAAGAGATAACTGATTTTATAACTTGATGTGGCTGGTCTTGTCTCTGTTCTAAGACTTTAGAATTACTGTACCATGATATCCATTTTAGATTAATTTCTTTGCTTTCTGCAATCTGCATAAATTTTGAAAATAAAACTCACATAGGAATTTCAAGGCCAGTCAGCACTACTGATGCTCTTCACTGGTGTAGTGGTAAAACAACTACTGACTCCAATAGGAACACAGGTTGATAACGATGCATCTTTCAGCTCTCCTCTCCCAGGTAAATTCTATATACTTTTAGGTGGCTGTTTCTTTGAGCAGTATGAGTGTAAGTTCTGCACCTCAAGTTTAAACATATGTACCAACCTACTTATCCAAAAATCTACTGCAAGTAAAAGAGCCTTCTGATTCATAACTTAAGGGAGTTCTTAGAGGAAACTATTATGTTTTGTCTCTAAATGATCAGTGGTAATGAAGAGAGAGGTATATTAGATTTCCTCTGGCAATGACAAATGCAATGTAAAGCACTACTATCTTAAAGAAACACATGTAAAAATCTAAAATAATGTAACTATTTGACTACTTAATTTTTCAGGCAACTTCTTCAGGTACTGTGAAAAAAATGAAGTCTTTCTTTCAGGAAGGTCCATCCAAATGTAAATGATGGCAAGCAACAATGCAAAACCTTTGGGAAAAAAGTGAAACAAACACATCTTTCAACAACTGTGGCTAATAAAAATAATGTTCTAAAACACAGTAGCTACATCACAGAGTTTGGGGTTTTTTTTCCAATGTCTTGTAATTTATGTAATCAGACTCTTCTATAGTGTAAGGCATTAAATTTATATTTTCTATGTATACACATTGACCTTACCTAGGTAAAATTTACAAAAGCAGTTAGAATGTATGGTTTATCTCTTGCTTCAAAGACCATTCAGTCTTCAGTTTGAGTCAGAAGGAGCTTATCTTGAACCATGCCTTATAATGCAGTTCTGGGGTTAATGCAGACAGAATCACGGATGCCAATTTTAAAATGAAATTTTGGTATTTTTGACTGAAGTTTGTAGGAGAAGAGAAAGATAAAGGAAATACACCATCTAAATATTTTTTCATATATCTTTGTGGAATTAGCTGTTACTACAATAGTCAATGACTATTCATAAGCCATCTAAAAATTGCTTTTAAACTGTTACTGTTTTGACCTATAACTGTTAATGGCACTGTCTCTATTCTCTAGATAAACAGGCATCACTAAAGCAGGGAATTCCAAGGGAGATAAAAAGAAATGCATCATGCTAGTTCTAAAGGAACTTGAAGAATTCAATGAGACTTGGGTCTAAAATGGCAGAAGCAAGATATAGTCAGCTACTTTGAAAAGTAAATGGAACACATGCATTTTTTTTTATCCTTACTTGATTGCTTTTCTTAAATTTTAATTGGCTATATTTTTTTACTCAATAATTTGTCAAGTCTCTCAACTCCATATGGATTCTAAAATTTTAATTAATTTTAGGTAAGTTTAATGAACTTACATGTTGTGGGTAAACCCATGATGTGAGTGATTAGGAGTCCTGTTTTATTGCTCTTCTTAATCTTAAAATTAAGGCTTAAAGTCTTGTTTGGTGACAAGAGGCATACTCCTCACAGTCAAAATAAGAATTAAGAACATTTTCATTGACTACACTTACCTCAGTTTGAAAAAGATTTGTGATGCATTAAATAGTTTGTAAATACCTGTTGCCTTAAAGAGTGAAAAATCTTAGCATGTCTTACAATTGGCCTCAGCATCTGTCTAGACATTTAAAGTCTAAATTGTTTTAAACTGCTTCTTGGATTATCATTTTTATGTCTGTGTATTGGTACTGATGCCTTTCTAAGGGTTGCTTATTGGGATTTTTTTTGTATGAAAGATTTCATTAATTGAAAAACCTTCCCAACAAACAATTTTTATTTAAGGTCAAATTAATTTTAAAAGATTTTGAAGGACTAAAATATAGTCATAATATAGATGAAAATTATTCACTGGCCCTTGCAATAGATTTGCATCAACTGAAAGATGTTCAACCTTTGTCCATGTGCTTTAGGTTACAAGCATTCACTTCTCCTGCTGCAATTTCACCCAAAGGAAACTGAAATAAGGCAAAAATAATGCCACTGAAAGATGTAGCATATATCCCATCATGAAAGAAGGAGGACCAAGAGCCAGTGTTAGGGATAGATGGCTTCAAGATTGCAGAGTATGTAGGGCAGTCTTTTACTGCTAAAGCAACAAAATGGATTAGGAAACTGGTCTCCTGCAGGGAGTTTCTACAAAAGCAGAATTGCATCCCTTGTTCTTCTGTTACTTCACTTTTATTTCTCTAAAACACCTCTGTTTGCAGGGAGATAATCTGCCATCAAAATGAAGCCAGACTCCTATGGCCTGTTTACATTTGAAAGGAGGAAAAATATTTTATATCTTGTTTCATAATATAAATGCCTTTCATGTAAATACTGTATTTAGAGTTTTTCTGTGTCTTTTTTACATTTGTGGATCTAATATTTTGCAAATAAATACAAATATATTATAAATTAATACATTTCTAACAGCTACTAAAGTACTGTTTTGGATTACTCAAATTCTGTTTCAGCAAAACATTTGTTTCTGTGTACCATGCAAGGCTTTGAATGCATGAGTTTGTGCAATCTAGAAACCAAAATGTCAGAAATCCATGTGAAGAGATAATTTAAATAAATCAGCTTATTTTTTTCCCAACTACTTCTTTATCTGCTTCCTCTTTGTACCACTTCAGGTCCCATTCAAAGACTTAAAAGGACTTTAACATTTCTATGATAATTTTCAGTATCCATCCATAACTATTCATACTCAGAAGCTTCACAAATTCTTGATATTTTTCTACACATGCACATCCACAGCTGCTGTAGAGAGAAATCTTTAAAAAACACTAGTGCCTAAAAATAAAATCTGCAAAAGAATTCATAAAATTAAAAGAGGCTTATATTAGATTAAACCTTTTTATGTCAACATCATTTCTAAATAT
>VWZG01005087.1:0-19437 GCA_013396735.1 Grallaria varia
GGTGAAGTACAGTATTCTGCACAGGGGTGTTCAGCTCTGCAAACAAATCCTTTACCGGAAATGTCCTACTCATAAAATGACCCAGACAAAAGTTAGAATACCCTCAATATCTGGAAAATCTCACAGAATAAAAAATAACTTTTACTGTAGNGTATTTCCGTGAAGAAAAGGCAAAGTTTATGTCAGATTTAGTAGCTGAAAACTGCAAGAGCCTACAAAACAGCTAGCCAATCTGCATATCCCTGCTCCTGCTCTTCCCTATGACTCTGCATTACAGTCACTTCTGGACAATGAGGAGGTGGAAGTACTGCTATTTATATATCACTTTAAACATAACATCTGGATTTGAAAAAAATGCTTGGGTTTGATATATTTTGCCATTACTGATATAATCCATTTAAATTGGCTCATGACTGAAGCAAAACTTTTATTTTTGACTGAGGAAATGCCTATTTTTCCATCCCAAACGGAGTATTCCATTCTTCTTGTCTTTCATCAACTGCTAATGAAAAAAAGCATCTGTTACTTTCCAAGTTCTTTTCATCACAATAAGGCATTTAATGGAAAACAGAGAACAGTAAGGGGATTTCAGATCCAGGTTTCTTTACAGACCTCTAAGTTCACTACAGGTAACGGCTACTGATGCTGGACTGGTGCATAGCACAGAAGAAGTCAGTTTAAGTCATGGAGTAATTCCATTCAGTAGGCTCTACAACAACTCTATATATCATACTAACATGCAGTGTTTTTTCTGGGAAGAATTCTCATTTTTAACAGATTTCACTTCTCAATCTATCAGTTGTTCTAGCAGTCTCATTGGTAAAAACATGCAATTTAATTTCAAGCTGAATATATATGGAGTAAAAATGACATTTATATTTCACTTCTTGACTATCCCCAGAGTGTGCTGTGATAGTTATGTTCTTACCAGAGAACCATTCTGAAAAATCATTGCTCATATTCTTTAATCAGACTCAGAAACATTTTCATACCCTGTAGGAAGAGACAGTACGATCAAAAATATGACTCTCATAGGGTCTCTAACACTAGCTTTCTTCATGGTCTCAGTGTAGCAAATGGTCTCCTCAGGATTTCATAATTTCTAGTATCAGAATAAAATGTGGCATTAAAAGCTTTAAAAGGAAAGCTCATGGAATAAGTTATGGGACATCGTCTTCAACTGACACCCAAGGATACTGACACTGAAATTCACAGGCAGAGCACAGATTTCGGCTTCTTCTCCTGCCATCACAAGCTTCCTCTTCCTCTCTTTGGCTGGAGTAAGCAATTGTTCAACATTTGCTCTTCTTCAAGCTTCAGAATCCTACTTTGACATACTAAACAGCAATACCCTTTTCCTAGGCAATAAGAGAGCTGTGATTATGGAGCACAGCACAGTCAAAACTACACTTTTATACAAAATGACACTGCTACACACCTGAACCTCAAACACTCTTCAAAAGCCATGATGTCTTTATGAGGGTAAAAAGAGGGTTGTATTAGGGATGGAAGGGCTGTTCAAGTAGAATGAACAGAGTAACAAATACCGTGGTGATTGTGGGGTCTTGGCTTGGTTCTTTCCGTCCTTTGCAGATACAGGGACGAATCAGAAAGTCAGCATCACTCTCTAAAGGAGAAGATGGCTATTTGGTATCATGTGGGCTCCCCAATAGGCACCACAGCATTTTAACACACACATTCAGAATTCATGCAAATTGGAAGTAACAGGAATTCTTTTTAAGTATGTGTTTTCACAAAATTTGCTTCAGAGAGGGAGACACTAGTCATTTTTTCCACATTACCAAATCGTTTGTTTGTCTTCATCTTATGGGAGTATTACTACAACACATGACATGACCCAAGAACCACACATGGAGAAGCCAGATTTTCTGCCTGGATATTGCAGAGGTTAGGGTTAGAGTTATGAAATGCTGTCAAAGAAGCAAGGACAGTGTAGGCAGTACCCTAAAATAATGGTTCAGCCTGTCTAGCTCAAATCTGATGGAAAGCAAGCTGCAGGCAGCACAGCTGTTAGGGAACTGCCCTGATACAGCATCTGGTCAGGTGTGTTCCAGAGCCCAGGGACAGCTAACTTCAAACAATCACTGTATCTTGAAAAGTAATGTTGCATTTAATTGTTAATATATTTTCTCACATCTTCCCTGCTTTACACTTTCTTCTAGGATAGAATGTGCTTTGATTCCAGCAAACAATTAAAGCATGATTTACTTCTCACCTGATTTACACCAATGACTAATTAATGCTCAACTGCAATTGTCATCCTCCAGTTTAGAAGAGGTTTCTCACAGTGCAAACAGTGCTACCAGTGTGCTTATTCTTATAAAAAACTCTCACTAATAAGAAAAAAGGGATCCACATTTTGCTGCTTCATAAGTGATGATTTCTGCATAATTATAGAGCTGTAACCTGATTGGTTAGGCTCTGACACACACACACCTAGACACAGACCACAGGTCACAGATCTTGGCTCTTTACCAGACAGAGCTACTAATCACAAAACTTCACTGTAAAGGACCACTGCATTCAGACAGAGTTTAAGATGCTACCTGCAGAGAAGAGCTCAGGAAGCAAGTCTAGCCATGTAAAAAAATTCACTCTTCCAGTGCCTGCCCAGGTTTTTCAGGCAGCATGGGAAAACTAACCTTACCAAGGCATAAACAGAATCAATACTCACGGAGCAAGAGTTTTGGTAACTCGTCCACCACTTGAATTAACAGCAAACTCTGTAAATTTACACTACCCCTCCAAACTCCTCCCTGAGGAAGACCTATAAATGCATCTTAACTGCTACTCTCTAAACTACTTCTCCTAAAAACTTTCTGCCAGAATGTAATTTCAATTCAAGAGAAATCAATGAGGCACTGATGAACATACTTCATTTCTTAAAAAGTTTCTGGAAGGGTTTTGTGGAGAGTTGCCTCATAAGTAAACCACCATTGACATGCTGCCAACCTGCAGTGGACAGATGCATCAGCTGCAACCTGCACAGATGATGACCAGTGCTCCTGGAATCCATCTGACATTATCCACAGGCAGCACAACTTCCCCAAGGAGCTCAGCAGTTAAAGCTACTGGAAAAGAAGGGAGATTTGAAGACAGCTACAGGTGATGACAGACACACCAATGTGTCTGTCCTTGAACAGGCAGCAGTCACCAGTATTGAGGCCATGCTGCTGAGAATGCAGCTGCGCTGGGCAGGGCACGTCTCCAGGATGGAGGATCTCTGACTCCCTAAGGTTTCATCCTCTCTATGGTGAACTTGCCACCGGCTGCCGCAAGAGAGGAGCCCCAAAGAGGAGATACCAGGACTCCCTGAAACAATACCTCAGCCTTGGCCATATTGACTACCATCAATGGCCCACTCTGGCCTCCAATCGGGAGGCATGGAGACACACCATCCATAACGCTGCTGCTTCCTTTGAGAACACATGCACATTCAGTCTGGAGGAGAAAAGACAACGCAGAAAGAACCGTGCCTCGCCAACACCGCCTATTGAGACTTTCTGCTGTGCCTTTTGCAACCAGATTTGCCTATCTCGCATCGGCCTCTTTAGCCATCAGCGCGCTTGCAGCAAGAGTGGGTAGAGCCCTTCCCAAATCTTCATTCGCGAAGCCGAGCCATGATGATGATGACAGGTGATGATGACAATGTGCCAAGCTGTAGCTTTAAGACTTCAAAAATCTTATTCCCCAGAAGCCTTCAAGTTTTTTACATATGAACTATTGTGATTTATTGCTCATTACATACAATGGAGGCTGATTGAAAAAGACAACATTTCAAACCAGGTTTCCTGAAGAAGAATAAAGGATGGGAAGACAGAGATTCTTAAGGTCGGGCAGGGCACCCACCGGATATCATGATAACTCTGTTTACAAGGCAGTCTTTCCGATCCACACTAAAGGAGCTCAAAGGGATCATACCTCACTTTTCATTAAACCATGTAGAAAGTTTATCCACCATTCATACATTTTCCTCTTGTCTTCTTGCTGATCTCAGTTAATTTTCCAGGTGCTCCACTATTCCTCCACTGACATACTGTCTCAAAGGGTTTTATCATTCACTTCCAGCATCCATATTCATCTGTATTTCCAATAACCATGAATACCACATCTCAATTACAGCCACATCAGGCTACCATCTCTATGTTAAACATCATGTTTCCGAGCATGTGGCTAAATGCTACACTGGTGATTTCTTCCCAGCTGCTCCACCTGTGAAAATCCCAGCAAATGCCACCCTCCTAGTCTCTTCCTTAACTTAACATGTTTTGAATCTCCCATCTGAAAAAAACCCCACCTTTCATTTTATGTTTTATTTGCATTTCTCTTTGATGCAAGACAGGTTTACTGTTCTTCTCTTATTCTTCTTTCAATTGCTGTTGCTCATGTATTTCAACAATGAGCTTGTTCTCATCTAGGTTACTAATGAAGAAATGTGAAATGAAGTAGGACCCTAACATTGCAGCAATACAAAAACACCCTGTCCAGAACCCAGTTTTACCAGTTCAGTGCTGTCTTCACCTGCAAGCCGTTCAGATTGACTGGATGCAAACACTGCTACCAAGATTTACTGTGGTCTTTTAGTAAGTATCATACACAATGGGACAACAGTAAAAAAGTTTTAACCTGTTGTTTCCCCAAAGTCACTAATCAGCCCCATCCTCCATCCTCAATGAAATCCTTGAAGCTTATTTTTCTGAAGTCATCATGAATTCACTGTAAAGAAGAGCAGCAAGAAGTGTGCAACAGCAGGCACAAGCCTACTGGCAAACATCATTTTAGAGCTTCAGCAATTCAATACCCTGATTTAAATTTGGCAGCTATAAAAAAAAAAAAAAATAAAATCTGTCAACAGTTTTCACTTTAAATATCCCAGCTTGGCACTCATGAAGCATTTCAATACTACAAAATTGCTTGATGGCAGCACCAAATCATCAGAATACAGCCCCTTTCTGCTGTGAGCTTGCAGAAACCTTTTTCCTGCATGGTTCATCACTCACTTTGCTTAAACTTCACAGCAAATTCTGTCACTCTTACATTTTTTAAAGAAAGGCCTGAGCTGCAATGGTATACCATTCTCTCCAAATGGGGGTCCTGAGGACAAAATTTACTAGATAGAGGTATTGCAAGAATATGTATTTTTGGAACACAGATGAGAACAGCAGAAGTAAAGCAATCTTTTCAGAGACCACAAATAGACCTAGCAGCTGGTGAAATGCCAGGGTATAACTTGTTATTTAGCAGTAAAATGTGGGGTTTGTTACTGTATATTTCACTTATTTTCCCCAACCGCAGCGTAATTAATACCTGTGTCCCCTCTCTCTGAGCACACATTTTCCTTAACTTTTGATGAAGTTTTGGAAGAAAAATCAGCCAGCAAAAGACTCCTGGGCTACGCTCTAGATGCTTTCTGAAGCAATGCTTTGCAAAGAGATAGAACCAAATCTGGCGGCACTAACCCCCTAATCTCCAGGCAGGGATTTAGGGTAGTAACTTAAATGGCTTGCTCGCATCCATCCAGCCTTCAGCATATTTATTCTGCTTTTAACATACTTTATTCTCTCTCACATGATTCTGGGTGCATGGATGAAACTAGTGATGCCTCCATGCTTTCAGACAATGCTTAGGAGGCTTCCAAGTGCTCATATCTTGTTCTTCTCCCCACCAGAATACATTGCAAACTATAGCAATATGCAACTTGCACAATAATCTTCACATGAAGAAAAAATCTCACACTCAGGTTCTTTGCATGGGTGACTGAAGGACACATTAAAAATCAGTCGGGTGTGGTTCACAAACTGAAACGGGAAGAAGCGCAGCTGGATGGCACCAGGGAACATCAAACACATTGTCGAGGCACTGTTTGCACGTAACTCCAATGGACAGCATGTGCAACTTTTAATGTCACTCAGAATGTGTTGCTAACTATCTTGCCCTTCCTCTGCAGAGCTTGCAAATCTTCCATTTATCTGCAGCTGCTGTAACACTTTCTTTGCTTTTCAAATGAGTCCAGACCCTCACCCTCTCTGGCTCGTCCTCTAACCTGCGGAGACCTGCCAAACCACTTATGGTCTGGTCTCACCTCTGACTCGTCCTTCTTTTCAGAGACCACCAGAGAGGTGGGCGATGTGATGCAGTGCTCCCTATGCCATCACATCTGATGACTAAGGAACACATGTTACTTTCCTATGAGAAATGTTTCCTTTCTTTGCTGATATGACATAGTGCAAACCACACAAGTCTCACGTACAAGACATAAAAACTAAGATGTCAGCTGCCATAGGAAGCTTTGGGTACCCTCTTTGTACTCTACGCTTAGAAAAATGCATGGTTTAAAGGACAAGTCACTAAATTAAGATCTACAAAACTGAAGTTCATTTTCTATTCCTGCCTCACCATCCCCCATTTGAATCAAGTAATTTAGTTTTCTGGAACATGGAAAATGTCCTGTCGTGATAGAGAAAATGAATCGTTTACAATTTTTGTTTAGTATGGAGTCTATGGAGACAGTTAAATGATGCAGCCACTTCCCATCCTCTGCCCATTTCTTTTAGTCAAGCTTTGAGTATATGTCTTTGGGTCTAAGTCCACTTCCCAGAACCTCACGCATCCCACTGGAAGCATCAGCAAAAGCCAGAAGTCAGAAGCCCATTACTAGACCAGACACACCATCGACTCTCAGTGCTTTCACAGATTGGTAGAGAGCTGTGTCTGCTGCACACTTCTGACTGCCTAATGTCCAAGTCTCCCAGTCTGGTCATTTGCACTGTAATGTCTCAAGGATCTCCAGCTCTACCGCTCCTCTCAGTGTCCGGTTCAGGCACCAAAATTTCTACAAATCCTTTCCTTCCATGTAGTACAGAAATCCATGCAGTGTTTCTGATATCCACTCCTCTGTTCTGTCCAGAATTATTTAAACTACCTGTTTTCAAACTCTTGAAGTTAGCAATACAACATGAAAATCCAGTCAAGATCAGAGACCAAAGCAAGAGGATTGTTCTTTACTAAGAAGCTGTTCAAAACAGATATGATGAGCTTTGGTGTTTCAGGGCTTCAGAAAACTGACCAGTGCTACTGCTATGGAAAAACCATGTACGGCCTCAAATACACCATAGACATTTTAAAGCCCTTTATTGAAGAGTACTTTCTGTTTCAATGTCTATCTCAATTCCATAGTAATTCCAGGAAAAGATCACTACATCTGATCTGGGAGACAAAACCCAGAAATTTTAACCTTTACTTGTCCCAAGAGTTCTCCAGATTTCAATGATATAAACATCTTAAAAGACAGGTTTAAACTTTGAAAATAAGCCAGCTTGTTTTTAAAATATTTCAATATAAACATTAGAAGGTATTATTACAAATAAATGTTAATACATCGTATTTTCCACTGTAAAAAGGAGCAAGTCTGTGAAAGGCCTGCTAGCTCAAATACCATTATAATACAGATCAAAACCAAAATATTACTTAGTGGTATTTCAGTAGGGCACTGTCTCAAAATATTCATTTATCCTACATGCTACTTCCTCCTCGTCTCTATGTAAGAGCCTGAACTAGCACTATTAGTCATCACAGTGTGTCTGTCAGTTGACTGTGAAATGCAATAGGTAAAATTCCCAAACTTCATTTCTGCTTGTTGTTCCCCCATTTATATTTAGGTCATAAGCAAAGACAATAGAATTTTTGGATTAAGCTGAACTGTAAAGCTTGTTATTTTTTTCACTTTGAAGATAGATTTTTTTTTTTTCTGTCATGTAGCTATGTCATAATGGTTCACTTAAAAGACTGTAAGCAACATAAGCTTCTTCTTTCTGACAAATGGGTTGCACTGTGTATTTTAGAGGGCCATATTTAAACTCATCTAATCAGCATTGCTTTCTTCAGCTGCTCAGAGCAATTTATTCATCAAGAGCTAACGGAGGCAGGCTCAGTTACACCCTGCACAGTTCACAAAGTAAAAAAATACAGCTACAGCTCTGATTCAGTGACACTTCATGCAGATCTGAATTTACACCTGGTATAAAGCGGAGAAAAACCAGTCAGACTAATGTAAAAAATTTCTCCTGTCATTGAGTGAATCCAATAAACTGCTAAAAACCAAACCAAAGAAAGAACCCACCCAAACCACAAAATTAGTTGAATTTAAGCAAAAAGTTCACTTCAAACATATTTTCTTTCTTTCCTTCTGGATCTTTCCTGGTTTGCCTGTAAGTTGGTGCAAATCTTTAAAACACATTACTTTGTTTTAGATAATAACTTGTAAGCACTGTTTTAATCTAGTAGGCAGGGAAATCCCTACTAGATTAAAATTACTTTCAAATGTCATTTCCATGTGCAATACTACTTGCCCATATCTCTACTGGCTTTATATATTCTGTAAGTATTTCTGGCCTGTATCCCATACTTAAGACATGGTTCAAGAAACCCCTGATGGGAATTGTGATGTAAAAGCGATTGTATTTTGCTTCTTGGCTGCTGTGGTCCATAAACAGCATGCCCTTAGACAACAGCAATTTCAAAATGCAAAGGCATTATCTCCCACTTGAGCTGGAGAATCTGCTTTCAAGGAATTAAGTTTGTTTATCAGCACTTATGAATAACTTTTGAAATATGAAAACACTTAATTATTAAAACCTAAAAATAACAACACCATCAGCTTCCTTCTCCCTGATAAAATTCAAGCTAATTCACAGCCTAGGGTAGGTGGTTTAGAGATTAAGAAACCTTATTTATCTTAGCACATCTGGGAAAGCAATGCCAAGGAAAGATAAAAATGCAATCTTGAAAATTACACTGGTGGCTTAGTGACTTACTTGAGAAGCGGGCTGGACTTAAAGAGGCCACCACAAATGTTAGTCACTCTAGGGCAGCAAAGCACAAGGGATGCAATTCAGAAAGACATATTTCCTCTAGTGCAGAGTTGATTTTTATGGACTGTTAAGTAGCCAGAAGTTACTAAGCATTGGGAGAATGAAGCGGATGTCCAGCCATGTCCTTACATCTCTGCAGAGGTGGCATTCAGGTTGCATCTGCTGCCCCCAGCATAGGTTCTGTTGCTCTGTCCAGTATCTAGTCAGCGTCAAAACCCTAAGTAACTCCAGAAGCAGGGACCCAAAGTTGTCTCAGTCCTATCTTGTCCCACGCATGTTCTCCCATCATGTCTATGTCACAAAAACTCTTGTGCCCTGTCCCCATGGCTGTACAAACCTTGTATTCTCCAGTAGTGAAGTGGAATAGGGAAAGTCCCTGCTCCAGGCTCCTTTACAGACTAAGGGACATAGTCTGCAAGAGCTTGGCAGCTCTCCCTTAAAGCCTGCTGGCAAAGCAGGCCATCAGGTTCTTCAACATAATTTGGATGCGACTTTTACGCTGAAAAAGTCCACAGGGTGGAAGAGTAAAGAGTTACTTGTAGGGGGGAGTATCTCTTTATTCTCACATAATCCTTAAGGCTTTTCCATGACGCAAGTCAGAGATGACACTAGAGCTCTGGCACTGAACTGCACTTCTGATCTCCTTCAGCACAGCACATCTCCCTGGCCATAGATCCCCACCTTTGCATTGCCCAAACAGTGTAACCCTAGCTTGGTTTGATCCTCCTTGCATTTACTAGCGCAATATGAACAGGGCTCTCCAGCAAAACTGAAGTCACTTTCCAGACGTTCTGACTGTTTATGTAAAGGATGCAGCCTCAAAGGAAACTGTAAGAATTCTATGGTAAACAAAGTACTTTAACAAGCAGCTAGGAATTGAAATCCTAACATGGACCAGACCAGCGAACCTTCCAGTGACTTATTCTGACCCCTGCAGGGCAGGAGGATGTGACAGAGCCAAACACACAACTGCACAAAAGCCAACAATTTCTCCAGTACCACCACTGCAATCACACCAAGCTCTCAAAGCAGCCAGAGTTAAGTTTTACTGGTTCACACTCACACTGTTTCCAGCCAAAAGAGCCTGAAGCATTTTCAGCCAGTTCATTAACACTGATCTTAGAAATCCCAGTTTCTTCCACATTCCACACTGCAGTTCCTAAATGGATTCCTGCCCCTTGCACACTAGAAGCAACAGTATTCATTTACATGTGCTGTTCATGTCCTTCACAGTGTCCCTTGGCTTGTTTCCCCCATAATACAGCTACATTCAAAAATTACTGAAGCTGGCTTGTTTTCTCCTTATGTATTGTCAACTTATAAAATGTTTCTCAAAACACCCACTAGGCACAAGCACCAAATAACACTTGGTGAACGGCACGAGTCCAGCTCCCTCTCACAGGAAGAGCCTGCACTACTAGACAAGCCTTGAAGCATGTCTAAACATTGCTCCCCATTCCCATCCCGGACTTTTTGAGGTGTTCTTTCCTACTTGAAAGCATAATGGCTGCCAACTTTGGACCAGAAGCAGAGTGAGCCAGAACTCCAACTGAGCAATGCTGTGGAGATTACAGTTCATCAAAACTGCATACTTCCATGTCACTTGAAAAGCTGCACTTCAACCCTGGAAATGGTGACAGAAGTATAGTATCTGGGAGAAAAGTTGAAGCACTTAAAAAAACACAAAACAAAACAAAACAAGAAAACCCACAACAGAAACCCAAACAATAAGCCAATATACGAACATGGCCCAAACCAGACAATTGCAGGCTTGGATTCACATACTTACATGGTCTAAGTAGTCCTGAATTCAAACCTGTGGTTTGTTGAACAAAAAAACACACTGCTGACTCCTGTGGTGTATTCTCACAGGCAGCAAACACAGTTAAATGCAGCTGCACCGGCTGAGAAGAGGTACTAGGGATCCAATGGATCAACACCCTAAAAGTGCTTCTTTAGTGCAGTGAGGATGCAGATGAATGCAGACAAACATAGCATCTGCTATTCAGTGCCCAAGTTAGACCTTTGCCTCTGGAGAACTTGCAATTAACACCCCACTCCCACTCTTTATGGCTGAGGGCAACTGGGGAATTTCTGTTCAAAAGCAGCTTCATCCAGCCTCTGCTTACCCTGGTGTACTAACTAATTATTCACTTCTACTGCAATGCCACAGAGAGTGCAAAAATAGTCCTTACTTCTTTCCAGCAATGGAAAAAGCAACTGCCAGGTGTCTTCTGCAGTGGCTTCACAGTGGTCTCCTGATCTGCCCATCATATACATACGAGCCACTTTTGAGAGGCAGGCACTTGAAGTCTGAGGGAACCAATACAAAAATCTCACATTTTTGGGTCATATGATGGGAACCTGCATCCTCATACAAGGGATACAAGGTATTCCACCTCCCCAGCTTGCATGACTTCTGAGATAGCATTTGTGAACACAACCTATACAATTAGAACAGTTTTAGAACTTGAGGGCTTCAACAGAAAGACAGACTAAACCCAAAAGAGGAAATGTGTTGGGATCCCTGTGGTAGCAACTGGAATCAGTACCTGCTCAAACTTCTCGGCTGACGAACCAACTTTTGGGTAGCATTCACACAGCTAGAAAGCAGCACTCCACCAAAACCTTTTATGAGCTGAGCAGTGTAAAACACCTTTTCTCCCAAAGCACAGCCTAGGGATCAGTGCAGTGTTCGACAACCCATGGAGCAGACTTCCTACCCAGCTCCCCTTCTAAGAGCAAGGCCAGCCTCAGTATCAGCAGTCTTGATGAGACTACCAAACCCAGTCCACAAAGCAGAAAACATGGCAGAGATTTCTAACACCTTCTTTGAGCAGTTTCACAATAAGTGAAAACGCATCAAACTTTTCCATTTCTCTTCTACCTTCCAATGGAAGGCACCTGAGTGAAACACCAGAAGACAATTCTAGTCACATGCTGGTTCAGAGGAGGTACAAACATTCCATTTGTTTTGGTGTTAACACCCAGACTAGTTTGAAGCACGTATTTTGAAGGGTAAAGTTCTAACAACAGAATTTAGCAAAACCAACAAGCTAATAAACTTCGAGGCTCTAAGACATCAGTTTGGTTGCATAGCACTACACATAATTCATCTATTTTACATTTTTCATTCTCTTACTTAAGTCCCAGTTTAGCAGCCTTTCGTAATTATAAAAGCAAGGCTGCTTTTATATAAGCAAAATATAAGCACACGCCAAATTTTTTTCCAACCCTTTTAAACAATCTTCTATTACGACACAAATACATTGTGGTTAATAGCACAATAATAAGGTAAAGCGTAAGTACAATATTCAACTCACTGGGTTTTGTTTTGTTTTGCTACCTTAGTTCAGTGCCCTTTATCCTGGCTTTTTTTAAATTACAAGCAAAATTTATAATCCAGTGAACTTAACGGACAGGTTTTCGCCTTCATAGCAGCAGCATATGTCACATATCTCCAATCATCTGAAACATCCTAAGTGACATACACAGAGGGGAACAAATCCTGCAACCACAACAAAGCAAATCCATTTTTCTTCCCATCCTTTCTCGTTTTATAGCTTTCTACAATATTTTATTTCACAGTTGAAACACTAAATATTTAAGCATGGGGTATGTGAGCTAACCAGACAAGAGATTAGGTGAAGCAAAGATTAACTTTATGTAATATGAACAGAGTTGGTTTAAAAGGTGGCAAAGCATCTGAAAACAGTTTTAGCAATTTATTTTAAATTAAATCATGGTGAAAACTGTGAGATAGTCTTAAAATAGACAGAAAAATAGAAATCTGTACTTTCTAAAAGGTAATTATTTATTTTAGCCTTTCTATACAGTTATTAACTCACACTATACAGCTGTTCAAAACAATGGAAAAGATTAAACTAAGGTTTCTTATACTAGGTCAAATGAAAAACCATTCAACTTCATGAAATTTTAGATTAAAATCCAAACCTCCAGATTTTGAACTATCTTTCTTTCAAATGATATTGTTTGCAGTGTCCCATGGGCTATACCGTAGAGACTGCCCAAGGAGATCTGTTCACAAATTAAACACCTGTAATTTGTACCTACTTTGAAGAAAGCACAAGATAGGCATTAAAGCTATTCTCCCTGGAACTGGCTGCTCTTTGAAGAGCAGCACTGTTAAACACAAATCTGTCTACTAAATCTGAATGCTATTTGTAAGTTATATATAATTAATTTCTAAAAAAGTCCCTAAAATTTTAATTATTATCTTCATGCAGAGCAGTAGAAGAGATTGCCTAGCCCTCTTAGAAGGCTTAAAGTTACAGTCTTCATAACTTTGTCTCCTTTGCACCTGCATTTTTAGCTACTTGCACAGATGAGTGTATCTGAGGATCTTCAAAGCCAGGAATATTTTGTGTAAAAGACAGAGTTCAAGTTGCACTATAGTAAGAGCTGCAGAAAGTTACCAAACATAAAACACATACTGAACATGAAGTTAAGAACTGTCAGAAGCTAAGGAGAGTCTGGATAAAGAGAACAATCAAGAAATTTTCAGACAAGAGATAAAACAGTAGTTCAACGAGTTGGAATGACAGGTATAATTCCAGATGGCAACAAAGCTGTTCCCTCTGTCACACCTGCTATGGTGGTGGGATGTGATGCAGGTCAGAGAAGGCTGTTCTGCTGGAACTGAGCCGCGGGAGTCAGAGTGGACAGAGACTGCTGGATTAATAAACAGCCCCTGGGGGGGAAACCAAGCAAAGGCAGCTTCGAATTACCTCTGGTAGCAGATGGGCAAGTGACCGAAAAGCTTGAACTGTTTGATCTTGCAGCAGTGTGAGGAACCAAACAGCTTCATTTTGTGTGTGTTAGAAATATGTCACAGCAGGAGAAATTAACAGCAAATGCCACAGGAAACTGTATCACACAGAAATATATCTGAAAGGGCTGGAAATGACACATTAGCCTGTGCAGGGCCAGTGAGAGATCATCTGGTGGATAAAAGCCATTGATATAAAAAGCAGACCATCAACAAGGAAGAAAAGACTAATCCTACAAGAAGTCATGAAGGTCAGTTATAAGGATCTTTGCTCATTTTCTGATCAGAAAATAAGGCATAAAGTATTTATTTCTGATAGAAGAACACTGAAAATCTAGTGCAGGGCACACTGGAAGAAGAAACAGCTCTTCCAGATACTTATATGCATGTCAAAAGCTAAGGGGTGACTTGCATTATAGGCTTACTTATAAATTTACCTGCATCATCAGTCTATGGTTCTAGACAGAGCTAATTTTGTACAGAAACAGACACTGGCAGATGAAACAGAGGTACTCTGTTGGCTGCTAGTGGACAGACAAGGGTGAAACAGGTCCCAAAAGACTCTCAAAGACAATCACTCCTCACTTTTAATCCAAATCCAAATTATCACATGTTCAAACTCAAAATTAAATAGCTTCCTAATAACATTTAAATGAAATCAGGCATTGAAATGGCCTGCCCAGAGAGGTGGTAGATTCACCGACCCTGGAGGTTTTTAAACTGAGATTGGACATGGCACTGAGTGCCATGATCTAGTAAACTGACTGGAGTTGGACTAAGGGTTGGACTCGATGACCTCGGAGGTCTTTTCCAACCCAATCAGTTTTCTGATTCTATGATTCTATGAAATTAAATTGAAATGAAAATACTGTGTGCCTATGTAACCAAAAAGGAAGAACTTCTAGCCTCTTTTTAAAATGAAAAAATTTTCTCACAGGGTGAGAAGCATCTGTCCAATAAACAAAATAATCACTTGAGAATTTGCAAGCTATTACAAAGGAAGATGAAGTATTTCACAGAGCTGCTAGCAGTGCTGTCATTCACAAAAACTGGCTAAAATATTCCAGCTACAGTAACACACATGCTTTTCATGGGTCTACCCATACCATCTTCCATTTCCTAATACCTCTTTGACACTAAGATCCATTCCTTCTCTTTGGAAAATAACTCTGTATGAGGTATTGCTCTTTCTTTTCAAAACATGATAGTGGAAAATACAAAATTCAAGTCACAGAGCCTCTTTCTAAAGGTGGGTAGTGTTAAAAAATTTACCTGGTAACAGCTTCTTATTTCAGATGAGCCAAGTTAGCTCTGCTGTGTCTAACAGTTGCTTTCCAGCTTATGGACAAAGAACTTTATCTGTCAAAATACAAAAAAAAAAACCCCAATTTCATCTGAAAAACAACAGAAATTGACAATGAGGTCCTGGGCATTTCTTTTTAGGAACCACATTAAGCACTCATAGCAGCCAAGCTGATGACACTATGAAAATAACTGGTACTGAGAACTGTATTGCTCACAGTGCATCCTCAAGCAACAAGAGCACGTGTTGAGGTCCGAAGTTTCATCTGATCAAAGAAAGCAGAGAACTCTCCTATGAAACAAAAGTTTGAAGAGTCTCAGTTCTCAAAATTATGTACTCAATGGATATTCTGGATGTTCAGTTAATTCAGAAGATTTTATCTGTAGTACATGAAGGACAAGACATGCCCCTAGCACACATCAGGACTGCTTATATGACAGATCTTAAGCACGCACCAATTTTGGTGGAGGGATTAGTTACTTGAGGAGGAAAATGCTCTTTTCCATCATAAATTAATCTTACAGACTTCTTGAAAACTTGGAATATTAGCACAAGGGGAAAAGACAACCTGTATTGCACATATTAGTACAAAACCTCAGACATATAAAACTAGATACGTATTTACAGACTGTCAATAAGAAAGTTTATTGGTGAAGTAAGTGGATCGATTCATGAGGAAATGCTGCCTACTCATGTCTATTTACTGCACTGCACATAATTCATATGCTCAATCCAGATAAGAGCACATTGACACAGCAGACTATACAGGCCCTCCATACCTCACCTTTCAGCCTCAGCTTTGGGGCACAAAAACTTAAATTCTATAAATATGCATTACCTACAAAAAACTGTTTCTTATCCTGGCCAAAGAGGCACAGGCACTAACAAAGCCACATTTCGCCAACATCCTCCCCCCAAACGCCAAAATCCAAAAGCGTCCATATTTTTCTTAGTCAAAGTGTTGCAAGTTTAGCCATATAGACAATTCTTTTACACAAGACGTAGTTTACAAACAGTAGGAGACATACACCATGGCCAAAAGTCCTAAGAATATACCCTTTCTAATTGTCACAGCAACAGAAGATAAAATATGTGTGGCATTTTATAGAAACTAAGGGACTATTTTATTTTTTTAAAAAAAGTATACTATTATTTGCTACTAGTATCACATGAGGAAAATCTGCCACTTGCAGTGTAGGAGAACACAGACATAGGCAGCACGATGAAAGAACAAAACCTCATGCTACAATGCATCATCCTCATACTCGGAAGAAACTCAAACAGAAACATTTCTGATGGACAAAGCTGGCACACATTTAATAGAGATCTCTGCTTCATTTACTGGTTCTTTGAGTTATGAAAATTGAAGTACCTGGCTGGAACTGTGGAGAAAGAAATTAGTAAATGAACTTACTGCAATACCATCAAAATCCAGCACTGACTATGGAAGTGTAAGTGGTGCTAAATAGTATAAATTTGTGCCTGCATGGGCTGAACAACTGACCCGTAAAAAAGAGTGATCAATGTTTTTAAACATACTATGAACAGAACATTTCTTCAACAATACTGCTTACACACAGTTATGACACAGTGTTATGGGGTTTGTGCTTCTCTTTACAACAGTTAAAATAACACACGCATATCTGCGCAAAGACAACACAGAGCATCCTCTCAGTTTCAAGCATTGCTACTAAACAATGAAAAATGTACTGCTGATTTCAAAGAAAACAATATTTCTCCTCTAATGCAGCTGAACACTCTTTGTACTGGAAAAGTCAATCTAACATATTCAAGCTAATTGTTTTCCTCAACATTTGCACTAGACTGACTGTTGGACTCTTGCTCCAAACCGAATTTCAACCAGATGAATTAAGGTCAAAAACAGTATTCATACTGTGCAGGGGAAGTTGAAATCCTGCTGAGGAAAAAAAAAGGATAAAAAATGCAGTTGACTTCCTCTGGTAAGGAGAAAAAAAAGGCAATGTAAACAAAATGTTATGATATGGCAGTACGTCTATGAATACATTAGTACTTACATGTTAATTTCCAAAACAGTTAAAAATTCACAAGTTAAAACTATGACAATTTGACATATGAGTGTTTGGATTTTACTACATTTCTTGCATTAACTACTCAAATACTAGTTATATGTTATTATGCACACATATCATTAATGTCTGGCTGTGGACATATGTGAGAAAACTTTCCACCAGATATTAGGAATGTCTGAAAGGTTATTCCTCCTTAGAGGATGAAACCAATCTCATATAAGACTTTGTACTTAATATTGTATATTTCCACAATGTATGTTGAATATAATAATAAATCTAAATGTTAGAAGATAATATTTAAACTACACTGACACCTATAGTCAGTGTGCCAGGCCCCTTAGTTAACAAAGAAATATACTGCCCCCCTTCCCAGATTACTCTAGTTGCCAAACCTGGCATTTAAAAAGTGAGACAGGCAGATAAGAGGTTTGTGTCAATTTACACTTACAGAAGGACAAATGTCAAAGGCCTTAACACTATGCCAGTCAAATCATATATAAGTTTTGCTGCTAACTTCACAAAAAGCAAGTCTGTGTTCATGGTCGTTACAAGAACAAAATCCTTCTGCTAATGTGAGGGATCAGTCTCTGCTCTTACAGCCTAGAGAACTTGGTCACAGCTTAATGCTGTATTGTGATTAACTGGCACTTATAGCCCACTGCAGGTCTGTTTTGGTTTGTTTGTTTTTAATTTAAATGTGTTAACAAGGTATGAAAGCTTATATTATTTCTGCCAAAGCTCTCAGAAACGTCCACTGTGAAAAACTGTAGACAGTTTTTACAAAGAGGCTGTGAGAAAGTAACAGAGATCTTGGTGAGATAGTTGCACCAATAACAACCTCATAATGCTTCCTTTAGTCAAGGAAGCCATTTAATGGTGACGCACATCAAAGGCAATTTTTTGCATCTGGAAGCAAGGAAGTTTGATCATGGTGCCCTCAAGCCAGGAAAAAGTCTCCAAAACAATACATTTAATCTGAAAAGCCACTATGAATCAGAAACAGACTCATTTCTCATCATAGCCAGTATTTAGTAAGAACATTTCACAGTTTGTAGGCTAATGAAAGGTATTAATACCAAAAGATTTTTACAGTTCCAACATGATTTGATGTAACAATTGCAGACGCTGGATTCATATGCCTTGAAGGGACACAGTTTTATATAAGATATATTCAACCAACAGCAAAAAACAGTGTAGCAAGCAAAATGGTAGTCACAGGTTGTCTAAATTGTAAGAAACTAAGTGACATATAATTTTACAGGGGAACACCTGTATTTAAATGAAACTACCAAAAACATTCTAGCAAAGAGCAGCTGCAAATACACTGTCTTAACATCTTTAACGTTATAAAAATTCTTGTAACGTGAGCAGCTACTACTCAAAACTTGCAAGAAGTGAAGGTTTCTCATGAGAAGCTTGTAAGATATTAGAGCTTCAGCATCTCTGAAACCTCATTCCTGTTCAACACCTCAGAGCGGACGGGATGTTGGTGAAGAGGTCTTGCAAAATCTCAAACCAGAGATCATCAGAATCAATCACTGTTTTGCATTCTGACATGTATTTTGCCTAAGTCCACAGCTATAGTTAATACCTTACAAAAAAAATAAAAAATAAAAAATGCTGAAAAGAGCAGAAAAGAGTTCATAGCCCGAGCATCAACACCTGTCATTTCTCATCTCACTTAAATTTGCGTAGAGATGGAGCGCTTCCTGACGGCGACACGGCACGAAGGCGCGCAGTGCCGCAGCCCGCCTCCCCTCCCGGCAGCCGCAGCCCTGCGCCCGGCCCCGCTCCGACCCACCTCGCCGCACAAGTTCACGAGAAAACAGGCGGTATGTGGCATTCAGGAGCTACGCGAGGTCTACTAGTGCGGCTGCTCTGCCAGCCCGGACGTGCAGGGACAGGCTCCCTTCCCACCCCGGCACCGGGTACAGCCGCGCGCCCAGCGCCGGGCGCCTCTCTGCCCGCACCTGCCCCGCACGTCAGCGGGGACAGCCAGGGAGCACCGCGACCGGGGGACAGCCACGGGGCACCAAGGCAGGGAACAGCCAGGGAGCACCGCGACAGGGGGACAGCCACGGGGCACCAAGGCAGGGAACAGGCAGGGCGCACCAAGGCAGGGAACAGGCAGGGAGCACCAAGGCAGCGTGGCCGGGGCGCGCCGCCTCCCCAGCGGTGTGTGCGGGGCGCTGAGCCGCGCCGAGCGCTTCTCTCCGCCGCGGCAAGAGGAGCCCGGAGCACCTACCGGGGATGGCCAGGTTCGTGAGCGGGGTGCTGTGCAGGCTGCCCGGCAGCGCTGCCATCCAGTCGGCGAAGAGCAACTCGTTCTTCCCTTGCGACGAAGCCATGCCGCCACCGCCGTGCAGCCGCCGCCGCTCCTTCCAACTCGCCCAGCCCCGGTCC
>VWZG01005090.1:0-17970 GCA_013396735.1 Grallaria varia
TGGTTGCTGGCTGGGGTTAAACAGAGACACACACTGAAGAGTTACTGAAATATTCAAAGAAAAACATTTATAGGAATGAGGAGCAGAAAACCATCAATGAGGTCATAAATTATCTATCTGAAAATAAAGCAAGACGTAGGCAGTCTGGTTCATATTTAAATCTGAGGTTTCAGAGCACTGAGGTAAAGTTGGTTTTATTCCCTTTTTTTTTTCATAAGAATAATGAGGTGTGTACATATACAAATTTGTACTTGTGAAGTATCCTTCACAAGTAAACCAGGCATAACACACAGATCATCAGAGCAGTTATTTTCTTGTTTTCTGTTTTATGTCTGCTACACATCTGGAATTCATACTTATTTGTTGCAACACCTGCAGAAGTCATCATATTAGCTGGCCAACAGCACTGAACTATTGAGTTTCTTATTTGAAGTGCCCTCCAATGTGACTTGATGGCTGCAGACTAATTAGTACATATGTTAGCACATCAGCAGCATGAACAAGGAGAGCACTCCAACCTAAGCTGCAAGCCAGCATCACCATACAGACACGGCCAGGAAAACAAAGCTCAGATCACCTACTCCTTGTAAAATCAGCACCCTTTGTTTCTGCCCACAAATAGTCTTGCCTGTTCCATGACGGCAGATAGAACAGGTAGCAAGCATTTTCTCCTCCCTCATTTTGCATTTCTGTCAGCACACTGGAGTCAGAAATCACATGATTCATTAGTGAGCCAGCATTAAGTCAACAGAAAGCAGGCAGATCCACTGCAGTTTCTTCCCTGCCAAACTCCCTGTGTGGCAAAGGAAACCTCTAATATATTCCCTGTCTCCTATCGATCTGGTCCCAAAAGAAGTTGCGAAGCATTGGATTGAATCTATATCTTCTTAAATAAATTAAAAGGAATATTATGCGCTTCTAGGAACACCTTGCAGAGCTACATAAATTACTGTGACTTTTACAGCCTTATTTTTTATAGTTGGATGTCAAGAATAGCAACAATATAGTATATCATTAGAAATAGAAAAACTATAATTAAAATCTGCAGGTGACTATTTGTCCACAAATGTGGCTATGGTGCACATGAGAGGACTATTAGTTCCATCACAAGATGTTTTGTTCCTCCTACATGTAATTCAAATACTGTATTGCCCTCACTTTATGAATTCATGTAAGATGTGTCCATCATCAATTCTGAAAACAAAATCCCCAAAAAGGACCTTTGTCTTCTGCCTTCATTATTGTATTTGAAAGACAATATGAGGTTGTCACTTCAAGTGGCTAGACATTATTTCTCAATCAGAAATCAGAGAATCAATCAGTCTTCAATCTTTGGTTTGTTAACCTTGTTCATTCAAAAATACTTCTCTTAAGGTCAAATTTTGCCACAGGGGTGGAGAGATCTGTGCAGACCACATTATCTCTGCACTCTCTCCCATGAAATAAGGATGTCCAGAATCCAGAAAGAAGAATTAGGGCTTCCTTACACATATCCAGCAACTCTCACCTTCAGTGAGAAAGTATAGCAAGCATAAGTACGTCTCCAGCATTATGCTCTTTGAGAAATATCATAATTTCATGTTCTTTCTTCCCAGCCCCTAAAAATTTTGGTTTCTGTATTTCTCTCCATTGTTAACCAATATAGATAGCTATGAAAGACGCCCTAATTATTTCAAACAGCTGAGGGCACAAGAGCTAAGATGTTTCTGTGTGCTAAATGAAAATTAGAATTACTCTTTTATAATACACCTTAAAAAAAATTTGTCTTTGTCCAGAAATTAGCCCCGAGGAGCTACAAAAATATTTAGAATCTAGCTTGATTTAACACCCTTCTTTCCTATTGAATATTAACTTTATTACTGCAGCTGGCAGCTGAGACGCTTTTCATTTACTTGTGGTTTGACCCCACCTTAATCAGGCAAACTAGTGATCTAGAACAAATTCTGACAGGCAAGACATAATCTCAAGTTGTACAGTATATTACATTATTGTTCTCCAAGGCAACAAAAGGAAAAAAGGCTAAGTGTCACATTGCCAAAATGCAATTAAAAAATGTTCATAAGGATAGAGCTAACCAAAGAAATCTGCAGTATATATTTACTCAGAAATTCCTAGAGATCTTCTTTGGAAAATAAAATTTTCTTTACCATTTTAAATGTAAGGGTTTCTGAGGTGAAGTTACTCTGGTGTTTAAAGCTTCAACCTGGAAAGGTATGTGTTCCATTTTAAGTGCGGTTCACCTAAAGGCTATCCTTGACTTAGGAAGTGCACACTTGGTTGGATCAGGACCTGCACGTGGATGCCAGTCAGTTGTCCTCAATGGAAAGCAGAGTTCACCACTTCATCCAGATCTCTGAAAGAAAAAGATCAGTGAAAGAACTTCCACCTTAAATAAGGGAAATAAGAGCAGATAGGGCATGAGAAAAGTTGGATAGACAAAACTATTTAATGGAAAAAGTCAACTAAATAAGGTAGAGAATTACCCAGATGCACTCCCTATGACTGGTCTTGCACAGAAATATTTTGCAAGAGATTAAGGCTTCAATCTAACCTGAACACTAGCACTACTTTATCCATCATCAGCTAGTCCAATTTTAATTTGAAGGAAAAATGTAGAAGGAGAGATAACAGTTCTTAACTACTAAATATAGTTATATATGCATATATGTATATGTGAACCACCGGAACAGAACAGATAACAACTATATAACCAAAAACCTCTGAACAATAAGTCCGTGGAGATACGGGGTGGGCGGTCGGCTCCTCTCCCGCAGGCAGCCGGTAGCAGGCAGCGTGGTCCCTTTGTTCTCCGGCCGGCCGGCTCTGGCCCCGGGGCGGGAAGGGTGGTGAGCAGAGGGGTCCGGGATCTCCCTTGCTGATGCCTTGGTGTCTCAGGGCGAAAATGGCAGCAACTCCAAAGCGNTTTCGGATAGTTAGCTAGGTGGAGGCAGTGTCAGCCTCCAAAGTTCGTGTTAGCAGGAGAGGAAAGAAAAATCCTGACAAAATCTAAAACTATAACAACCCAAAAGATAACTCATTCAGTGACAGACAAAGTGTCAATGAGTATACCAAATTAAAAAAAAAAAACTGCAAGGAATCCACAGTTTATGAATAGCCCAACTGGCTGAATGTGGCACTACGAAAACATTATAGACTCAAAACAAGCTTGTCCAAGTGGCATACAGAGGTACTTGAACAAACTCAAGGAGTGGGTCCGTGGGAATCTCATGTGGTTTAACAAGACCAAGTGACAGATGATGCACTTGGGTTGGGGCAACCCCCAGTGTCAGTACAGGCTGGGGGAAAACCAGATCAAGAGCAGCCCTGCAGAGAAGGACTTGGGGGTGCTGGTGGGTGAGAAGCTGGACATGACCTGACAATGTGCACTTGGAGCCCAGAAAGTCACTTGAGTCCTGAGCTGTACCAAAAGCAGCATGGTCAGCAGGGCAAAGAAGGGGATTCTGTCCCTCTGCTCTGGTGAGACCCCACCCGGAACACTGCATCCAGCTCTGGGGTCCCCAGCACAGGAAGGACACTGACCCATTCAGAGTAAGTCCAGAGAAAGCCCACCAAAATGATTAGAGGAATGGAGCATAAATTCTACAAGGCAGAGGAAATTGGGGTTGTTCAGCCTGGAAAAGGCTTTGGGGTGACCTAATTGCAGCCTTTCATACCTGAAAGGAGCCTACAAGAAAGAGGGAAAGAGTCTATTTAGAAGGGCATGTAGTGACAGGACACGGGGGAATGGATTTAAACTAAGAGTAGGTTAGATTATATATTAGTAAAAACATTTTCTGTAAGGATGGTGAGGCACTGGCACAGGCTGCCCAGAGAAGTTGTGGATGCCCCATTCCTGTACGTGTTTAAGGCCAGGTTGGATAGGGCTCTGACCAACCTGATTGAGTGAAAGGTGTCCCTGCCCATGGCAGGGGAGTTGAAACTAGATGATCTTTAAGATCCCTTCCAGTCCAAGCCATTCTATGGTTCTGTGCTTCTATGACTCTACTTAATCTGTTCATACCAGAGAACAGACAAAAAATGGGAAGCTACAATTTGTCATCTGCACGTTGTTTTACTAATATCATTTAGTGGGTCTTAATGCTCCTATCTTACTCTAGTATTCCCAGTTAGGAAAAAGGGTTATATGACGTGTTATTTATTGTCTACATCTCAGGCCAAGGTAGCACTATGGTGCCATGGCAGCCTCAGGCATTTTAAATCCTGGAAGCTCCCCTCCTGGCTCATCTTCTGGCCTCCTCTTCTGTATTGGCTCTGTCTGGTAAGATGGCACAGTAAGCAAACATGGAAAAAACATATATATTTTAGGAGTAGCAGTAGCGAAATGTTTTACCCTAGGAACCTCCTAGTTCATCATGCAAGGGAACCAGTGTGGTTACCAGAACAAAAAAATTACCAGAGAGCACAAAGAGGAGCAAGTAAGATTTGTGACAGCTCAGATATCTCAGCAAAACTGAGAAGGTGACTGGCATGGGGCACATCAGCTCTTGTTTTTGACTAAGAAATCCCATAGCTGCACCTCTAGAGGTCCTGTGGTTTTCCCAAAGTAACACAGAAAATCTGAGTCAAAATCAGAATAGCTGTCCCAGTGCCTAGATACTAACTCATTACATGTATTTTACCAAAAGAAAAAAAGAAAAAACAACAAAAAAACCCACCACTAAACATCCCTCACTTTCTTCTGCATGATTCTCATGCTTAAAAGACTAATACGTTCATCATTGCTACTCCAGACACTAAGTTACAGACTGAAAAGACCAGTGGAATGACAGATCCACAAAAAAAGATGAGTGTTAATGCAACACAGACAGTGACGCTTTGGAAAATGCCTGGAAGAAACATATGTGACTGTAGGACTTAAAATTAGGAAGCAAATAGAATGCTTACAACAACTGTAGTATTACAAATTGAATTCTCAAGTGTGTCCCATTGAGTTTCCCAAGTCTCATTAAATTCACTGTAATGTGAAGATACTGATATCTTTCTTGAACTTTCTTGAAAGATTTGACAGGACAATGTTTTAGCTCTTTGTTATTTGTCTTTGGGAACACTTTAAACACAAGCTGCAGTTTCCTTGTCTTCCATGGGATGAACAGTTTTGTGAGTAAGGCTAGAGTGAAAGTTTTTTTGGCCTACGGTAATGAAAACAAAGCACAGAAAATCCTATTACTCTACCACTCCTTAACAGCCAGCTACCATGCCATTTCCTGTGTCAGAACATTATGTCAGAGTAAGGATGAACATCACTTCCTGCCTGAATTGCCCACATTTCTGACTAATGTTTCTCAAAAATAGGCCATACCCCTATATTTGACTGGAAGATCACAGAGCAGAGGTAGGCTCACTGACTAGATGTGGAAGAGTAATACAAAGATTGATTTCTCAAATGACTGTTCTCTGTGATTATTCATTTCTCTCTGTGTGAAGAAGCTGTTGGATATTAAAGATGCACCTTAAAATCTCAGTAGTTTGAGTAGAACCAGGTTACTGTTATGAAGAATCACACCCTAAAACAGTATTTAACATCCCTTTACTTTCTTTAGTATAATTCTCTTTCTTAAAAAAAATAATTAAAATTTTGTGTTAATTGGATATCATAAAACTTCTCATGAAACACCAAATTCTCCTTAGTTAGCAAAAACTGGACCAGCTTACAAAAAAGGTATACTTTTTTAAAAAATTCTTAACTCACATTCAGAACTCAGTATATGCGTAAGTACAGGAGACACATTCAAATCTTAATAAGATAATCTATTTTTTATTTCCATTTTAGAGTTTCCATTTTAAAAGGATTTCAAGTGATTTTAAGTGTTTCACTGTACATTGAATCACTAGATGGTGTCCAAAAATATCAACAATGATATAAAAAGGAATTTAGTTCTGAATTTGGTTTCAACGGAGAGTGAAAAGACTGTTTTCACAAAAGGAAAATAGAGATATGAAAAACACAATGCAGTTAAACTGTCATATTTATAATAAGAAGCACAGATATGCCACGTTGGAAGATATCTGCAAAGATCATCGAGTCCGACTCCTGGCCCTGCACAGGACCATCCAGAGTCACACCATGTGCCTGACAGTATCATCCAAATGCTGCTCCTACTCTGTCAGGCTTGGTGCTGTGACCACTTCCCTGGGGAGCCTGTTCCACTGCCCAACCACTCTCGGGGGAAGAATCTTTTTCTAATATCCAACCTCAACCTCCTCTGACACAACTTCAGGCCATTCCCTCAGGTCCTGTCATTGGTCATCACAGAGAAGAGGTCAGTGTCTGCCCCTCCTCTTTCTCTCATGAGGAAGTTGCAGACTGCACACTGCAAGGAAGGTCTGATGGTTCTGATGGGTGAGTCATGACAACATTTGCAAGATACTTATATAACGAAATAATTTATTAATTGAGTTATATCCATCTACGTATCCTAACTATTTTACAAATAGTCTGTTTAAAGGCAGAAACTAATTTTAGAACTCCGGTGAAGGGTTATCACTTGTTTGGAAAGGATGCAAAATTTTCCTTAGAGGAAAACTAGGATATGAGCTGACCTTGTCAGTGGAGGCTGACTGTGCTTCTGATGTTGCAGAATGATACACAGCTTTACAAAGGGACAATAGTTCAGAGCCAACCAAACAACAGTCAGGGCATCCAGTCTATCTAGTATAATAAACACAATTCTTGTGATTCTATATCACAAATCAGACGGACTGCTTCATCAGCTCAACCAGAAGCAAACAATACAAAAAAATATTCAGAGAATTCCAATATATATTTCTCACAGCACTGGATCACAAAAACAAGGCAGTTCATTACAGTGGTCTCAGTACAAACAGAAACCATGGTCCAGGAAGCCTTTACTCTAGGAACCATCCAAGGCCCACTGCACACCCCAGTCAAAATACCATGTAAGAGGGATGAGACCAGCTTTTGTTTAACAATGAATTTCAGTCACAGGATGGCAAGAGTATGGTTGAAATACCAATAACAAATGTTAGTCTCATTCCCATAACACTGAAGCTTGTCTAATTATTCTGTTTATTTCCTCCTTACTGATTACACTATGTATGAGCAATCAGGAATCAGCTGTGCTTCCTGGGTATTAATTAATTTTCAGGAAATACTACAAACAAATTTTCATATCAGAACCATACAGTAAACCTTACTTTTGATGTTTTATTCATCACCCTTGTGTAGCATTTTCACTTGTGTCTGTAGAAAAACACCAGTCATGGTCTATCACACAGATTTTAAGAAGGAATATTTCCCTCAATTACAGAATTCTTTAATTTCTGCCAACATAACAGGGGAATAAATTCATACCCAAATTAGAAAACGCAGTTGCCATTAGCCGTACTGGAATATCTCAGCCACTGTCTCTTTCCTTACTATCACTAAACTTCATTTACAAGCTATCAAAAAGTCGTTGTCAAAACAAGTGGTGATAACACAGGAAGATACAGGGCAGCCTGAGAAAGAAAGCCAGATGCAGTATAGCTCTTTTATTAGACATAACACAGAATCTGCGCCAAAGTAACAAAACACACTCGGAAAGGATGTTAAAATTACTAGAGAGTATTTCGCAACCTTCTGATTCTCTGCTGTTCACCAGAGACTAACAATGACTGCTCATAAATTACACAGTCCTTGTTCTCAAATTCAGAGCAGCACCACCAAGCTTCTCTGACTGCTAGTTGTCAGATCAGAGCGGAGCCTGCTTGTGACATACCCTCCCAGCTCCCAACCCACATCTGGCTCATCCCAAATATTGCTAGATGTGGTACCCACATAAACTGTCTTACAAGGACATTTGATAGTTTGACAGGCTTCTTCATTCTGCTCTGAGCCTTCCGATCAGTACATTCATGCCCAGAGGAATTTACTCTTTCTGTCCATACTTTTTAGTGACTACATCCCGCAACAGATGGCAAAAAACAATTCACGCAAAGCAAATAGACTGGCAAATTTTATCACTGACACAGCATCGCCAGTGGTGGCAGACAGGTCAAGAACTAAAACATTCATTAACTGATCACTCTAACACTCAGGTAAATTGGGAAACAGTGTAGGGAATATATATACTATTACAGTTTTTACATATAGCTAATCAAAATTTTTCAGTTAAGTTCAGCATTCTGGCTAGCATCTTTAAAATCCCCCAACTAGTTCCAATTATATAAATTGGAAATTAGCAAATATTAACAATGAAGCACCTAATATTAAGTTACACACCTAGCTTTCACAGTAATAACTGATACTTCGGTGGGTAGGTATGCATTAATACTCACAATAAAGGCAGCATAAAAATTAAATTGAAAATAACCCATAGCTTTCATGTATGTGTAAAAGTCCTATTTACAAGAGCTATCTACTGTTTTCTAGAAAAAGTAGCAATAGCTGTAATAGGCAAAATACTCTTAACCCTGATAACAATCTTGCTATTGCAAGTCTCTGACTCCCACTTAGAAGGAAGAATTAATCCTGTTTTCCCACAGAAGCACTCTGCTCCATCCGAATATAAAACTTATGAATCAGCTAATAGGTTGGTATCAAAATTACCTCAAATGAAGATAAGAAAAAGTATTTTGTATTTTAAAAGACATACTGGATCCAAGACTATCCAAAGGTTGCCTAGTGAAAAACTGATTACTGAAATTCTCAGTCAGTGATAAAAGTTTAACAAAAACACTTTCACTTTAAAATAATTTTAATCAGGTAGGCTACTCCAAAAACAGTTTCCTGTAGGAAAGTAAGCCTTAGCATAGTCCAAGCTCCTGTTCGATTCAGAGCATACCTAAAACAACTTCAAGCAGTGGCAGCAGTCTGGTTCAGTCCACATCACTGAGGGAAGAAAATGAAGTCTGGTGTCTCTAAGTTTCAGCTATGAACACTTGAAACCACTATAGCATAGACTGTCAGAGTTTTTCAAAAAAGGGACAGAAATGAGCAACAATCTGAAAATTCACACCTTCTGTAAAGACAAAAAATAGATCTGTGGCTTTATGACTAATTTTTTTCAGGAGAGAGAAGCCAGACCTTGAGCAATCCTTCTTAAGGTCAGCATGCAGAGGCACTGCCTCTCATGATTCTCCTCTTCCCTAGATTGTCAGGCATCTTAAGCCTGCATCGTATTTCCCTAGGGATTCAGTGCTTTTATAATGCATTTAGAGGTTCTAGACAAATTTAAAGTGACTGTTACCAAATTAATTTTCCACTTTCCATTTCTTATCCATATCTCTTCTCTGAGAAAATATAAAAATAAACTGAGCAGCAGATGAACAATGATGTCTCTATTACAGCAGTCAAAATCATCAAAGTTAACGAGTGGATAGTTTTGGGGGTTTTTTTCTGCAGCTTGCATTTAACCAATCTACAGTAGAAACTTGAAGAAGGAAATACAAACATTTTACATTTGCAGTTCATTAAGCAGCTCATTACAAAATATGGTCATCAGCCACAGTCATAGACAGTACTTAGAACACACTGACTTCCTGTTAGTGTTACTACGAAGCTAAGAAAACCTAAGAGTTTACACTGCTCCAGCTAAGGCAATCACAGCTCAGATGTACTGAGCAAAATGGTGGGAATATGACTCTGTTAACATTTTTGCTAATTCTGGCTCTTGCTTTACTCTGTCATATTGATTTTCCACACATGTTATTAATTCAAGGATTAAACTCTGCACCCATAAATACTCATAGAAGGCTGATCTTTGGTGTATGGGTGGTATAAAATCAAGCAAACATCTAACTTAATCTGTGAAAAAGGATGCAATTATCTACGGAAGCCCAGTCAGCAGCTTGCATATTCCAGTCATAAAAATCAAGTATAATGCTGTACCTTTTCATCTGGGCAATCACAAAGTACAGGTAGAAACTAGAGTTGCTCCCAGCAAATAACACAGAATTGTAGTCTGGGTAGCATTTAGAAGGGACATTAATGTATCATTTAGTCCAACTCCCCAGCCTTAAGCAAGGACTTCTTTCACCAGATCAGGTTGCTTGAAGTCCCATCCAACTTGATCTGAATGATTTCTAGGGATGGTGATTCTGCTTCTCTGGGCAACCTGATTCAGTGTCTTACATGTAAATTGTAAAAATTATCTTCTTTATAACCAATCTAAATTTACCCGCCTTCAATTTCCGAAAGTCTTTCTCTGTCTTTCTGCTAGGTTTTCTTCTTTATACTTTGAAAAACTGCTTTAAGGTCTCACTGAGGTCTTCTCTTTTACAGTCCTGAATAACCCCAACTCTCTCAGCCTTTCTTCACTGAAGAGGTACTCCAGCCTCTCTGATCATTTTTGTGGCCCTCAACTGGACCATGTCTTTCTTGTACTGGGGACCCCAAAGCTGAACGCAGAAGGGGTCAAATGAGAGCAGAGGGCAAGAATCACCTCCTTCAACATGCTGGTCATGCTCATTTTTATGCAGGCCAGGATACGATTAACTTTCTACTCTACAAGTGGAAATTGTTAGCTCATACCTAATTTTTCATCTACCAGTGTCACCAAGTCTTTATCTTCAGGGCTGTCAATCCATTCACCTCTCAACATGCACTGATATTGGTGACTGCCCTGCACAGGTACAGAACCTTGCATCTGGCCTTGTTGCCAGCTTGGTGTATCAGTAAATTTCTTCAGGGTGCACTCAGTCTCACTGCTTATGCTATTAATAAAGATATTGAGCACAATTTGTCCCAATATGGACCCCTGAGGAACAGTACTCAGTACTTGTTTCTATTTGGACTTTGAGCTATTGGATTAGTGCCTTCATCTGCTAGCTCCCTCAGGATTCTAGGATGCACCTCATGTGGTCCTATAAGCTTGCATAGTTTTAGTTTCCTCAGATGGTCTTGAGTCTGACCTCTCGTGGAGCATGAGACTTCATCCCTCTAGCTTCTCCCTTGACATGCAGAGAATTGATAGCAGCAGAAGACAAATCATTAGTGAAAACTCAGGCAATGCAGTTCTTGAATACCTTGGTGTCTCCATGTCAGCGGTCTCATGGATAAGGGGTGTGTGGAGGCATCAAGTATACAATTTCTTTTGTCTTTCTTTTCTGACATGTATCTGTGGAAGCCTCCATTATTTCTCACATCCCCTGTAAAATTTAGCTCCAGCAGTGCCTTAATTTTCCTCATCCTATCTGTCCTTACACTTCCCACAGTATCCCTTGGTCCTTCTTAGGACGTGAGTCCCTGCTTCCACTGCCTATGCCCTCATCTTTCAGACTAACCAGAAGGTCCTTCTTCAGACACATTGGTGTTCCACCTTCCTTGACTGGTTTCTTGCACATGGGAATTAAGAGTTCCCGTGCTCTAAGAAAAAGGGCAATAATTGGTGTCAGATCTCTTCTGCTCCTTTATCCCTGAAAGCAGTTTCTTGGGGCGTCCCAGACACTAGTTCTTTAAAGAACACAAAGTTCACTTTCCTAAGGCTTAGTTTAGTCCTTCTTCTAAGGGTCTTGATTATACTTTTCACTTGGCACATATACCTCGAGATCACAAATTCCACCACAGCATGATCACTGCAGCTCAGGCTACCACCAGCCTAGACCCCTCCAATAAGTTCATCTGCACTGGTGAGCAACAGGTCCAGTAACGCAAGTCCTCTAGTTGAGCTTCCTATCATCTGGATTAAGTCATTCATGCAAAAAAATCAGACAGTAGAACACACTTGCACAAACACTTTTACAGCTTTCACACCAAACATGAAGAGAACGTCTTTGAGAACACAAGCTGGTCTGTTTTTCCCTCATATCAGTTGTTTTAATTATATACTAAAATCTCCCCACAACTCTTCTTATTTTTTTAACTACACTACTTCATAAAGAGACACAGGCTATTTTTCAAGCAGATGTTTAAAATTTAAAATGTGAGACCTTACTTTGAGGCCCATATATAATTAAGATTTCACCTTTAGTGCATACTGCAACAATCATGTACAAATAGCAAATACAAGCAGTAGTCAGATGTGAGCTTCCCCAGCAGCAACTTTTAATGGTTTACAAGGATTACAAAAGATAAGTGGAAAAAAATTTTCCCAAACAGTTTTCACTTACACCTATTTCTAAGTCTTCCCTGCTTGTCTTCTACCATTTGTGACATTCTGAAAGCACCTGCACTACAGAGAATGGGAGATCTTGTCCAGTGAATTAATTAGGGTATTTTAAAGTAATGCATTTTCTTTCAAACTGTTAGGAGTTTTGTCGAATGCAGGACAGAAATAACAGAGCAAATAGCAAGCCCTGAAGACCTCTGCAAATCAGGTAACTGAATAGATTCACACAGTGAGGGAGGGATGCCACAAGAGAAGTCATTCCTGATTTTACAGATCCAAACTATACCTATCAGTTTTCACTACTGGTTCCCCCCTTTTTTAATAATAACTCCCTTAAAACAATGTCCTTCTTGAAAGAAATATTCCTGAGAGATTTGGAATTGCATATTCAGATTATTTAAAATAATCTTCATCCTGAGAACAGTGTTCCTGAGGTATTTTGAACTGGATATGAAGATTCAGAAGACACATCCTTTTCTACTTAATTTTTACCATTTCAAACCATTGGCAGCCTAATGCCAGACATGAGATACATAATGTGTTAAAAGTCAACCAGTTAATGAATAAGTCCTATGTTGTTGGTTTTGTTGTTTTAACAACAGCAGTATACAGGCACACACACATAAGCAGCAACTAAGAAACCAGGAAAAAGCACAAAGAAAACTGAATATGTTTTTCTTATAGACTGAGAAGATATTTATAGGTCATGAAGCAGTGTAGCTTGAAATAAAAATTTCTTATTGGTTTTGAGTACTTATTGCTACAATTTTCTATTTCAGAATTACAACACACTTTTTACTGTGCTTTCTATTCTGACACAGGTCTACAGCTAACATAAGGAAAGCACTCTTGTATTATTTTTTCCCTTAATGAGGAATATTTATTCAGCACCACATATACTTATTACACTCTTGCTAATAAACAGGCCCTCTGACTAGAAGAATATTCAAGGACCTCATCTCATGAGCTGCCCTGTACGCTGCAAACCTCAATGCAAACATAGAACTGAGGGAGAAGAGCAGATTGACAGTTCCAAAAGTTCACTGTTCAGCAACAGGCAGGTAGGTAGCAAGTGATCATCACTAAAAGTCACAAAAAAGCCCTTATGCCGCTGGGTTAGACAGGCAGGTGTTTTTCCCATTCAGAGAAGAGTTCAGCAAATAAATTATTTTATCATTTACATCCTAGAAAGTTAGTTATTTGTAGTGTAACTTTAGAAGCCATAGTCCCCCAAGGCAATGGGCCTTCTTAGGCGATAAAACAGTCACTTCCTATTTGAGTTACTAAACTCTAGTATTGCAAAACAACAGAAATTCCAGTCAAACCCTCATCTCATTCTATATTCACATCCTTAATCCTGTTTTAGACTACAAAATTTGTTTTCACTCTCTCATTTTCTCAAAATTACAACTGCTTTCATAAAACAGATTTCTAAAGATTGTTTTTCTTCTTGAAGCCCCGGATCTTTGCATATAATCATAAACATTTAGCAGATATCATAAGTCTGTTTCTTCTCTGGGTTAATTGCAGTGTTTGCCCATGAAATACACCGAATTTATTCCTGCTTCAGTAAGTTTCTCAGGCAAGCACAGCACCACCGGTAGCTTAAATCAAAACTTATGGAAGGAGCTAGTGAAACACATATAAGAAGCCCACTTACAGAGGAAAAAATATGACAAAAAGAACACCCCAAAAACCACCGAAATAAAAGAGCCAGTGAGAGTCAGAATACCTTTGACAACACATGGCATTTGGTCCCTCATTTTGTACCTTAATGTTTCTCCTACATGAAATGCAACTTTCCACCTGAAGTGTGATGTGAAAGAACTGTTTTTTCCATCAATGTTAAGTGACTGTCACCATTATTCAGTAGAGGCTTTTATAGCATTGTGCATAAATCCAAAGCATTTCTGAAAGAAAGATTACATTCTTACATAGTTACAGTTCAGTGGTTGTGAAGCCATTCTAGTTAGTATTCAGAGATTTTTAAGGCCCCTTTCCTGCTAAAGGTTCTTATACAGTTCTGGAAATGTAATGATACACTGCAACGACCCAGTATTGCCTGAATAATGGTCACTATTGGAAAGACTTATGTAACCACCTATGTTTTGTGCGCCTGCAGTGACAATATACCAGATGTGAAGATAAGCTTTTACACATGCCACCTTCAAAACCAGAAAGAAGTGTCATCTTTGTAGCACTTGCACTGATAGTTCTCAGAAAGGACTCTCCAGAAGACATCAAGTTCATACAAACATGAGCATATGTGACAAATTTTCAAGGGTAATCAATGCATAATACACAGGGACACCAGCAAGATTTTCTTCTGAACTAAGACACTGCAGCTCTGAAGATAGTATCAAGCTAATTAAAAGCTAAAACTCTGACAAAAGGCTAACCATACTGACCACGCTGAACTGAAGAATCCTGTTCTGCAAACACGAAATTCTGTGCATCAGAGAGGAAGCCATTTAAAACCCTGTATCATTTCTTTTTTTACAACTTTTCAGATTAACATTCACACACTGTCACACCGAAGCGAAAAGCCAAGACACCCGAGGCGCTGTCGAACCACCAGAGGCAGAATTTAACAAGTCCTACGCTGCTCTCATGTGGCGATGCCTAGGAAGTACAGGTAGGGAAAGTCACTGGAAAATTTCATCCGCCGTTTTAAGGGATGGTTCTGCCATTGAAAAGACGGCATGCTGACTCCTAAGAGACAACACTTCACTTGGATACCTGGGTGTGGCATTTTTCATTGTACCCGTTTACAAAGTACACATTATTTCAATTATAGAACACACACCAGAATTAGGATGCCTTTCATTGGACGTTTTTCACTACCACAATAATTTTATATTTTAATATGCCCTGGTGTAGTCAGACAGGATATAATGAATTTTTAGAAGTTCTCAGGGGGCGCTGAATGTGGTTCCCACTGAAACCAGTGCCAATTTCAAAGTTAAAAGTTATGTTAAGAGCATTTGAAAAATGCTGCAATAAAATATACATTAAAATTATACTGCACTACTTGGTATCTGGGGTGGAAGTTATGTTCAGTAAGCCATATTTATTTAATCTCCTATCTCTCAGTATCCCATCATCCTGTTATCTGTCTTGAGATTTACCTTTTTCCTTTCTCTTACACTACATAATTATTAAATTTGTAGTTGTCCGAGTCTTTCTTACTCTATTTTGTTCCATTTACAACGTACTGAATTTTTAAAATGTATTCAATTCTTTAACCTCCTTTAACCTGGCTTTGAAACACATCAGATGCAGTACATTTCATATGCTTTAGGAGTCCAAGATAAATAACTAATAAAATATGTCCTTCTGAAAGACTAATTTAAAGTTATTTTATTCAAATATATCCCAATGTTTTCAAGTGGGAACGGCAAGAAAGTTCAGACCAATCACAATGAATTAGAAAAATGTAGTACTAGCCATCCATAACTTATTTTGTTTGCGGAAGAAAAGAGAAAGAATTTTAATGGCTGGCCACAAATATCTAGAACTGCTGCAGAACAGTCCTTTCTGAGTAGTGAAGAAGGTTTTAAACATTTGTGCCCTCCACATACTGTCATTTTTTAAGTCCTTAATCCTCCTGAATTATCATTTCAAAAACAGAAAAATCTGGTTGACAGAGGAGATGGTTTTTTTCCTGCTTGATTATATCACACTACCAACTAACTAAATTAACTTCATACATCTTTGCAGCAGGATTTACAATATTGGCAAGAATGTCACGTGTACACCTTTGTTTTCATTTTTTTCCAAAACAGGAGCTTTTCTAAATATTTTATATCTAAGAAGACACAAGAGAACTAAGTTACAAGAAGTTTGGGAATTGGAGTTTCAGACTCCAGTACCCATAGAACAGCTTTTTGTTTGACTGTAACCACTCCCAGACAGTTTATTAATATAACATAAAATTAGTCAGCTTTCTTTTTTAACAGTCAAATTGAGTATATGTTCTGACACCTCATGCACATTTCATAAAAGTTCACTATTAAACTGTCATGAAACAAAACTACATAAGAATCTACTCTTTAAACCACATGTACCCACTCACTTACAAATTTTTCCAATTAAAAAACCTACCATTTTGCTAAGTCATGATATTGAAATCTATGCAGTTATATAAAACAACACAGGTTGGAAAAATACTCCAAACAAATAACAAGAACACTAGGCAGAACATGTTAAAACTCAAACACATAAATCTGACCAAAACCCTTTCTTTCAAGGTCTGTTTCTTTTGTCAGCCAGGAAATATAACCTGACTTGGCAGCAGAAAGATTGAGGTTCTCTTCAGCTGGGCAATCTGGCAGGCAGTGCAGATCTGTCCTCTTCCTATCCAAACAGCAGTCAGCTGGGATTGCTGTGCAGAAGTCAAAAGTCCAGATGTGACCTCATAAAGGCAAAGATCAACTCAAATACATTACATTCTGCTCTCCTTTTTATGCCAAGTAACACACATTACAAACATATATTTTAAACCAAACAAGCATCTGAGACGGCCACCAGCTCACACAGCTGTAGATGACACATTGCACCCTTTTGGTTTGTTTTTCGGGGTTTTTTTCAGTCATCATCACCAATTATCTGAACCCAACAACATTTTCAGTGTCAGTATAGTTTTGCCATATCAAGGTCTATCAGCTGAGAAAACAAGAGAGAATTTCTTGGTAACCAGGCTGTAAACTGCACTACTGTCTGAGTTCACATGGGAATTAACAGTGGCTGACACATCCCAAGACAATTGCAATCCATCAGGGAATGCAATGAGGTTAGGGGACATTATCCACACTTCGCTTACAATGTTTGGCCTGTAAAACAAGAAACAATCATGAATTTTTCAATACAAAATATTCAGACTGTTTGTAATAGCATAACAGTGCTAATTCCATGTTCCCTTTCCTTTTTTTGTGTGTCTGGAAAAAATGCGTTCCACATTTTGATTGTTTCCAGACATTGATTTCTAATTAATTGTGGCTAACAATGAGCAGCTTAATATGGTATTTCTCCCAGTCTCAAGAGAGTAGGAGGAAGAGATGACCTAAATTCTATACAAACAAATTTATATTTGCATCTAAATTTCAAAGTTTCAGGATTTCAGATACAACTAATTCTTCTCCCTCATGCTTTTTATTTCAATTCTGCAACTTTGACATTTTAGGGGTGTCACCTTGTGGCTTTCTTGTTGTTTTCATGAGTTTATTTTGAATCTTCTTAGAAAATGTTTATGTTGCTGCTAAGGAACCACACACCAATACTGGAAGGGACCTTTGAAGACTGTCTAGTCCACATTACCACTCAGACTAAAAGCCAGCTTTGAAGTTAGATCCACATTCCTCAGGGTCTTGTCTAGTCAAGCTTTGAGCATCTCCAGTCTCCACAGCCCTTTGAGGAACTTTCTCCAGCATTTAACCTTCCTCACTGAAATCTTTCTTAATAGTCCTATTCAGAATTTCTCCTGCTGCAACATCAGCCCATTGATTCTTACCCTTTCCCTCTGCACCTCCAGAAGACATCATTCCTTCTCCAAGACAGAATAACACGTTTGCTGAGACTCCTTTAGAATATCATGGACTTCAGCAACCACCTCAGTGGCTTACCACTGGACTCCTCCAAGTATGTCTGCATCTTTCCTGTACTAATGAGCCCAAATTTGAAAAAATTTTATTTCTTTCATGTAGTCCATGCCCACTTCCATTGATGTAAAAGTGACTTGAGTTCATTCAGAGCTGCCCATTCAGCCATATGGACCTCCTGCTACACATCCTCAGTCTGTAAGCTTCAAAACATGCTGTTCCTATGCCGGAAGGAGGCTATTCTTGACAATCAAAACGCTGTTTCAGAGCTTTCCACAGCTGCCTCCTACGACGGTTGATTTATG
>VWZG01005094.1:5994-22701 GCA_013396735.1 Grallaria varia
TGTAAGGATATTGGTAATCAGTTGGCCTAGACTTAAAATGGGGTGGGGAAAGGACAATTACAATTGCTGCTCCAATTTTGGTAATTAATCAAGGCCTGTGGTTGTCAGTTTCAGTTACAACATCCAGAGTGTGTTGGCACGGTGTTTCCCCTGTCTGCCCAGAAAGCATCTTGTTCTTGTCAATGGATAATTAACTTTCCTCATGCATCTAGTGCGTCTAGTCAGGAAGAAACTTGCTTCCTTTGACAATCCTTACTTTAATTTGGGAATGAATATCAAATACAGCAAAGTAAATTTAAATTTTATGAGTACAATTTTTTTTTTTTTTTTTACTTTCAGTCATTAAGAAACTTGTTAATTTTAGTATTTTAATAGCTAACAGGTGAGAGGAGGGATACGGGCTTGGCCCTTCCTGCTATTCAGTATTTTGACTATTTTCCATGTAATCACAGCCAGTGCTGGCAACTGTCTGCTGATCACAAGATGTCATTTTGACAGTGGCAACTATAGGTTAAAGGCTACTTTATCCCCTACAGCCATGGCTAAAGTAGCCTCTCAATAATGTAACAAGGGAGCTGCACGTAACCCTGGTTTCACCGTCCCTCTGTCATCACACATGATTTTAACATTTTGCAATGCTTTCCCCTTAACCTTTAAAACCTTTATTTCTTCTTTTTAGCAGCAGTAACACATCACTCTTGAGACTTGCTGCCTTTAGTTCTTTCTCTAAGTGAAGGGAGACTGGAGGGTAATCTAAGGGACAACATCAAGAACAAGCATATATTTCTGAAGTGTTTCCTATGAGAGTAATAGAAAAGGACTGGGAATTATTTCTTCTAGAGCTGATCAAGAAGCGAATAGAATCCATGTGTAGCGAGTTGCTGCAGAGAGGGTGTTGTGATGGGAAATGAAGTAATTGACTTTCATTGCAACAAAGGAATTCCAGGCCAGAAACTGGAAAACACTTCAATGGGAAGGACATTTGAGCCTGGACAGATATCATGACCGGATGCAGAATTTCTGAAAGTAACTGTGAATTATATCAACATTTCTCAGATGTATTTTAGTTAGCACTGATTTACAACTGGAGAAAATTAACTAAAAGACCCTTCTGTTTTATATGAATCTGATTGATCTGGTTATGAAGATGCAATGTGTTTATATATCCAAAGAAAAATGTTTATTTCCAAATCACTATTTTATAGATGCAATTTTTTTCTAGCTTATAAGCAAGACTTCATGAGCTGAACAGAAAGTCAATTAACAAAATTAAAAAAATTTCTCATGTATATACTGAAAATCCCACCAACTTGATCAAGAGAGAGGCCAAGCCAAGCCTAAACTTATATATTAGTCATTCTGGTTTTTGTAAACACTTGAGTCTTTTGCCAATTGTGCAGCTTTATGGCACATTCGTTTTATTATGTAATGTGAAGGCTAACAGTGAACAATAGCAGAATGTAAGCAGAACACAAGTCCTGTAACATATGTCTTCTAGCCTACATAGCAGTCATGGCGTTGCTGAGATTTTTCTAGCAAGTCCTATAGGATTTCCTTCACCTGAAAAGAAGTTCAGTTTTTATATTGGAATACATGCCTAATGCAGTGTTAGTTATCTTAATAAAGAACCTTGCCAGCAGGAACTCACGTGTCAAGATAGAAGGGAAAAGATCAAAGTATTTTAATGGAGCAAAACTTCATGTGTTGGCTGAGGGGTAGTAAGTCTCGTTCCAAAAATGGAAGTGAGCTAGCTTATTCACAGAATCACAACTGTATCTTCAGTGAAATCCTGTCACAAAAATGATTTTCTCTAAATTTGATCCTGAGAAGTGCTCAGCACAACATTTTATCATTGATTGCTTGTGTCAGTGCAATTTAATGAGTTTGAACATTTTAACACATGATTATCACCTGATAAATTCAATGTTTTATAGCACTAGCTGTTGACAGGCTCTGAAGGTGGAAATGACATAAAAATGTTTTGGTTACTTAGTAGGTATTAGCAAAATTGAAATTTAGAATGTAAATACTAATGAATATGCATGTTTCCAAGCATATTTGGATGGAATAAAGGGTGTTGATTTTTTTTTCAGAATTGCATAGCCAGCTGTATAGATACAAGTTGTCCGGTAAGCATTATCTTGGAAAACAACTTTAGGGACAGGCATACTTCAGTACAGCTTTTAGTCGTATTGCTTTAATTTTTGGTCTCATCAGTTAAGTAGATTCTGTCAAGGTAATACTTGTGTAGTAGTCCTGCAAAAAGCAGTGCTATTCATTCAGTAGCAGTACGTAGGAACAGTATGATCAGTGTTCACATAGCATGGTTTGAATGACCTGAACACTGGATGTTTTATAAAAGGTGCCCTAGAACAAAAAGACCTAGCAGTGTCTCAAGGTCTGAGACAATCTAACTCACTTTGCCACATAGTAATAATATTAAATTCATTCATTAAGAGAACAAAATGCATGGCGTGTTTATTCTCCTCTTGCTCTCCACATACCACCCAATTTTAGTAACCTCCGGGGAAAGGCAATTGACTTTTTTTTATTATTAGCAAAAAGGTGGTTGTACTGACCTTCAAGTTTTACTGATATAAGGAGCCCTGACAGCTCCGTTTAAGAACATTGATTACCAGGTGATATATTACCCTTCTAATTAAAGTTGAGAAACAAAGCATTGATTATCTTTGAAAGTACTGAAATAGACTACCTTACTCATACTTACCAACATTAGTTCTCCATGGTACGAGGTTTTTACATCAAGCATACACAAACTCTCAGCTTGGCAAGACATAGGATAGTTATTGTGTTCAGTTCTGGGCCCCTCAGTTCAGGAAAGATACTGAGGTGCTGGAGCAGGTCCAGAGAAGAGCAACAAGGCTGGTGAAGGGACTGGAACACAAGTCCTATGGGGAGAGGCTGAGTGAGCTGGGGTTGTTTAGTCTGGAGAAGAGGAGGCTTAGAGGTGACCTCATCACTCTCTACAACTACCTGAAGGAGGTTATAGCCAGGTGGGGGTTGGTCTCTTCTCCTGAGCAACCAGCAGTAGGACAAGAGGTCATGGGCTTAAGCTCTGCCAGGGGAAGTTTAGGATAGATATTAGGAAGAACTTTTTTGCAGAGAGAGTAATCAGGCATTGGAATGGCCTGCCCAGAGAGGTGGTGAATTCACTGTCATTGGGGGTTTTTAGATGAGACTGGACATGCCACTTAGTGCGATGATCTGGTAATCACAGTGGTGTTGGATCAGGGGTTGGACTTGATGATCTCAGAGGTCACTTCCAACCCAGCTGATTCTATGAGCCTATGATAATTTGTAGTTTCATGTTAATACCATATACTTACTCTGGAAAAACAAAATCTGTAGAGGAAAACCTCAAATAAAAATGTGGACCTCTTTGACTCAGGATACTCATACAGTAACCTCAGTGCTCCCAAAAGCTACCAAATCCCTTTACTGGGTGTGGCTAGAAGTTTAGAATTGGATGCCTTAAAATATAGAAATTGTGGCTAGTTCAAAATTACAAATTATATGATAGAACAGTATCTGACTTCACTGGCAGAACAGATAAGAAGCTGGACCAAATAGGAAGTTAAGACTAGTTAGAAGAGTTCTATTGTTAAGCAGCTGGAAAACTGATAGGAAAAATTATTTGAATGGTCTAATGGTAATAGATTTTTAAGCATACATTTTAACAATAAATGTGTGTGGCCAATTGTAACCAAAATTATTGCCTAGGAAGATCCAGAAGGGCATAAAAATGAAAAAAGAACTAGACAGAGAAGTGAAAGAGTGGCTGTTTCATAAAGAGAGTTTGAGTATTAAATAGAGGCCAAAAGCAGTCAGTAGTTATAGTTGCAGCTCAAATGTCAGTAAGTGACTTGGAGCCTGTTTTTAATCCAACTCATGTAATTTACGGGGAAAGGGAGAAGGTGCTCTGAGTAAATAGTGTTTGAAGCAATTTGCAGCTCTTTATCTGATATATTGGCAAATGTCAATATGCAGAGATACTACAGCCACAGGTGAATGAACGCTATAAGAGAAGCAAAATCTCTCTGTCAAAAATCTTCGCTTTCTCTTTCCTCTGATGCTTTGCTACCTACTGGCATTTTGGTCACCATGTGTGCTATGGTTAGATTTTTTTTTTTCTATAGAAGAACACATTGATATGAAAACAAGCACCCAGGTTTTGGAAATGCTTTTTCACTTGTTGTCCCTTGTTTCCTGAAATATTTGGCTGACCTTTATCTAACCTTACTGGCAAGCAGTCAAAAAGCAGATAGTAGAACAAGATCAAAAGTAGAAGCCAGTTTCAGACTGCAGTTATGCTGACATAAATTTAGTGTAATTTTAATGACTAATTAATTTAAACCTATGGGATATGAATAAAGTAATTGTAATATTACAGTTGCTTTTATACAGGGTATTTACTCCTCCCTGTGCACGCCAAGTGTTGCTGTTGATAAAGCGAGAAATTTGCAAGAGGAAATTTGAATAGATTGTATTGCCAAGCAAGCTGGTATTTACAATGATATTTCTTCAGTTCTATGTCACCTCTGCTCAAGTTGGTAGTGCTGTGGACTCATTTTTCATTTCATGACTCTTCTATGTAAGGTCTTTAAACAGTCCCATTGCAATAAAAACAGTAATTAAGAGTCCTAGTTCTATATTGGTAACCTTGTTTGAATTATTAGCTGAATTTGAAAACTAAAAGATTCATAGATCTCTCCCTTGGTAGTAGGGGTTCTGTGTTTAAGAAACTGAGGAATTTGAAAGCCCTAGATTTAGGGCTTATGTAGTTAAGAAAGCATTTTACTTCTTTGCCTGGTTTCTTTTTTGTGAAACGTAAATAGTGGTTTTCTATGGCAAGGTGTTCTGAAGATTTAAAAAAAAAAAAATCCACAGTTATGGTCTGGTTTAACTCTCTACTGCTTGCGGCACTGTGGAAACCTCCAAGAGATGGCTTAGAAGTTGTACCTTCATATAATCCTGTTTCATGCAATGTCTGGTTTTCAGGGAAGAACTGAATCTCTGGATTTTTGTGACTTCAGTGTGGTACATTTTATGAGGACTACACTTTTGCTTAAAGTTTGTAATACATTTGTTTCTAATGTTGTTTACAGAGTGTTCAAATATTTATCTCTCATGTTCAGATTGTTTTTCCTTTTTACTGAATGAATATATAAATAGAAGCAATACAGTTAGACTCTGTGGTCTTTGCTCTAGTGCTAACATGCAAAAACACATTTCCATCTGTAACTTTTTCCTTTATTTCCATGATGAGAGCTCTGTTTGGCTAGAATTGCACTTGTGTTGCAAATGTACCCTTAAAAGCATCAAAGACACAATATTCTGTCTTTCCAACTAGAAAATGGGCTGGGTTTGGATCCGGTTCTTAAAGCCTTCCACCTTCCTATTTGGGCTTAGAAAATTCTTATTTTCAAAGGTTTTCAAATCATACTCTTGTTAGGGTGTGAAAAAAATGCCACTGCATTAGTAAAAGAAAATGTATTTTATGACCTATCTTATGCCTCTGTTGTGTTTGGAGATTAACAGTGGCCATCCCACAGGTCAGCCTGGCCAATGAGAGGAAGGTAGTGCCTCAAGTAAAGCTGTGCAGGAAGCTGGAACGTGGGTCTGATGTTGCCAGCATCACTCCTCTTCATTCTAAAGGGGCAAGATTTAGTAATGGCACATATGAACTGGTGAGAAGAAATGTGAAGTCTCAAAGCAAATGGAAGAACAGATAATTATGAAACAAAAGAAACTGCAGTTTGCATCTGACCTTCTATTTCATATTTATATTCAATGTATTATCCCATCTTACATACTTCAACTCTGTCTTCCTTAACAGTCATGTCTTCCCAAGAAGTCAGTGTAACTACAAACCCATAAAACTAAAATTTTCGTGTAATCTAAATATAGCCTATATTAAGAATATGCTCAGCAAAGCATTGCAGCTATATGTGGTCATTTAAGAACATGCTTAGCAAAACATTGCAGCTGTATGTGGAGATGAGCATTTCATCTCTTGCTGGAAATAATGGACACCAGATACAAAGCCTTAGTGGTTCAAGTTTTTCTGTGTTTTAACTTACATTTTTCTGAGTCTTGAATGAAAAGCAAAATGCCTTTCAGCAAAAAGAATGAAACAAATGCTCAAGATGACAGAGAAATAACTTGTTAATATGGATATTCCTTTGTGTCAGGTTTTAGCCTCATCTAGGTTGTACATTAAGAAAAGAAAAGAAAAAGTAGTAATACATATATATGCCTTAGAGTTTGAACTCCAGTTACCAGTTCACACAGAAGTAATTCTTTTATTCATGTTAGTTAATGTAAACTATGCAGGCATGTGAACACAAGTTATAATTAAACCTACATTTTGCTATGCAGCCTATCCTCAGGAGCTCTTTTTTCCTTTTCTTTCTCTCATGTTAAAGTTCTACTGTACTGTCTAAAGTGGGTTTATATGCTTTGCTGCATATTCCTGTTGGATTAAAGTATGTAACTAATGATAATGGTACATACCAACATAAAGCTTAAACAGGACTAGAAAGCAATATCAGAGTATAAGACTCTGTAAACAACATCTGAGGTATAGCTATGAGTGCCTTGAACAATACCTATGAAGAATCCTATGTCAATCAGACTTGCTTACCAAAAGAATTGTGGTTCAGCCACCTTTAGAAAACCAGGAATAGGGAAAAGGTAGTATCAACTGCAGATGATTTTAAAGGATTCCCATATAATTGAAAAGGAAGAAAATAGGGCCAAGGTATTCATTCTTGAGAAAAAAAGCCCAGATGTAGTAAGTAAGGAGATACTGTGAATTGANCATGTTTTGTTAGGTACAGTGCTATGCATCCGAGGTAATAAAATTTGAAACGATACACCAAAAGCATCCTAGTAAACCAACTTTGTGCTCCTTCACTAGGATAACAGATGTATTTTTAACCTGGACACTTCAGAAAATAGTGCTACATTGGAAAATATATCTGGAAGAAGAAAAGCAAATATGTGTAACAAAGTGTTGTTTCTTTTTCAATTCCACTAATTTCTCTGTAGTGAGGCTATGGAATAAATAACTTGCGTTTTTAAATCACTCAACTGTCTCCTTGGTTTCCAAATGTAACTCACATGCACAAATCTGAATGGGACCTGCACTGCAGGAATAACAAGAACTGAAGTATTCCAAGTGTTTTTGAAGCACCATTCCTCCTAGGTTTGGAAGCTTCCACTTAAATACCTGTATAACAATCTCCAGCTTCGCATGAACTGCTCTTGGAAGGTTAATATGTGGAACATAATGCTGGAGGCATTCAGGACTGGTTGTACTGTGTTCTCCATCAAGGGGTTTGGTTGACTGCTGGCTAGTCTATAAATGCTGGAATTCAGTGATTTCAGTACTGGGCCCATTTATGTGGGAAAGGTAGGATGGTTCATGTCAAGCATGTTTGTCGATTGGCTTTTCCAAAGTTATGATGAGTAATTAAGGTTGAACACAGCAGGCTGTTAAACATAGCACCCTACAAGAGCTTAGTCAATAGCTGTATAAGGATGTTCTTCAATTACCAGTAAGTTCACAAGACCTTATTTCAAATGTTTATAGAAGCAGATATTAAGTAAATTCTTATTTTTTTCTCTTATTTCAACTTTACCTTGGAAATCCATGGGTCAATAATTCACTATTTGTTTGGTTGCACAAATTATTGGGAAACTGTTCTGATAGTGTGTGTGGAATTGAGAGAGAAACTCTATGCAAAATGGATGATCTTCATAATGAGAATGGTTGCCTATTCTGAAATCACAGGTAGAAATCTACTTAAAAACAGAGTATTTGCATCCAGTATTTGCATCTTCAGCATAATCTTTATGATTATAAGAATGGTAAGAACATCACCTCTTTGGAAGACTGGACCCTCTGGCTCAGAAAAAGCAGAAAAGCCTATATCCCTGTTTACAAAGATACAGGTACTTGATCCAAAGACCTAATTCATGTTACTAATAAAAGCACTTTTTTCAATAGGAGCAAAACACTGGCTACCTGAGAAGGGTTTTCTTCAGAGGCTTCCTTGGTAATTGAATAGGCCTTATGCACATGTTTGTACTGCTATGCTGGCTTGAAAGAAAAAAACAGCTCTTGAATTCTGGCTACCCAGAGAAGTGTATATCCTATCAATGGCTGAGAGGGAAATGTAAAGCAAACAAGTGAAGTAGCTTAGATGTGTTTATCCAATCAAAACTAAACTCTAAAAGGAAATGTGGTTATATAATTACACATCACATAGCTAACACATCGGTCAAAATATGTGTTTTGCACTTTGAAGCTGACCGTGTAGCCTGTGTGGTTTGGGAATACATATTTTATCTTTGAACTTAGGCTAAATTAGCATGACAAGATCTGCCACTGTTACTCTCTGCAGGGAAGATTTTTTAATGAGAAAAAACAAGAGACCATCTGTTGGGAGACAGGCAGCTGACCCTGAAATGCCATTGCTCTGACAGCTCTCTCTACTGTATCTTGTTCCCGGTCCAGAAGATGCTTCCAGTAATACTGTTCCAGAATGCCTCTAAGCCACCATCCAAGACTGAAAACAGATTATAACAGCCCACAGTGGGGCTTCTGAATCCACAGAGGGATGTGGCAAGAAGGATTGGGATAAACTGAGGTGTAACAGTGGGATTTTTCTTGTTTAAATCCTTTGTCTTAAAGAATTCCATAGGAAGAAGAGAATTAAATTTTTTTCTCTCAGACCAGAATAGAAACCTAAAAGGGGTCAGAGGGAGAATTTAATGAAGTTTCAGGAGGTCATGATTGGTCTATAATAAATGGAAAAAAAACAGTATTCAGTTCTGCTGTGGAGGAGAAGTGGCAATGCTCATCAAGTGTATTTGAGGGTTTTATTCCTTAAAACTGACTGAAAGGAGGGAAAGAGGAACTGGGGGTGAGTTTAAGGAGTTTCAGTGGGAAGGATGACTGAGAAAAGTCAGGTCTGCAGAAAGTGGTGTTATAGAAAAATGAAGTAGAAGGATGAGGGGAATTCTGGAGAGTCTCTACACACATTCACTAGCCCTCATGTCATCAGACAACAGGGTACAGGATAATGCCTCCTCCACTTCCTAATAGCCTCTTCTCCCTCAACAGTCCCACCTTAAAATCCAGAGGCATTTTTGTCCCTACTGTTGCTCCCACTGAGTGGCTGTCAGCTCCCACTATCCCTGAAAGACACAGTCACTTGACTCTACATGGATGGGTCAGGGGAGGGACAGTCAAACATAAGCAGGCAGGTTGTTGCCAGCTCGCACACTGGCAGCCCACACTCCATACACACCAGCCTAACCCTCAGAAGGATCTTGCAAAACAGGTAGCAAGGTCAACTACTGTTGTTTACTTTGGCTGTGCCTGGAAGTTCAACTTGCCTATTGGCACAGGTATTGGTAAGAAAAGCTTCCACAGATTTCATCTGATTTCCATGAGTAAAAATTTAATGGTTTGTTAGCAAGCCCCATTTTGTCTTGGGTGTCTGGAGGAAGGTCAAGGAAGACTTTAATGCGCATTTCTACCTTTTTCAGAGTTTTCTTGGATGCTGGTCATAGTTGTACAGCAATTTTAAGATGCCTCCATCGGTTGCTAGAACATATAACAATATTCAAATTGTTTATGTTCTTCTTTATTGCTCCCTGTAGAATGAAACTTTTGAGAAATGTTTCTTCCCTTCCCAGGAAAGGAAAAAATAATAGAATAAAATGCATAGAGTCCTTTGGGGAAAAATACAGTTTAGCAAGAGTTAAGGACATTATTGACTGAACCAACTATTTAAATAATTTAATTCTTCTTATGTAGTTGTGTAAAATTAGGTGTAGAAAACAGCTAGAGGCAAAGCCTATTGCAAATTCCTAGTATATGAATGAAGATATTTAGTCTTTTTGAAGGTGTGAAATATATCTAATGATTTGTTCATAAAAAGCATGGACTAAGGGTTATTGCAGTTCACCGAAGGAACTGCTGCTTCTTTGTCCTGGAGAACAGAAGATGGTCACTGACAGAGAAGGATTCAGTCCAGAAAGAGCAGAGTGTATTCTGCTGTCAGTGGCTTGCTTTTTTTTCTGGGAGGACGTACCAAGTTAAGAGAAATGTTAAGTGACAATTCTATTAAATGTGAACTTGCCCTTACTATGGTCAAGGGCAGGTCTGTGTTAACTGCTTTTGTCTGAGATAATCACATTCACTCATTGTGTTTAAAACCATAGTGAATTACTGCACTAAAAATTTCATTTAGTGTTTTCTAACTAAAGAAATTCAAAGGGGTAATGAATGTGCCAAATATATGATTTTAAATATCAGCAAGGAACCCTAAACAGCTGTTCTGTTCACTGTCACAAGCAGGTCGTTGTGAATAAAGGTATCTCTCAGCATTCCTCTTCACTGCTACTCACTTTTTAAGCTCGATTAATCTGCTTTGGGACTTAGGATGGGGAAATGTGATTTCCATCAGGATAAGGCTCCCTCTTGACAGACTTTGTGCATCAGTAAATATGCAGTAAGTTTTGGTGAGACTCAGGAATGAGAACAATATGGAATTTCCAAATACTTTGTAGTAAATGTAATTACAAATTAAGAGTAGGCATAACACTTCTTTTAGTGGTCTCCTTGTTTTATACAAACTGTAAAAGGTAAGTTACTGTCCCACATTCTTATGTACAAGAAACTGAAAGTATGTAGCTACCAGAGAAAATCATGGGGTTATAGCAACTAAGCTAATGGTAATCCTGGATAAAACACAATTCTTTGTTCTACTTTTTTCACATATGTAGTTTCATACACTAGCACACATAGTCAGTTATCTCTCTTATTATCACTGCAACATTTCTTCCTATTAATGTCCAGCTTGTCTCTGAGGCTTACTATTTTACTCTTTCTCCAGTACAGGGACTATACAAATAAATATTTAATCCTTTTGTCCTTTTGCTCCCTTTCAGTCTAAATGCATGGAAAAATTCAATTTCAGTATGAACTTTGCCCAAGAGATAAGCCTACAACTGTTAATTTTAAATTGAACTCAAGCAATTTCATCCTGTAAAAGTTCTTTGTAGAAAAAATCCATCAATAGTACTATAGTATGATAAGCCTAGGATAGGCATGCTTTTTTGTCTTCTTTGCAAGTTAATGTTCTATCGTTGAATAAAACAAAAGCAATAGCCATGCAAACAGGACAGCAATACAGTAACATTTACTTTACCAACAGCAACAAAACGTATATTTTCTGAAAACTTCTATATTTTTATTCAACACGGATCCCTTTGGCAAACTTTGATTGCTACGTGTTTTCTTATTTTCTGTATACTCACCTTCTGCTTGCTGTATCCCTGTATTGTCAGATGCTTTATAATGATGCCCCAGCAGCCATCCCCTGTTATGTCACATCCTATGAAGTAAGTGATATACTTGGTGCCATAGTACAGAGGTGGGGGAGGCTTACCTCTTTCGGTAAGTCTGCCTCTGATTCCTGAGCCAGCAAGACATTCTTTGATCTCATCTGGAATATTAAAGGTGTGCTCACATTAAACTCAGTTTCTATTTCACCTTCATACTTAACAATGTTCATGATCCTCTTTGTTTCCTTTTTCCTCTGAAGGCTTCATATGTTATTTTGTCTCTGTACAAAAGATTTTGCATACGTGTATTGGAAGATACTGTCTCTTCTGAGAAACTCAATAACCTAAACAGGGCTAGGATGCTGATACTTCTTCCCATACTCTTTCAAAGTGGAATAGAAAGACAGTGGTTTTCCAGAAGCCAGAAAGAAAAACTTGCTGAAAAGCCAGGACCCAAATTGGATTTCTTACCTCCCAAGGCAGTGCCCTAACCACAAGTCCAGCCATCCATTCTTGCTAATGTCTTGGCAGCTGGATTACAAACCTCTCTTGTCAGTAATAAAACCAGTAAGTAATTATCATCTGAACAGCACAAACCCAGCAACACTGCAGACATGCTAGGGAGCAGTCTTGTGCATCCAAGAAGCTCAGCTGCATTAGAGTCAAGGGTATAGGAATAAATACAACAGACAGTGTGTACTCTTCAAAATGCATTTCCACTCAATTTACTGTGTCAGTGGGAACATCACAATAACACTGTCCCGTTATTCCCACTATTGCTATATGTTTTCAAGATGAGAGTCTGAAAACAGTGTGTGAATTCAGCCTCTTCAGTGCAATTTTTTCATCTATCCTACATGCAATTACAGCTCCAAGGGAGGGGGGGAATAAGACATGAATGTGAATATTCTGAGCCCATCTTGAAGAATTCTTGCTTAGGAATAAACTGCATTTGTCTTTTAAGCATCCTCCATGTGGTCCTGAGGATAAGAAAAACTGGCAAGAAGCTGCCCCATGAAGGAATGAAAGGAATCGCAATTTAAAAGATGCTGACAGACCTCTCAGCCAAACTGAATATCAGACCGAGAAAACCAGTAAAAATACTAAGTTTTTCTAAAAGCTCATTAAGAGTTAGGTATTTTATGTGGTAACTGTATAGATTTCAGTTCTGGAAGCAATTCCAAAGAATGCTTTACAGGGTTCTTTGTCTCTCACTGACATATTTTTCTTTTTTTCCCTTGAGGGAAAGGCCAGGAGCCAAAGTATAGGTTTCTTGGCTTTTACATATCTGAAGAATATGTGGAAATAAACACCCGCTGTATTTTATTTCTGGTTTATTTCAACATGAAGTATGGATGAATCTGGACCATATACGATTTTTGTAGTCCTGGCCAAATAATACACTAGCTTTCTGTATAACTAGCATGAAATTTGATCACTTGCTTCTATGTGGAGGGTTTAAGAATAAAATTAAGGTGAATTTGTTAATTCATTATCATGTAACTCTGTTAATACTTACTAAAGGAATTAAGGTTAAATATTATTGTTACTCTGAACACATACAAAATTTTAAGTAGTGGTACTAAATTAACCAGATACTGGCCGATTCTTTCAAGTGAAGCTGTACATATTGTGAGCAAAAAGCACATTTGTACATTTGTGTTTAGAGCAAATTATTGTCATTAATGTTGATTCTTAATTCTTCCTTTTCACCTTGATCAGCAGTTTGGCATCCATATTAATGCACTGTTTTGGAACTGAGCCATAGGCAAAAATAATATTTTTCACATGTTCACTGTTTAAATGGACAGCTTTCAGAAGGCTAGGGCATATTACTGCATACAGATCTTGGTAAAACTTCCAATAAATTCTGTGATATACAAGTGGACACTTCCAAGAGAGGCATTTTAACTTCAGTCCTACCAGATCCTGCTTACTTTTGCTATCATTTCTGCTGCTGATGGGGAAGTTCTGGTGTACTTCTGCTGGGACAGTGGGAAGAACATACCCAAAAGTTTAAGTCTCCAGACTGGGAGCTGCCAAGTTTCATTTTACTACATCAACTGACTCACGATTCTCATGGTAGGGGAGTAGACAGAAGTCACAGTGTGCTTAAATCTAACTTCATTTTAGAAAACTTTACATTACTATCTAAATTAATTTCCAAATATGTCTATCTTTCTACATTTCCCACATCCCTGTCTCACGCTGAAAAACAAAGAAGAGGAATAGAAACCTAACAATTGTGGCTATAGCACAGTAAAATTTTAAAACACTTAGCAAGAAAATGCTGAATTTCAGATTTCCTGTACAGCTTTAATTCAGCCTGCATATGCCTGTATATTAGGATGTGTTGTCCAGCTACTTAACTCAAGTGTATATTTTCCACTTTACTACTGTATTAGTCAGTATTCAATTTTTCTTTTTCTTTACTTATTGTATGTGGACTCGTGTTTTTTACTCACCACTTGACAAATTCTGTCTGGGAACAAAATTTTTTTCTGCTTTGTCATACAATCTGACACTAACTTCTTCACAGATATTATGTTTCTATGATTCTATGATATTAATTAGTTCATTTTCACAATAATCCTTAATAATGCAAAATGGTATCATTGCCTTCTTTCAGAACCAAGAATGAGGCACAGAAAGTTAGAGGTCAAAGCATCTATTGATTTAGAGTACCTAATATCAGACAGAAAGGATTCTGCAATATTTAACATCAAATTGCAACCAGCCAGACTGCTTTCACTATTATCTGTAAGTACAGCTCTGAGTCCCTAACACTGCTGTAGCCCAAGTCTTGACATTCATGCTCAGACCTGCTGTAGTGAAACAAAGCATGGGCTAATGGAGCCAGGTATTTCTGCTGGCCTTTCTCCCCACATCTGGAGGTAATAACTGCAGGGGATTGTATCCAGTAACACCAGGGATCATTCCAGTCATTTTGTACATTCAGGCAATCAGCTCCGTGTTAGTTTGTACAAAAGGCATACCTGAAATCTCACAGCCTCTTCTACCAGCCAGTTTGAGTCAGAAAGATATCCCTTAATGAACTCACCCACACAGATGTCGTTAAGGGTAACAAGCTGTTGGAGACAAGTGAGTGTAGCAACAGCATTTTGGAAACCCCTACTGTCTTTTGTGCATTCAAATGGAACTGAATTTTGTGAGTGGTCATGCACCTGGTATGTAATTGGTATGTAGCAAGTATGTTTTGTAACCACATTAGCTAGCTATCTAAATGCTTACTTGACACTTGCATATGGATAAAAATAACCCTAAAATATGTGAAATCGATGTGTGAAATTTTAGATCAAGAAATTAAAATTAGGATCAGCAAATGCAAAGTGACTTTGAAAACTAAAGAAACTGAACATCTACTGAGAAAAAATACTAACTCCGTGATTCTACATCATCAGAGTGAAGAACTGGAGCAGTAGAATAACCACAAAACACTTTTCCAGATTGCAGAATAGTTTGGTGTCTTTTTATGGTATCATCAGGATGCATTGTTGACTCTGGGAACAATAATAAAAGGAACAGGAAACTGTATTTGATCTCTCAAAATAGCAGAGGCTTCTTGCACTACTTAAGTAACTAAACTTGGATGCTGGTTTTCTACGGTTCTAGATCAGGCCCAGGATTACAGAATTACAAGTTTGTATATTGTTCCCAAATTTCTTTTCAGTCTGTGCAGGTTAGCCCTCCTACAATTACAATTCATAGAATTCATTACTATTGCTTGCTCACTGACAGCTAACTGCTCCCTATGGCTCCCTATACCCAGGAAGAATGAAGCATGATTTGGCAAGTGAGGCTTTAATTCTTGATCCTGAAAAGAAAAGGGGCCTGTCTCCAAACTACACAGATTCAGATGCAAGAATGAAATAAAAAACAACACACAAACTACATCAAAGTAGGGAGGAGCAAGAAAGCATTCCTTCCTCAGCTGGGTCATGTGTTTAACCTAAAACATTGTACATTAAAAAAAAAAAAAAAAAAAAAAGCCACTGCCAAAAACACATCAAACATTGCACCATTGCACCAGTGGAAAAAAAAAGTGCCATAGGCTGTAAACCACTGGTATGTGATTTAATAGTCTGTCATTGTTCTTAATCCTGTTATTGTTTTGTTTGCTATTTGTTTCCACAGCAAAATTCCAGGGGTGATAGAAAATGAATAGCAGTGAGACAGTTTGGAGTCTATCTGAAACTGTCTGGTGGTTCTTTCTGTACTGGATTTCTGCTAGAATAAGATTTAATCCTGCAATCTTTACTTCACTGATATCCTCATTGAATGCTCTGGGAACAGCATTGCGAGTAGGGAGTTGGAAACTCAACAGATAATCACACATTATTCAACATCCAACTGCCTTTGGCTTCTATCACTCAGTACTGTTTGTTGAATGAGACCTTGCTTGTATGCTAGTAATCAAATTCCCTTGTGTTTAGAATATTTTGTCTTTCATTCTCAGTTTCCACCTTCTTTATCCATCCATCCATCCATCCATCCATCCATCCATCCATCCATCCATCCATCCATCCATCCATCCATCCGTCATTGTCTATATAAAACCAAGTATGTTTTGAATTGATATAAAACGTTAACAATGCCAAGTCCTTTGACTGCATGTCAGATCCCTCTCTGTGGTTTGTGGTTTTGCTTATGATTAACTCTTCTGAATGATTTTCCTGTGGCTTTGTTCATCCCTAGCACAGAGACCCCATTTCACTTTATAAACCTCAGAGTCCATGCACTTTGCCATTTGTAAGTAGCTTTAACTGGCCCCAATGAAAGCTCCAACATGCAATGGCTAACACACTTATACCCAGTAAATATCTGCATTACTTTTTGAAAGTTCCCTCCAAGAACAGGTAATCACTTTCAAATCCAGTATTACTAACATGACTACAGAACTATCTTCTCCACAGACACCCCCTTGTAATGGGGGAAAAGCCTGCATGCCCTTACGAGGTTGTGAGCTATGCTGGCAGTGGTTGTGCCTCCAGTAGGGTCTCCCATGCTAGTCAGGTCTCAACTGAAGGGTCAGACAAAGTGTGTCCACGGGCAGGATGGGCTTGCCAGCCTCCCAGCAACCATCCTAGGAGAAGGACAACTCTAACTCCAAACCCGGGCAGATGGAGCTCACTTAGCCCTGTAAGGCCATCCATCTAAGAGAAGGATACTCTAACTAAACCTACATCCTGAGGACTTCACTGCCACCATCCAAGCTTGCTAGGCCCTGGCAGATGAACCTTAGGACTAAAGGGTGGGGTCAGTTCCTCGCACTGTGCCACTCAAAAAAATCCACTGCACAGGCTC
>VWZG01005095.1:0-41176 GCA_013396735.1 Grallaria varia
CCTCCCTTCCTCTCTTCCTTCCATTTCTCAAAAGAAAAACTGAACAGGAACTTAAACAATGAAAAGCCATCACCAGGGAATATTATCCCTGGTCAACCTCTAGAGCAAGGAGAAGTCTCTTAAGGACTTTTAAGGTGTTCAAGAGATTTTGCAAGCGCTCAGTTTTAGAGACAATTCTGGTACAACAAAAAGGTAGGTAAAACCAGCATGACTTTTACTCTGTCAGGCCCTGCAAAGGCCTCCTTCCCACAGCTCTGAGTCAGATTTGAAGTATCAAGGATATTTTCCAGTGATTTTAAAACACTTGGTATCAGGGTTGTGGACATCTTGAAGAATGTGAAGTCGTGTCCTCTGAAAGCTCAACAAAAACATGTGTGTTGTGCATTACCTGGTGACTAACACAATTTCTAATCTAGTTTTATAATAAATGTGATAGATTGCTGAATGCCAGCATTTATTCTAAAACACAGCATAGTAGAACCAGAGGGAATATACCTACATTTGGCTTTATGTTTAATGACAGGGTATTTTCATCAATGAAGGATTTACGTGCCATGGCCAACTTTACTCCACCTGAACGCAGATACCTCCATTACCAGCACCACGTGTGGGAAGGCAGCCAGGCAGGCTTCAGTGAGTCATTTAGCCCTGAGACAGGCTGGTCACCCTCACCTCTGCTCATCGCGGGCAGGACTCACCTCAGAGAGCTGCGCTCATTGCTGAAGCCAGGTGGGACCCACCTGGGGGACTGGCTCTCTCTTAGGTAAGAAAGGGAAGTGGAGGGAGACTGTGCCCTAAAAAGGCGGCCAACTTTTTTTACTTTTTATTCAAGATCTTGAAATGCTAGAAATCTTAGATTAATTATCAGTGATGCACTTGAACCTTATAATACCAAAAGTTAAATCCTGTAGGATGTCTGCTCAAGACAAATGGAGTTTGTAACATCCTAACACAGATGTAACTCAGGGCAGCTGAAGTGAAAGAGTTAGTACTGTGGAATGTGCCAGTGGAGAAATAACAGAGAAGTAAAAATATCCTTTCTAAATACCATTAAAAACTGAAGTCTTGTTGACAGTATTAGCATCTCAGAAATTAATGAACTAGAACCTTCTGCAAGAATAATGGCATGTAAACTACAATAATTTTGATGTTATGCCAGAAGCTGTGATGCCTACTGAGAATTGACAAAAACTCTTAAGGAAGTCAACTCCATTTATGACCTTTAAAAATGCAAGTAAACACAAAATGAAAAAAAATCTCATGAGAAAGAACACTTGTAAAACTACAGTGTGAGATCTTGCATCTAGAAGACCTTGTCTGAAATTGTAAATATGCTATCAGTATTTTAAGCATTTCCATTTTCATGTGTATTTTTAGAAAGTCGTGGTGTGTTTTCTGATTTCCGTACTCCTAGTATACTGACTAATGATTTTTCATTGGTCTAGTTTTTCTCTGTCAATTTCTTGGCATAAATATGCAAAAATAAGTTGTATCTTTTTGCAGCTTTTCATCCCATGAATAGGTTCTCCATGAACACATCAACAAAGGTGACTGTCCAGCTCCCCACAGTCCTGCTCTGCCATTGCCAGTGATATCTCCTATATCAGTGCCAGAAACTATTAAAGGTATTCAAGCAACTGATCTGACGCAGCAGCTGAATTTGGCAGATTTGCCATAGAGCCTTAAAAATCTGTGTGGTTCTGAAATCAGATAGTGTTCGATGAGCAATAGCATTATTGCACCGCACATGTAGCAGTGACACAGCACAGTGGATAGAGGATTGATCCATGAAAATAAGATCTGTCTGTCTGATGGGTAAATAAGCTTTTTTTTTTTTTTTTTTTTTTTTTGTGGTTCATGGATTTAACTGAGAAGGAGGTTTTGAAAGAGCAGCAGGTGGAAAGAAAGAGTGAGTCTCAAGGTAGTCATCTATCTGCAGACCTGTTCAGGTAACATGCTAGATCCGTTTCCTTTGAAGCTTTCCCCTCTTTTCTTAAGCCAATCTCTACTGGGAAAGATCAAAGGAGAAAATGTAGAGTGAGCCATTCTCAGACCAGAAAGTACTTTTTTTTGCAGTGGGCCATAGTTGATCAGGAAGGGATCCAGGGATCTCCTGGGGATGTCAGTGTGGGAGGAGCATGGTACCCCTGCCCCAGGACTTCGGGTGAGAGCAGACAGGGTAAGTTGCAACAGAAGTGCAGCTGCTCTTGTCATCACAGGCAAGTGAGAATTATCTCCAGTACATTATGTATGCAAACATCACGTCCGCTGTGTGTTTACCACTGGTGAAGCTGTGAACAGCATCAGAAAGCAGTAAGATGTATTTCTGAAAGCTTTTATTCCCTTCTGCATCAAAATTAGTCAAGAATGGTATGAAGTGAATATTGTAGAGCTGCAAAATTCAGCAGAGAGGAAGACTCAGTCTAGAGTAAGTGGATGGAGTGAGGAATATGACCAAATGTCATGTGTTCACTTCATGGAGTAGCAAGCATGGAACAGGTCATGGACTTTAGATGAACAAGCGCAAATAAGTCACAGGACTTGGATGGAGTTTGTAAGCACTAAGAGCAATGAATGAATAAAAGCAGTCAGTGTTGGTACCAACAGCTATCAGACACCTTGTTCTCAAACTGGGCTGCAAGGTTTGGGTCTGAGCTCAGTTCCACAAAGATGCAGCCAATGTTGGGTGGCTGTGCAGTCCCTTCAGCTGCTGTGTGTTAAACAGCAGTGCAATCAGCCATGTGCTCATGGGGGTAGTAACTATGATCAAGGGGCTGTGAGGGACATTTTGTTGACCGGTGACTGGGTTGTCTGTGGCTGGTACTCTGACTCTCTTTCCCAGTGTCTAGTCTCTTGTCTCTGGTTCCCAATCCTGATCTCCTATGAGACATATGGACAGGACCTGTATGTTATTTGTATATACAAACTGCTGAAAGAACTGTAAAGGGGTTAAACAGTAGCTATATCAAATATATAATCAACCCACTCCTCTGTGGTATACTGGCAAGCAAAATCTAGATAAAGCATATGTACACATCATTAAGGACACATAAAAAAAGTATTATGTGGATTTTTGAAGATATCCATTTAAAGTATGCATCTGTCTTTGGCTCATAACAGGAAGCCTTCATTAATTTCCTTTACAAAGTACATGTGCTCAACCAGAAATAAAATGTAATTCATGTTAAAAAAAACCCAAAAAAACAAAAAACAAAAAAAGAAATAAAATATGTAGAACAAAGATGTTTAAAAAAAATCCTTCAAATACGGATGTCAGTGTTTCTGTCTATTAAGTATCAAAAACTAATTTTCTGGAATGGATATATTAAAATTACCTCTCATTACAAGCTAATGATTGCCAGGTGTTAAAAAACTATTCCTAAGTGCTTATCATTAGGTATAATAGTGACTAAGCTCACAGTGTTTTGTGCTTATTTGCCTCTAAAACCACGTGGAGAGCAAAGGCAGTGTACTCTTTTTTAAATAGTAGTGCATGATCATAGAAACATAGAATGGCTTGAGTTGGAAGTGACCTTAAATGTCATCTAGTTTCAACCCCCTCTCCATGGGCAGGGACACTTTCCACTATCCCAGGTTTTTCAGGACTGTAAAAAACCAGTTGCTTCCTACAAGACAGTAAGAGGGAAAAACTTCACTGCAGTCCAGAGTAGTCTTAAGAGCGGTGGGAGCTTTTCCACCACATTTTGTGGTCAGTGTTCCACCTACAGGTAGATTCGTCTCTTGGCTAAGCCTCCATCCACTATTTATTTAGTCAGTACCTGTATGCTGGACCAGCTGTCAAAATGATCAACCTCTGTAATGATTGGGTTGAAGGGGAAAAGAGTTAACCAGAACTATTTTATACTCTATTCGTCACATTATCCATTAGAAAAACCTTCCCAGAAGGACAACACAAAACCTGAACCTGCCTGAAGGCATTTTTGGCAGGTGGTGACTATAATGACAGCAGACTGGGGCTGAGAAGATTGCTTCTGGAGAATGCATGCAGCAGAGACATAGGAGAATTTCTTTCCTCTCTGAAATGTTTATTTTCTAAATGTTGTGCTATTTTTATGTATCTCCTGCCTCTTTTTGTTTGCTACTGTAATGTCCCAATCTGTGCACCCCAAGCACCTACTGGGTATCTTTAAAAGTCACGAAGGAGGTTCTGAATTTTTATTTTTGCCATGCTGTACTCCTCGTTGATACGGAGGCATAGGAGATACCTTGAACTAACTTCCCTCCTGTAATGCATGTTCGGGAGTTCATTAGTGAAACACTGGTCTATTTAACATTGCCCTGAACTCAGTAGAGCTGGCTTTCATTCCAGCTTGATTAAATCTACCCAAGAGCCAAGGGAGTTGTGATCCCAGCCGAAATCTTGCAGAGCCTGACCTGTAGGGCTGGGGAATCCTTTGCCCTCCCAGGCACAGCTGAAATTTGCTGCTTAATTCTTCTGTACCTCCCTGGCCACACTTCTGTGGGAAGAGAGAGGCTATGACTTGACAACAGGGAACAAAACAAGACTGAAGCATCAAGCTGCTGTTGTTACTGGGAGAGGACAGGGTTTGTTTGGCATCTGTTTGTACAGGGCACAACAGGCAGAGATCTCTTGGGAAAGGTCTTCATACCCCTGCTTGGCAACGCTTTCTTGTGGTCAGCAGCAGCAAGCCTGCTCACTCTCTGGGGCTGTGCCAGCAAAAGAGAGAAAAAGGGAGTTTTGTCCTCTCAGTAGAAGGAGAAATAAGCACTAGGGCCTGCTTTCTCCTCCAGTGAAGCTGCTGCCCCCACAACACATGCACCAGAGACAGGCCTGCGCATCCACAATGACACTTGACTGCATGTAACAACTTTCCCCAGCTCAAAATCTCCTTACCTTGGTGGCTCAGTGCTTTTCAGTTGTGCTAAGACATCTTCAGTTTTCTCATGTGTGAGTCAGGAGATTTTGCAGCTACACATTGTTATGGAAAGAATTAAAGTATGTATGGAAAATCTTATTTTCTATATCACTTTGATTGGTTTTCAATGTCTTAAATTAGGCAACAGAGTAAGTTAGTTTTTAGCTGGAATAATTTCTTAAACCACTAAATTCATTTCAATGCCATATTTTCTGTTTACTCCTATCCTGCCATGTAAAATATCTATCCTTTTTCTTTCTTTTGAAGAAATACAGCTGTCTGAGCTTAGAACATATGCTAAAGACCTGAACTACTCGACTGACTTGTTTAAATCCAGTCCTCAAAGTCTAAAACTCCAAAGAGTCTAAAAACATCATTCTTCCTCCAAAGAAATGTGGAAAAGTGCCGCAACATATGGAAGTACCTCCCTTCTGCCCCCTTTGCACAGCTAACTGGGATTTACTCAGGGCTGCTCAGCTTCTCAGGAACTTCTGGAAAGATAGACAGGGATCTTGGAGCAACAGCTATGGCCAGAGAATGCCAAGATACACCACCCTCATCAAAAACTGGAGACAGGAAGAATGCATGAGTTTTCCTATCACCCAGTTGGTAAATGTCCCCAAACCTGTCACAAATGGCACATGCATTTGGGGGATTCTTTTTCTTAAAATTGCTCTCAGGAGCTTCATATCACAGCTCCAGCTACCCTAGGGACTCAGAAGGGATCTGCCCGGACCATTGCTGCTGTTTTGAGGACTTACAGTAGTGATGAACATCAGTTTTCCCCCTTGGAAAATCAGCAGCACCAGGAGGAAGGGAAAGGGAGGACAATGAGTGCTCCAAGCTAAAAAGAGACAGTGAGCGAAAAGACACAGCCTTTAGACACTGCTGGGCTGCTCTTGTGATGTTGACAGTGCCTGGACGTGGCAGCTCCCATCCCATGGCGCACAGAGTGTGCCCTGCCCTGGCCCAGGATAAGGGCCTTGTCCTCCTCTGTCCTTCCTATAATTTCCCCCATACTGTAATTTTCTGCTACCTAACCGAATGTGAAGGATTGAATTAGTGGTCCAGACAAGTGAGGGATGGGGAAAAAGCCTTCCCAGCTGAGAAAGGAGCTTCCAGCGGCCAAGGTCCTTACAAAAAGGCAGTACTTTCTCCAGCCAAAAAATTTTGCTTCTCTCTAGTCAAGCAGGCACATCCTCTGCACTTCCATGCAGCGTCCCCTGAGCTGAAATCCAGCTTTCCCAGCTGTGACACAGTGGGGACCCAAGAGTTTGAACTTGAGTAAGGCCTCAAAGCAGCTCATTAACTTGTGGGATGACGTCAGCAAACCCTGTTTATGCCTACTGACAGAAATCAGACACCTACCGACTACAGGAACAGCTAAGCAATGTTTTTTTGAAAATAGCAGTGGCGCCTAACTGGTGGGATCAGGCACCTACATACCTTTGAGGTACTTGGCCAAGAAGATTAAGTGACTTGCCCACGGTAACACAGGAAATCTGTGGCAGAGCCAAGAACTGATCCAACTTTCAAATTACTTAACCGCAAGATTTTCATTCTTCCGTGTATTAAATTATTAATTCTGATGCTTGTCAGGAAGCCTGAGGCACAGGATGGGTGCTTATTAATTGGAGCCAGACACATAAACATGCGCATTGATTTATGTATTCATATATTTAAAACTGGATGAAAGAACTATCTGGTATCTCATTTTGGATCGTATTTTAGTCGCTCATCTCCTGGTTTACATAGAGTTGAGGATGCGCTGGAAAAGAACCAGTTCTCTCCCATATATGGGACATTTGCTTATGGGTCTATACATGCAGTAGGATTCATTAGAAGTTGGGAAGGTTGACTTCACCATTTATCATCCCAGTCCATCTTTCAGATTTAGACATTGTTGTCACACATTCCTGGCCAGGGCTTGTTTCTCCATTAAGCCAATGTGGCAACAGTCTATCTTCTCTAGTCTGGGTTTAGTTCAATTGCTTGCAATACCTGTGGTTCTTCCACTGTTTTTTATTCCCTTGAGAAATGAAAATAGAAAATGTTCATGGAAGATGGAAGACAATGACACTGCCAAGCTTTAGGCCTTGAACTGGGACGCCTTTGTAAGGAAATGAGTTTCCCTCTCCTCTTTCAGTCAGTAGACGAGGGTAACTTCTCTGGGGGTGACTCAGAGAGGAGCATTGGTTATAGGCTCTGACTTGCCCGTTGGGGGAGACGCTCTGTCTGCACTGACTATCAAGGGAGGCCAGGGAGGCAAGGCTGGCAAATGTAGGCATTTAACATTCAAATGTATGTGCTTTGAATACATTCCTCACACCCTGCACACCTCCTACTTATGCTTGAGGTACAGTGCTGAGGACTGTGGAAATACTGGATTTCTATGAGATGCTCTACTCTGAGCTGATATGCAGCTAGAGTATACAAGATTATACTTATCTGTAATGATTGTCTTGTGAGTAACCAGAGGTATGTTCCAGTTCTGGTGTCAAGAAAAAGAGGATGGTGAAGGCCTTTGTTCATCTAACAGAGCCTCCAAGATCAACTCCCCGCAAGTGAACTGGACACCAGCCACGTGACGGGTAGGGAAGGGTGGTGGCATTGCTGAGGCAGAAGGTTTCAAGGAAATCAAAGCCCAGGAGTGTGAGTCCAGAGCTGAATTTACACCTTAGACTACAGGGATTGTAAACCTCCACCAGCAGCAGTGCACTGTGTTAAGTCTTCTCCACAGCACATCCTACCAGCCACCAGGAGCGCCTGTGCTCTCTAAGTAACATCAGTCACTGATCTTAAAATATCCACGGGCAAAACATTTTGGGGTTAAGTTGTCTTTTCATCAGATTATAATAATCAGATTAGTAGGTTTTGTAAACCAGGTTGGTGGCTTTTAAGTTATGTAAATTGGTAACCAGCTACATATCTGGGTGTTTGTCAGTGTTTTACAACAGTATGAGAGCACTTCAGCATGACTAGTGTATTTTAAAAATTCAGTAATGTAAGGAATTAGAGTTATTTCTTGTCATAGGAAAGAGCCTAAAAGACATAAAAACATAGGAGTTATTGGTAAAAGGTGGAGTTTGGTCATTGTTCTCCCCTACGCAGAAGGATAAGCTATGAAAAAGTACCTCCTATATAGACATAGGATGTAATATCTCATCCTTCTGCAACTTGCCAACAAAATGCAACCAGCTCATGCTTCAGAATTTGGGGTATTTGAATAACACTGTCTGGTTTAGCATGACAAACACAAGCATGACATGCAGAAGGAATGACTAATGGGTAGATACAGTGACAAGTAGCATTGGGTAGTGATAGAGGAAAATGCATTTAATCATCTTTTCCATTCAAATCCAGTGCAATCTTGCCATTTCTGTGTCTGTCACTCTTACTGCAGTCACAATCAGACAATAATGCTGTTGGTCTCAGTGGAATTTACTGGGTGATTGGCCCTTCTGAAATTTAAGCTACATACACAGCCTCCTACCTTTTGGTTCCTCTTGCAGTCATGTCTTCATTTAGCTGTTCTATGACAGTAATGAGTATTTTCGGATATCAAATTTGCATATAGATACCAAATCTTGATCTTGGATATCTTTTCAGACATCTTTGGGTGCTACCTAACCAAGTTTCTTTAAAAATACTTTTTTCTGCAGCAAGTTTTCCCCATTTCTCAAGGAGAGTGAGTTCTGTATTCAGGTGGTATGCCTAGACGAGCAGGTATTGGCAGTGTCCTCCTTTGTAAGGAGGTCTTTGGAAAGGTGAGAAGGGAAAGGGCTTGTATTTGTGAACTTTGTCAAAGGTGAGTTGCACAGCTGTGGTAGAAGAACCTGGAGATTAGTTTTGGGAACAAGATGTTCATGAGAGCCAGGGTGGAGGGAAGCACTAGGTTGTGGCACTGGTTTAGGGAATTAGCAGTAAAACTAGGACAGGAGGAAGCTATGGTAGTGGAGAAGCAGAAAATGGCCATCAGAGAAGGGCATGGTCAAAGATGTCCTTTTTGGAGAAATTTTAATTTGGAGCAATTGTTCAGATCTTGAATGTCCAAATACACATTCCCTCTTAATGATGATGAAATAACAGTATTCTGGGAGATCCTAATATTTAACCAATTCATACAATTCATCAACCGTTCATCCCCAAAGAATATGACCCTTGGGGAGTTCATGGTTCAGCACAGCCAATCTATTGTACCCAAGCCCGTATACATAGATGCAGGCAAACCTGACATTCACACTCTCATCAGGCTGGTCAGGGCTGTCTTCGCAACTGCCTCTCAGCATGGGCACACTGTCACACTAACTGCCCTGTAAGTGCCCTGTAGCACTGGCCTGTGCCTTCATGTTGGGTCAATGTGGACAGCAGACCTCACACTTCCCGCTCCCTGCGTGGTCATACCTTTGATGTCCTGGTGCTGTGGTGGCTCCCCTCAGAAAAATCATTCCCAATGCTCAGTGACTACACACTTGTTTCTAAATACCCTCCCCATTTCCTGATCTACTTGTAAAGTGTTTTGCATTTTCTGTGTGCATTTGCAATTTTTTCTTTCCTTTCTTCATTTCTTGTGCTTCCCCTAAAAGCATCAGCTCTCTGTGTTTATCCTCGCTTGGCTTTTGCCCAAAATGCTGCCGTCAAAACACACCTGTAGAGTAAGTGATGAGTCTTTTAAAGGAATGTAAACAGACAATAAATTATTATGGGTTTTGCCCACAGAATCCATTCAGCTCTGATTGTTGGTACTTGTTTTATTTTAATTTGTTGTTGGAAATGTCTTGGGTTTGTTTGTTTTTGCCAGATAACTGCTGGGAACCCCACAGAACAAGTATGACAATGTAAGAGGCAGTTTTGGGTTACTTCGGGCAAAACTTCAGGGTTGCTGAGAAGGTCCTGAAGGAAAAAAAAAAGGTCAAGGCAGGCTGATCCCTGCTCTTGGCTTCATTATTTGTGCCCACAGAAGTGTCACAGCAGATTCAGGCATGTGGATCAACTAAGAAGTCTTGTGGGTTTTTTCACATGGATTTCCATAAACTTGGGGCAATCTGCTACCTAGAACAGTAGTATTGCTGACAGAGACAACTCTTTGGGTTGTCTACCCAAGGAGTGACAGATAAAGTTAAAAAATTCTTTACCCCTGCCAGTGATGGCTACTGCAAAAGAATGATTGCAAATGGCAGGGAGAGAAGCAAAGGGTCCTGTAGAGACTTTGGCCACAACCTTCTACTTAATGCAGTAGAGTCATTTGTGCAGGTGCAGCGGACACAGTTTCATTCATAGTCCAAAAATACACCAAGACAAGTGTATGATCTCCTTCTCTGATTATTCATCTGTAAGAGATGCTGTAAGGGCTCTACACTGGACCACGGTAGCATGACCAAACCTTTGCACTGGATTTGTGTCACAAGCTGTCCACATTCACTCATATGATCATTCGATCTGCAATCGGTCAGTAAATTATGTGGTCACCAAAGGTGGAGAGTCAAAGAGAAGTGGCTGAAGGCTAATAATGCCATTCACAGTGTGCCAGTGGCTTCGGAAAATGACTTGTTAATCACAGTGGTGTGAAGACTGGGCTAGACTCTGATGCCATGACTGTCAACCACCTACCAGGCCCACACTGAGTCGCCTCCACATATGTGGGATAATACACCCACCAGCTGTGGCCAGCAGCCTTCATGTGTTCCCTGTGGTACACATTTGCTTAGTTAATTGAAAATTGTTTTTGCATGAGAATCAAATGAGAAGCATATCTGTGGGAAAGTGCTCTCTTCCATCTTAATAATACTGCTGATAGTGCTTGGATAATTGATAGCTATGGAGAGTGGGACAGCATGTGTCTTTTCTCAGAAACACCCAAGATGGGACTGGGAATATTTGCCCACGGAGAATTTGGTTAAAAAACTATGGTAAGAATCTTGCTCTCCTTTAGCTGCAGCCATAGGCTTCTAGGAGAAGAGCCAAATTCTTAAATTTCTGTTGACAAGCTGAGGAAATTTAGATTTGTAATTGAGTGCTTTGAGTAATATGTTGAAATACAAGAGAAGTGGGGAAAAGACCACTTCAGAACATGCACAAAGGTCAAATTCTTACTACCCGTTACTCTGCTCTGCGTTTCCTGTCCCTAACTGGTTGAATACGTGTGGAACATGAAAAAAGCAGAGGCATCTGTGAGGCTTGCTCTCACTGCTCTGCTATAGGTCTTTCTTGTCTATCTAACAAGAAATAATGGTGTGTTAGGAATATGTTTGTTTCCACCCAGTTGTTGACATAAAACTTGATTATTATTTTTCTTTCACTGGTGCCTAAGGGCAAGACAGAAATTGCAACACACAAAGCAGACAGCTGTAACAGGCAGAAAGAGATATCTGGCAGGAAAAATCTAGACCACCTAAGTGAGATACGCATTTCCTACTCAGAGAAAGATTTCTACCTTTAAACCTTGATTCAGTACGCTTTACATGTCAAGCAGGCATCAGGGCAGAACAAACCATCAGGACAGAGTAGGCATAGGGGTACACCTGAATTTCTACCCTTTTGTCCTGGAGCACCTACTTCAAGGCCCTGTCCTGTTCCCCTGTCTATGGATCATTGAGACCTTCAGGTTCATGACAGTGTTAATGTCTACAGGGACAGAAGTTCCAAGCTTGCCTACATGCTGGTGGTACCAGCTTCTTCCTCAGGCTGGATCTGATCTGTAGACTCCCTTAGAAAGAGTATCTGGATAACTTCTGCCTCTCAAGGGATTATAATGCCTGTCTTTAATCACTAGCCAGTAAAACATCCTCAAGAGGAGGCATAGGGAAGGGCCATGTCCTCACGCTCCTGTCAGATCCCAGCCCCTGCTGACAGGAAGAACCATGGGGCAGGAAAAGAGCAAGCAAAGTGGATCCTGATCCCATAGCGAGAGTCCCTGGGTGGGAAGGCAGCCCAACATCCCTTGGCTGCCTCCCAGATGAGGGGCAGGCAGTGGGACTCGTCTCAGAAGAATCTCCTTCCACCACCAAGTGGTAGGCACGCACCCAGCTGGCAGTGGACATGGTTTCATATCTCCTTTCTGCAGGAGCTGTGCATGAAGGAACTGGCAGCAAGAGCCCACTTCTCCTGGCCCACAGCTCAAAAGGGTAATTAAAGAGCAGCAAGAGCCACTCTTCATACATGGCCAGTGCCAAACCTATTTCCTACTATACCAAGGATCTCCCCAAGGGAGACCTGTGCTCTCCTCCACACCCAGGCAAGCCCAGATCATTGAGCAATTTTCCATGCAATCAGAGAGCACCTGCACAATCCCTCCTGAGACATGGATTCACTCACATTGGGTCCGATAGAGAGGCCAGGCGAAACCAGAGGTGAGTCTGACAAAGCCATAACGGGTTGCTCTGATTGTGCTGCCCTATTTGTCCCAAAGGAACAATGATGCTGTCCTGGGATGCCCTCTGGGTAGTTTCTGATCTTTACTTGCGGATGGGCTATCAGAACCCTTTTTGGGGAGGGTGGTGTAGCTTATGTGGAATTTGTGATGCCATGCACTATCTTGCCATCCTGCTTTTCTCCTAGCTGAGGGGAGAAGCAAGTGTGGAGCAATGCATCTGGGAAGCAGAAGGAACGTTTTTCGGAATATCACCTGTTGCTGGGCCAGCATGGGGAGTTTGTGGTGTGGCTGAGCAGGCAGATGCTGCAGGTCCGTGGTGCTTCCTGAGCATCCTTTGTATGCTTGAGTGTAGTGCTGTCCTTCAGAGGGCCCTGTGCCTCCCTGATGCTGTCATAGGCACTGCAGCAACTGCACTGTGCGCTGCATCACTGATGTTACTGTCTGAAAACTCATTTTGGCATTTAGGCTACAAAGTTTACCATAACTGTGTTTTCTCTGTCCAGCACTTGAGTCTCTAGGGTTTTTGTCTCAATTCATAGCTCTCTCTCGGCTGGTTGGTGTATGTGCCTAATGCCCTAAACAGGAAAGAAGAGAGAGCTAAAGAAAAAGATATATAATTAAATTACAGTCTACATGGAAAGAAGTCAGTCAGAACACAGGAATTGCAAAAAATTCTGCCTCCTTCTGCAGTGCATCAAGTGGGTAAAATGAAAAATTGAACACTGTGAATTTGATAATGACTTTAAACAGTAAGATCAATGTAACGACTCCCCCTCCTGGGATCCAACTCACCTGGAACTAGAAATGCTCTTAAATAATCACTGGTTTATTTAACCTGCAGCTGGGTGGCATGCTCAGCTTCAGATTTGGCTCTGACATCTTTTGAATTTAAAGTTCACTAATTTTCCCTTAAAAAAATTCCATAGGAGTCCCACCAAAAATCATGTCAAGTTCTGTACAGAATAATGCACATGAGTTTATATATTCACTTCAGGAATACCATTGCCTTACTCTTGCTTACTTGCCCTGGTAGGGTTTGGCTCACAGGCATTAGAGCAGTGCAGTTTATTCAGGTCAAGGGAGGCCTTCGGACATATTTATGAGGACCATCTATCTTGCTAGAATTTTAAAGTATTTTCAGCACTAGTTTTAGTTTCCAATTGATCATATGAAAAAATATGATATCTCCTAGTTTTCCTAAGCTGTTCCTTATTTTCATTATTGTGGTTTCAGGATCTTTGTATAATATGACACTTTTTACTGTGATTTATGGCTTTAGGTGAACAATATGCTGTATCTAGTGTTAATTGTAGTGGACAGAATCCAGAGGCATTAAAATGCTTATCTTCCCTCTGTGCTAATGAGCTTTGATTTCTAACCTGTCAGCAGAGATTACTTGTTACAGCATCATGTTTGTGATTCTCCACAGCAGCTCAAGTGTCAACACTGTCATCCAAGCACTCTCCATTCCCTCCTCCCCAACATGGTTTTGACACAAGAGAGAAGCTGTTGTGTGCTGAGACTTGGCTTAGGCAGTGCCTGAATGCAGTAAGGGTATAATAGGAATAGATACAGGAGTTTAGAAAAGGGTGCTGAAGGAGTTTCCTTCTTTGGATTCATGGTAGTCAAACGATCTCCCTACTTAGATTCCCAAACAAGAATGAATGCTTCCTACTCCTCTCTGGTAAGAATAGGTTAATTGGTTAATATCCACAGAGGAGACATGCCAGTTAAAGCTAAGTAGTGTCTTTCATAGAAACTCTGGATTTTTTCCTTAGTTACTTATAAACAAAAATTAGCTTTGCCTTTTTCTGATCAGTTTGGGCATTACCTCACACAAGTCTATCTGATATTTGGCAATATTTCTATCAAACATTTCCATCAAACACACACAAAAAAAGTCCATACATCCTCTTAAAAGAAACTAAACCCCTAAATTAATATGTCAATGTGCTAATACTTCAAAAATTAAATGGTAAGACAGGACATGTAGGAAAGAAACTGCAACAAATGTAAATTCACCTGTCAAGTATTCCTTATGACGTGCACTTGATAGCATCAAATGCAGTATGTTCTGCTGCAGATTTGACTGGAAAAACAGGAATAAAAAATACTAATGATCAAGGCAGCTGCATCAGTGTTACATCCAGTTCCTTATAGTGTAGGTGGTATAAAACTTTATGACTTTTTTTTTTAATTATCTTGTTAATCTAGTAAATCTTCCCCATTTTTGGAAGCCTGAATGTTTGTGTTTCCTACATGTTTTGGGGGTTTTTTTAACTTTGGAATTATAATGTTGTACTGATACAGTATTTATATTTAATTGCCATGTTTGTTTTGAATTAAAACCAACCTGTCTGCACTTAATAATGCAAACAAATATTCTCAGCAAAATTCTCACTGTGCCAGCTAAGTGCCCTCAGAAGATTTTTTTTAATCGCTTTATATGTTGCTTTTAATTACATTCCCAAGCGATTATATCCTCATATAAGCCCCATTCCTGCAAGCTATCCTGGCACAGTAACAGAGAGTTAAAGGCAGAAGAGTGCTGGGAAGGACCTCTACGGAGAAAAGGCCCTTTGGTCAAAACTAAGGTGTGCCAGGAAAGCTGTAAGCCTTACAAATGCTTCTCTCTGGTGAAAAAAACAATGCCAAAGTTGAATTGTTTTGGAGGTACAAGGAAGCAGCGGGCTGTAGTTATCCACCTGAAAAGTCTCAGGTAGGACCAGAAGGAGGCACAAAGTACAGGAAGGGTCTTCCTTTTGGGGAAAAAGTGTAGTGTTCCTGATGCTGGGCCCCCTTAATTTCTGTTTTTAAGATCACAGGGTTAGCGCTTATCTGTTGCTTGAGGAGGGAGCTGTGAAGGTGACATGGTGACTCCTGGGGATACTTTGAGGAGAGGAGCTGTGATGTCCAGGAAGAGCCAGAACATATCACTGCCTGCAAGGCTATGACTTGGAAAGGAAGAAAAACTGGCAGGGAAAAATCTACCCTGGTCACCCACATTTTTTCCTTAGGAGGGAATCAAAATGCTGAAACTAAGTCCCATTCCACTGCAGGATTAAGTGTTGTGAGTCTTTGCAAACTTGCTTTTGCACAAAGAAAGAGTTCAGGAGTTCTGATCTTAAATGTGCCTATTTTTAATGATCCCCCAATGCAGGCCTTGAGCTCTGTGTTTTAGAAACACCAGCTGGCCATAGTGGTTTGATGCACAAAACAATCTTTCAGGTTACAAGAGCTGGGAGAGATACAGTTATAGCTGACATCTGGCAATACTGATGGATTACCAGCTAACACAGATTATGCGCTTCTGTTACCCTACAGACCAGAGCCAAGAAACCAAACATGGACAGCTCCAAAACTTTAGAGTTAGCTGGGACTATCCCAATTTACTGACCATCTACAGACATACTTAAGTCAAACCATTTTGGCATGTCTTTCCTAGCTCTAGTCTTCGTTTCTCCAGTTCCCACTGAAGATTGAAACTCCCTTGGTGACAGAACTGTATCTTCATATTTGAAAGTATCAGAGGTCTAGCTACTCTTTCCTGTTTCTAAAATGAAAATGATTCTGTTACCTCTATTTGTTGTATAGGCAGCATGGCAGGTCCAAGCATGATGAGATTTAATTAAACAAACACAGGGTTCATGTTTTCATTTTTTTTCTCAAGCAATCAGAACTAGGCAGAAGTATGTGGTGGAGGATTGTTTACTTTTGAATGCAAGTTGCATTTCTGACATGATTACATGATCCTAGCAGGCCAGGCAAAGGCAGTTGACTAACAAATTGTTATTGTTTAAAGCAATATGCTACTTATAAAAATTCTCACTCATTTCTTCTTTTCAGTTGGAGTTTCTTCTTATTCAGGTAGACCTTAGTAACTGAAAGAGTTAATTTCACACTGCACAAATGGAGTTCTGGAATCAGGATCAGCCTTGCATTAGGAAAGCATGATTAGCTCCCTGGTAATGATGATCCTTAAATCCTTAATGTAGTTACTGATTTCAAAAATATAATCACCCTTCTATAACAGTAACCTACATTTCTGATGTCAAGGTTAATGACATTACATTAGCTGTATTCAAGTGCATATTGTTCAAATGAACCCAGTTTATGCAGCAATCCAGGTTGCTCCCATATATCACCTCTTTATTTAAAAGATAGCAGTCATAATTGATTTTTTTGGTAATATTTTTAAAGCAAAGCTGCATCATAAGCACTAATGAGCTTGGCTAAATGTGTAGATAAGAGAACACAAGGAAAAAAACTATGCAATTTTTAATTCTTATTTCTTAAATTCCTCCTTTTACTTTTAACAGATGAAAAACAGTTTCTGCCAGGTGGGATGATGTTGCCTTTATGAAAATAATTCTTGGAGGATCTTCTTGGCATAATTTGTCCACTTCTTAATCAAGTTTTTTGAGGAGTGCAGCCAAGTGTTGTGATCTCCACCTCAGGTCTAGTGTCTAGAAAGAAAAAAGAAACAGAAGTTAACTGTGTTTTCCCCTTCTGCAGAGGTTTTCTCCCCACATAGTGGTCAAATGAAGAGTCTGATGTTATACAGCTTTTGATTTCTTCAAGGTCTCAGTGCCCTTGCTAGAGGAAAGAATAACAAAAGTAAGTGCAGAGCCACTGTCCAATATTAGAAACGGGGAAACAAATTTCCTCTCTGCTAGTTGTATTCCATGAGAAAGGGAGGCTGTAACACATGAATCTAGGTGTGTACACAGAGTCCTCTGTGCAATCCAGCTCTGAAAAATAGGGCAAGTGCACCTTTTTCCATACCTAAAGGTGTGGGAGAGCAGAAATCCACATCCTGGGTTAGGATGTAAGAGCCAAGTCTGTTTTTCTAGTAAAAGCTTTCTCTGTAGGCACAAATACCAATAAACTGAGATAGAAGAGACTTTTCCTTATGACAAAAAAGTATCTCTTTTCCGTAAGTGTTGCTTTAGTATGAACACAATGCATTACTATTCCTTTCTTAAAATGCACTACCATATCTTTTAAAAAAAAAATTCTTATGTCGGCATATATGAAGAGCATAGGTACTTGTATATCTATATGATGCAATAATTGCAAATATATCTGTCTGGTTTCCCCATTTACCCTTCATCACTGCTATTAGATATATGTGCTGTATGTCACAATAAGAGGAGAAAAATAGCTGAGTTGTTGCACCCAGGAAGTTTCTGGTGCTGCAATCTCAAAAATTAAAATAATAGAAGTGCAATAATATTGCATAGAAGCAGGAGAAATATGAAAGCCAGTATGTGCCAAAAATAAACAAATGATAACCAATTCAGAGAGGAAGTTTTGTTTCTCTGTCAAATCATGTGTTTAGCACATATTAATGCTAAAGGAGGCAAAACGAGAAAAGCAGGTCCACTTGTAAATTAATTATTTTTGTGTGGAATATAGATGTCCTTCAGTCACATGAAAAATCGAGATAGGAGGTCTTTTGTTTACAGCCTTTGCACTGGGCAGTAGTTGAGATTTTTAATTTTCTGCATTTGACTGTGATTTCCAAGGTGAAAAAATTTCTCCTTGTAAATACTTCAGGTTTTCTTTCTGTGGCTGCAACACAAGCTTGCTTTTCTACCTGCCAGCACTTATATCTACAGGAGGTTATGCAAAAGAGTGACCAAATTAAAAGATTTATTAAAATTCTTGCTATGAGAAACTTTAAAATTCTCTAAGTACCTTTTCTTTGTCACAAGTGGCCTTCCATGACTTCATTTTGAAGACCCTTTTCTTCCACCACAAGTCATCCATCAGCCTACACAACAGACACTAACTGACACTCTGCTTCAGCTTATCTGGTCATATTCAAAGTGAAAATAAATGCACCCTGGCATGGGGACCCTGGGACAGGCCACTTTGCAGTGGAGGTGCAGGGAGCTGCGTGTTGCTCTGTGGAAGTGCTTGGCACGCCCTCGGAGTGCCCTGTGAGTGCACCCTGGGGTGGGTGTTCACAGCTCCCTTGGCCATGCTGGCAGCCCCCCGCTCTGTTTTGGGGGCTGAGGGGATGGAAGGTGCTGCCAAGGGGGCCTGGAAGGTGCAATAGCTGCAGCATCCACATCAAACCTGGAAAGCAGTTGCAATTTCTCAGTAGAAATGGCCAAAATCACAGGTAGGAACTCTTTCCAAGGAACCATTTGAGAGTCATGAGAGACAACAGGACAGTTCAAATGTTGTGTGTCTTTTTACTACAAATAAACTTTTCATTTAATGTTCACAAAACTGTAATATGTGGTTTGACATCTGATAACCTATGCACAAGAGATATTTCTCCAAAGTGACACATGGAGAGATTGCCTTTCTTTACTGCAAAACCAGAAAATTCCAATCCCAGCTTCTAGTCCTTTCTCCTTTTGCAAGGAGCCAGTCCTGAGGGCCATAAAACCTCATCAGCAGGCAGAAGTGCTGCAGGGGTGCTGTGAGGGTCGCACAACACCGTGGAATGGGGAGTACTGGGAGACTCTGATGGGGCTGTAGCAGCAGCAGGAAGCTGCAGAGAAGTAGTGCCAGTGACGGTAGTGTTGCAGGGCTGGTTAGTAGGTGAGCATTGGTTTGATGGTGCCTAAAGCTGACCTGAAGTCATGAGAAACATGTTTAAACATAGAGCTATTGTGTGGGTATTGTATCTAGAAGCAGAACTGTGAACACTTCAGTTGAATGTTGTAACAGACCTCATAGATTTCATAACCTTCAAGAAAGAGATCTTCTTGCTAATTCTCTGTGATTAGGAAGTGAGCTGTGAGTGATATAAGCAGGTAGCAGATAGCTACCTCACTCAGCTTAAAGAAGCATGTCAGGACTACTGCCAACACATGTTGGAACAGCAATATTTCATCTAATGATAGTTACTCAGATTTTCTAAGTTGATTCTGAAATTATTATTCTTTCATAAATTAAAAAAAAAAAAAATCTGTTTTCTTAAACCTTTCTTTCAAATCTGTTTTTGCCACCCAAGAAATATCACTTATTCTTCAGCCTCCAATTTGATCTGGTGTCCTACATTGAGCAGTGTGAGGAAACACTTCAGTGTTTTTTTGTAAGATTCTTTAGAAACATGAACCTGCCATATTTGCTGCCTGGCACTTCCTGGCATACATTCAGCTGCAAGGATAAAACAGCTTTCATCCTAGTGCTTAAAAAGTAGACCTCAGTCCTATGTCTAACTCTGAACAGACACTGGGGTTTGTCTTCATGCAGTTACTGGGAGAAAATGGGGAAGGCATTCTAATAGATCTCTGACAGGACCTTGAATGCTGAAGTTAATTGAATCTTTTTTCCAGGATATATTTTCAATGTTGTTTTTCTCTTCTTGTCCAATTTGAATGCTGCTGAGAGTGGGGAGATGACAAGAATTAATGCCTGTTTGCATTAACCCAAACCTTATTCTCACTTAATTAGCTGTGATTAATATCAGGAGGCAAAGGAGGAGCATCAAGCTATTTTCAACAGCTCTGTACTGATGAATTCAGGGAAAAAAAAAAAAAAAAGCAGTGGCATTGCAATATTGATTACAATAAAATACATCCAAATGTTACATTGTTTTGGAAGCAGGGTTTGTTCTTCAGATTCTGAAACATCCTGGTAAATTGACAGTGACTGTTACATTTAGAAACCTCACTTAAGGAACATGGACCAAAAATACAAACACTACCCCCAAAATTAAAAACAAAGGAGAAAATGTTACGCAGAATTACTCAGTAGTCATGAATCTGTGTAAACTGTATTTGAGTAATATATTCTCTGGGATTTTAGAGAAACAGACCAGCCCAGTTTTATATTGGCATTATTCCATATTGATCTCACAAGCTGAATACACAATTCTGATCCAATGTCAAAAATCAATCACAGGTTGAGTGGGACACCTGCTAGGTTTCACAAAAGAGACCAAGCAGCTGTAAGCTAGTGGGGAAAGCAACAGATATGGCAAGCCTGGCATTTGAACTGAGTTGCTAGAAAAAGAGAAGCTCTCTAAGCACTCTTTTTTAAATCATTGCGAGGGAAAAAAATGGAAGAAATGAAAATCAAATGAAGATTGATATTCTAACTGTCCTGAGTTCTTCATCGGGAAACCTGGGTCTTGCAATGGCAGGGTGAGCTCCTGGTGGCTGCCTGTGCCAGGTGATGATCTAATCTGAAAAATTAGAGTAAAGGGAGTGATTTGAAAATAGAAAACTGATTAATGACTTTTTCAAACGAATGTGACTGTGCAATCTTTCTAAAGATTCATGGGAAAACATGCACATCTGTTCTGTTTTTGCTAGAAGGGATTGTTTCTTTTTCTTGATGTCCTTGTAGTGTGTGGGCTCCATGAGGGATCTCTTACTCTCTATTTCCTCACATACAGGGAGAAGGGAGAATTCCTAAGCTGCTAGCCTTTGAACAGAAGCAGTACAAGGCAGCGGCAGGGTAGGAGTTCTCTTACTTTTTCCTCTTTCCCACAGGAGTCTGTTTTAGTATGTGCTCCAGTTTCTACTTTCTTCTGTGGCAGGGAGGCGACATTAGCTCATGGCTTCTCACTAGCAAAAGAGGAGTAGGAAAAACAACATAAAACAGAGGAGCCACAGATGAAAAGGGAGAGGGATAGAGAGCTGGAAAAAAGAACTGGCCATATTGAAAACTGGAACAAGGATGATGAGGGACTGATAGAGGGAAGGGCAAAGAAATTGTAGGAAAAGAAGCAAATAAACATTAAAACTAAGATGTTCAAGAAAATGGAAGAAGAATAGGGAAAGTCTGAGTAAGTAAAGGAAGGCAGAAGTTTGTAGGTGTATTTTTGTGGATCTGTGCTTCTATTCCATTTTGAAGATAGTAGGCTACTTTTTTGGACATTGAAAATATTTCCCCTTGTTATACTGGATTTTCAAGACTCTCTAGGTGGTCTTGCAGTGCATTGAGTACTGGCTATTCAAAACCAATTTCTGTTTATGGAGGAGCTGTATTTTCATTTTAGCATGGAATAGGGAGCAAAAGCACTGACAAACTAATCAAGAAGGCTGATTTAGTCCAGACAGGGAAACCAACAGTTTGTGCTCTCCTTTTGTCCTCAGTTGGTCAAATTCTTTCATATACAGTGGGAATTTATTTTGCTGAAGACTCGTGCTGATAACAGTAATTTTGCTTTGAATAAGTCCTTCGAGGAACTTTTGTGTTTACTCAAGGAGCGAGAGTTCTAATTTTAGAAAAGCTTTCCCTTGCCTATTCCTTCTAAACAGAGTTTTATGCAAGGAAAGAAGCCTTTATCCTTGCAGTTGAACTGATAGGAAATGGCTGAAGGAATAAAATTGTCATGGGTGACCACTAACTGATGTCACTCTCCTCAAGTATTCAGCAAAGCAATCATTTTAGAGAGGAACAATTTGCAAGTAGTACCATGTTTTCATTGGGCTACAGCCTTGCCACTTGTAATCTCTAGGTACAGTCTTTGGTTGGGAGGTCTATTGCCCTTGGTGGGTTTTAGTGGAGTCCAACAGGCTAGTTACGTAGGCTTTCAGAGCATTTCAATCTTAGCCACATAATTATAATGTGTTTTGTCATGTGGCCAGGCTGGGTAGAGTAGTTAATATGAGTCATGTGGATTAAAACTTGATATTTCATAATAGCATTGGTGGTTTTCAAACAAATTTCTCTCTCTTCATCTCTTTCACTCTCTCTCTCTCTCTCTCGGTCTTTGAATCCACTATCAATAAGTTTCTGTTTTCCTGAAGTGAAGGAGATAAAGCAGTCTGTCATCCCCTTCTCAGTACTCAGAATGCATATGGAAACTATTGCATAACATTGTAGTGGAGTAAAAAGGTGTCATCTAAGTGTGTGAAGTGACTTTGTGCAATGGTTAAATGCAATAGAAGGATATTTTATTGCTTACTCAGCAGTTACTAAACTGTTTCTAAAATCCTTGATCAAATTATTTCTAATTTAATAGCAGAAATGATCTTGTAAAATTTTAACTGCTCATTCTAAATAATTATGCTGCTGTAGACATGTCCTTTCTTCCTCCAGTAAAGAAAAGAACCTAAATGAGATTTTGTGCTTGCAAGACTCTGAAATAACAAAACAGGACATTTAAATTTTATCTTTAGCTAACAAATAAAAGTATTTCCATCAGTAATTTTAATCTGCAAAGCAAAGCTTTGTTCTCAAGGTTTTCACAGCCTCATTTTTCTTTCCAAAATAAAACAAACCCTCTTTTCAAGAAACCCAGGCCCACCCAGCCAGTCAGATGCATGACTGACCAAGACAGAAGCCAGGCTAGATTTAATTCAGGACTAATAAACATCGTCAAAAATAAGATGTAGTGCTAGCTATTTGTTGTAATGTGTCTGCATCTAAACCCACTCAAAACATGACCTACCGAACAGGAAAAAAACACTTTACATTTTCTTTTGCACCTTTAATGTATGAACCATACCAGCAAAGGTGCAACACTTCCTCTGGGATCTCTGGAGTGTTTCTTTTAGTCTTCTTCAAGGCAGAGCCTGATGTGAGACTACTCACAGTTATTATGAGGGATAGGAACAACAGTGGTAGACAGGCTTTGAGTTGGCCACCAGCTGAAAGCACAGATACCAAAATACGAAAGATGACACTACGTATCAGTGACTGGGCAGAGCACTCTTTTTTCCGAATGAATTATTTTTTTCCTGTGGCAATTAAATTTAGATTTTTTTGTACCAGTTTATCTCAAAGTGTTTGCAACTCTTTCTAAAACATAACTTACAGTATTTCCAGGCTGAGATAATCAACTAGATGTGGATAAGATCCAACACAAGTCTCTTCCAAGCTGCAAGTTTCATGATATCAACAATGCTTTGAATAGCATTTGGTAATTATGAATGAAATTGGTTTCTAGATGCTTGTGTAAATGTATTGTGTTTGCAAATACAATTTCTGTCACAGGTACTTCTGTAAAGTGTGGCACACATGTGCCATGTTTCAGTTTGCCGTTATTTCTGATTGCCTATTCAAACCTTGATTAATCTTGCTGAATATCATGTGGTTTGCCTCTCAGTTAAGACATGCTAATGTATAATACATAGAATATTATGGCAGTTAGGCCATTCTAGCTGGATAATATTTTGCTGTGTGCCTATAGTCATTGTTCCCTTCCAAGCCTTTTTAAGCAGCTTGTGTGTGAATCACAAATGAGATACTGAGAGGAGGAGTTAAAGGAAGACATCATTGCAGAAACCTGGAGAAGAAACATTATAGACCAAATTTCATTTTTGCATGTTAATAACGGTCTGGTTTACCCACTAATGTTTGTTTCTAAAGATGCATAGGACACCCCAGAAAGGATTTTAAGATAACTAGCAAAGCATGCAAGGAGGTGATTAAATTAAGCACACCTGTTCTAATTACCAGTGGGAAAGGTGTGCTGGCCAAAGCACCACTGCAGCAGAGCTGTTTGGGATTCTGTAGTACAAAGCCCACTGGGTATCTGCTAAGGGATAAAGTAATCTCTCTGCAGATCTATTCTTTGTCCATGATCTCTTCCAGTATCTGGGGAAAATTTCCTGTAGCAAATACAAAAATCATCGGTGGGACAGAAAAAGGAGATAGTGTGCCACCGGCCAATACAACAGAGAGCTAGAAGAACTCTCACATTTTCCTGCCTAGGTCTCTGCTGTCCCTGCGGGACAGCCACGATCTCTCTGAAAGGAAGAGGCAAGGCCTCTGAAGTGAGAAAACCTACAGCTAGCACAAGAGAAACTGTTCCTGCTCAGGAATCAAACAATCATCAGGAAAATACCTAATACATAGATAAAATATTTGCTGTGCATTGGAAGTATCTTAAATCTGACATTTACTGCTTCCACTAGTACAAACAAGTTGGCATTTGCAGCCATTAGCAACATGTTCCAGGGAAGCATCACATACTATTATTCTTCCTTTCTAGTCACTACTTTAGTAGTGAGAAAATAAAAGGCCCATCCAAGTTTCCCCTCTCAACTTGCACCTATATGGCTTGGCTCCTTAAAGAGTGTACTGACTCCCCATCTACTGGCTGCTCTAGGATCCAGAAAGGGTCTTTCCTTCTACAGAAACTGAAAACAAGGTCAGACAAATCACATCCTTTCTGGAACAAAAAGAGATTCACTCTGTCTTCTGCTGGTGAAATCACTCATTTGCATTTTATTCAAAAAAATCTTGGGAAAAAACTAAAAATCCAAAGCACCGCAAGAGCTCTCGTGCTTAGGGAGTTATGAAGAGGTTTGGCATTGCAGCTTTGCAGTTGTGTTTATAAACACATGCTACATGTTTGTGTGCTTCTTTCTGGTGCATTGTCACCTTAGCAGGTGCCTTTCACTACTTCAACAGAAACAAGGGAAACCTTTCCCTGGAGACCCAGTCCTTCGTCAGTGGAAACAACAGCTCTTATCCATGTTCCTGAGGAAACAAAGTATTTGTATGTTGTATTTCATGGGATTTATCTGTGCTGGAAGCATAGTGGGGAGCTAGCCAGCCGATCCCAGGAAAGGAGGGAGAAGTTACAGACCCTTGAGGAAATGTGATTAGTGAAACACAACTGAAATACAAAGTACGAGCCAAATGGCATGTGTAGTAAATGTATTGTTGCCTGCAGGGTTCATCTTAGATGTATAACCCAGATATTGAAGATTTTTTTTCAGTTCCAATTTCCACTTTTTTTTCTAGTCCAAACTTCCTTAAAGTTTTTGACATCAATCAAGTGGGTTTAATGTGAGTGCAAATATTAGTTCTTTTGGCTTTATGATAATCTTTTTCTTTTTCATGGTCTGCTCTCCAAAGCTCCCCAGTGCTTCTTTGTTTCTTATTCTGACTGCGCCTTTATCAAATTTCCTGCCATATTAAATGTGGCTTTTTTTCTGGGCCTCATCCAAAGGCCACTGAAGTCAACAGGTTCACAGAGCAAATTATCACTGACACTACTTCCAGCTATGTTCTCTACACGTAGCATGTTCTGCTTTTACAGTGCTGTTTTCTTTCACCAGTATTAAAACAAAACCTCCATCACAGTGCAGTGCAATCTATTTAATGTCCACATTTTGATTTTCCTTTTTATAAGTAACAGCTTTTTTTCATAGCTTTCCTTATCTTGCCAGGACAGTGAGTCCAGTGTATATAACGATAAATTGCCAAGCACAAATTGAACTTTAGTTCTCTATGTCAATGAATAATGTTCTGCTGCTTAAATAAACATGACTGTGAATTGTATCCTTGATTTACTGAGTCTGTGCTAAAATAGTTGAGTCATGTTTTTCTTACAGCATTAAAAAAAGGATCAATCCATTCTCTTGCATGGCATGTGGGAAATCGGCATTCAGAGCAAATCCTCATCATTAGACATCATTAGACATATTTTTTCTTTTCTTTTTTTTTTTTTTTGAAACAGAATTGTAAAAACTTTAACTTCATTAAATGAGTGAAGTGAATTCTCCCATGCAAGATTTTTTCCCCACTTCTTTAATTTTTGCTTATAAGTCTAAACACATAATTTGCTGAATCTCTTCTCTGGGGTTGCTGTTGAAACTCCCTGTTCATCTTCGCACTCTTCAATCCCATTCATTGCAAGCCATCATTCAAAAAATTCTTCACTTAACACATTAAACAGGTAAACTGTATTTCCCTCTGCGCCATTCAAAGGGAAGAGGCCAAACAAACCCATCTCCTAAAATAACCCTTCTGGGCTCTCCACATTACAAGTATTCCACAAGAGCTTCAAATTTTATGGGAGACAATAGGACAAAGTAAGAATAGTCCTGTATGTCACAACATGAGGCAGATAGCCAGGGGGATGCCAGTACTACAGCACAGTACCAGCAGCTGCTGTGAACAAGATCAGAGGCAGCAACAGCAACAGTCCATCAGAGGACATCCAAGACTGTGCCCAGAGACCTGAGACTTCCCCACGCTGAACCTAGATTTGCCTGTAGGTCCTTGGGCTCCCACTAAACTCTTCTCCTTCTAAAAAACAACCATTTCAGAGCTGTGGCATTTTAAAAGCACTCTCATCCTTTTTTCTTTTTTTCTGTAGAGAAGTCTACAAAGCCCCAAACATTTTAATCTGCTTACTAGCCTTTAATTATGCTAACTGCCAATAGCTTCTATTACTTGTCCAAAGGGGAAAAAAAAAAAGCTGGCTGTTGTGCAATTTTTTAACTCTGATTGATGAAGCATATTTGTGTAACATTAGGTCATGTTTGTCAGAGTTTAACTTCTTATTTGGCAACTACACTCTTAATTAGCAATATTGCTGATAACCTCTATTTTATATAACCAGCAAGTTGTTTTTCTGTATAAGCTGGCAGTGGAAAACAAGAAAAGGATATTTTCATGGTGCCACAAGTCTGGAGTAGGAATGACCAGAGAAATATATACAACGTTCTCTGGATTACTCTCTGTTAAGTATGCTTTATTTTTTTGACAGTCATTTTCCTTAGGTGTTCTTATTGTGATTTCCTTTCTTTCAGCATTACGGTACACTCCTTTGCATCTCTGTTTTGAATATTGTCTGAGTTTGTAGTCAAGCCAGTAGCATATTCCTGAGGTTGCAAATTTCCTGTTGTAATACCGCATTATTAGCTTCACACAACTCTTTCAAATTTTCTCCATATGGAATGCAATTTTCCATCTAACTTCCATTTAACTTTTTTTATTTTTCCAAAGAATATTTCAGCTAATGCTATACTGCCAGTTTTCTGAGATAAAGATTATATTTCTACTTTTCTCAAGACTGCACAGCATCTTTTATTTTAAATGTAGTTTCTTCTGACATTTGGAGCTGCGATAAAAAGTTTCATAAAAGCATAAACATTATATTAGAAACCTGTCTTTTACTGTCCTGTGATGATATCCTACAGTGAAAATTCAACTTCGGGCAAGTGACAGCCTTTTGAAATACCACATTTTTATGGAGAAGTTCAAAACTTCTCCATAGAAAGTGGTTGTAGTTCCCCAGTGAAAGTCTTCAGAGATGCAACTTCTCCCTGTTCAAGCTTCCAGAGCATATCCAAGGACGTAAGCATGCATATGCTGTTTAGCTTGGCATTAGTCATTTGCACTGCATTTCCAAACCTGAAACATGGGAAAATTGCAAAGCCCGTGTGTCAGAGGAGCTTTGTGAAACTAGGTTACAAATTACAATGAAGCACACATACACTGCAGTGAAAGGCATTGTAAAGAGCTCTTCAGGATGTGAATAACCCTACTTTCACAGCACAGCTTCATCAGTGGAAACAAAAGACAGCTTGGGTCATTGTTGTGGTTTAACTCCAGATGGCTTACTCACCCACACACACCTTTATGGGATGGAGGAGAACTGGAAAAAAGGTAAAGCCTGTGGAAGTAGATAAGAACAGTTTAATAATTAAAATGAAAGAAAGTAAAATAACAATAATAAATATAATAATAACAGTAGTTAAAAGAAAGAGAACAAAAAGAGAGAGAAATAAAACCCAAGAGAAACAAGTGATGTGCAATCTAATTGCTCACCACCCAATGAATGATGTTCAGCCCATCCCCAAGCAGTGATCAGTACCTCCCAGCCAGATCCCCCCAGTTTTTTATACTTGGCATGGTGGTTTTTGGTATGGAATGTCCCTTTGGCCACTTGGTCAGCTATCCTGGCCATGGTCCCTCATGGCTTCTTGTGCAGCATCTCACTGGAAAAGCATGGGAAGGTCCTTGACTTAGTCACTACTGAGCAACAACCAAAACATCAGTTTATTATCAACATTATTTTCATAATGAATCCAAAAACACCTGCAGCATTGTATTGGCTACTAGAAGGAAACCTGGACAGTCTTGCACTGAACAATAGAAAGAAAACAAAATTGTGTGTTGTTACGCAATTTAACTCAGTACAGTCAGGTTTTTGCACTAAGAAAGAACCTGCAGAAAGGAAAAGAGAACATGAGCATGTGATGAAAGGCGGCATCCTAGGGAACATGCACTGCCTTGTTGTTTCAAAGTTCCTGGGTGTCATACATTTTCTAACTCCTGAACCCTTAGTAATGGTCTTTAACCTAATCTCTGTTACCTATCTCACAACTGATAGGAGAAGAAGAATGGCTTTGTAGTTAAAGTACTGACCTGGGACCTGGGGACAGCAGGTTCTTTTCTGGGTTCCACCACAAATGTTTGTAGTAGAAACTAAAGCTATAACAGGAGTATAATTTTTTTAAAAGTACGTAAATAAAAAGTGCAGGTTTCTGCCTATTATTACATATATTTGATGTTTTTAATGTCAAACTTTTTTGGAAGTTCTTGTCTCTTATTCAGTATTTGTCAGTCTCAGCTGAGGCCTCTAGTAGTTATTTTAAGAGTAATAATGACTTTGTGAGCTCAGTTCAAAGCTCACAAAAAATTAACAAAGCTTTTCCAGGTATCACAGGGGCATTCATGCTGTCTGTGGGAGTTTCTCTATGAGCAAACTCAAACTTCAAAAAATGAAGATAAGAAGCTGGTTGTTTTGTCCTGAGATTTTTTAAGAGGCTCAATGCAAATCAGATGTGTGGTCATCAGTGGATTGATTAAATCTCCTGAGAGGCAAAATACACTAAGGACTTTGCTAGGTTTGGCTGTGGACCCTTGGGAACTGGTATTCCCTGACATGAGAGACAGGTGAGGAACCAAATGGGACATGTCAGGGTGTGCAAGTGGCACTGGATGCCTATATTCAGAAAACTGGATTGATTCTGCCCTTCTAAGATAGGACGGAAATAATTTACTATGGATCATTTTGTGCATTGCTGATGTTCTAATGTAGAATCTACTGTGGTTGTGTGGTATAATGGTAAGCATAGCTTTTAAACTTTGTCCCAGGATGTAACTCTTTGTACTAATGAAAAACTCTTCTGCCAGTGAAAAACCATTGAAGTCCCAGAGAAAAAAATGGTTTATTATACCTCTTAATTTTAATATTGTAGACCTAAATGAAGAACAAGTTTCTCCCGGTTCCCCCCACTTCCCCAAAATCACAATTTCATCAATTCTAGTTGTAAGAATTAGAGCAAAAAGTAGAAAAAGAGCGGCACGAACAAGACAAAAACAGTTATGCAGAGATCCGTATTATAGTCTGGCTTTAAGCAAAATTCCCCAGTAACTTCAGCTTGTGCTTAGAAATCAGACTTCTGACAGATATTCCAGAAGAGCTTTCTTGTAACTTGCAACACAGTAGTACTTTGGAGAATTTTTTGTTCCCCAAAGCAATGGTATTAAATTGCTGAGCCAAGAGAAAGAGCTGTGTTTTGATTAGGTACACAGCCTTCCTCTAACAGATTTCAAGACCAGCAGTCTAGCAGATGGCACAGTAACAAACACAGTTTTGTTTCTCTTATGTTGCCTGAGAAATTCTGTGCCCTTCGCTTTGACCACATGACATGTTCATGAACCGTTTTCTTTGTCTTGGGTTTTTACCTAAGTCCTTTTACAAGCAGTTCTTTATTCCTCCTCAGGTGCACTGCTTGTTTGTGCAAAGAGCACAGCCAGGAAGCCACCACTAGCTTTGCCTGAGGCAGAGATGGAGCAGGCTGGGGCTGGGGTCACAGGCACCAAATTCTGCCACAGTTCTGTCAAAGTATGGGGCGCTGCCACCGCTGCCCAGGGCTGAGCTCCCGGTTCAAACTCCTGCAGCCTCGGCACTCACACTGAGCTCTGCTCTGCCGTGCAGGACTTCAAACAGGCATTTCGGGGGACTCTGATAGCAGTGCCTGTACACTCAGAGGGATGGGGAATTCCCTGTGCGTGGTGGACTCTGTATGTGGATAGTGTTCTCTGCGTTTTGTTCTGGGTGTGAATGGTGATCTCTGGGCTTTGTTAAATTTTCTTTGAACTTTAAGAGAAAACATTTTGTTCAGCAGAGAATGCCATCTTCCTCTCTCACTTTTTTTACTTTTTCTGAGGGTCTAATACACGTTTAAGATTCAGTTGGTGCCAAGAAGGCTTTTGGTTGATTCCTGCAAATGGTAAAGAGTATGTAACTGGTGTGATTCTCTTATAAAAGCAGAAAACCCTTTTCAAAATGTTGAGCGGGTGACAATGTTAAAAGATGCCTATGGCAAGGAAAGCTGATAGATGCAAAGCTTCTCTCTGACCTAGAAAACAAGCAAAAAGGGAAGTTCAGCTTGAATTATATTCAGAGGAATAGAATTCCAAGTAAATAATTATTTTTATTACAGAAAGTATTGTTTTATTAGGATTTTATTGTAAACATGCACTTTAAAAAAATGAAATTAATTTGAACCAAGAGACCCTTTTCAGCTGGTATACAGTACAGAAAGGGGAATGATTCATAGCAAGATAGAAGCAAGGAAACAGCCAATCTTTGTGTATCTGCCACATGCACTATACAAACATTCCCTTGCATGGCAGTCACAGCAAGTTACAGGAAAAAGAAATAGTAGATCATATCTTATCCTCAAATTTTAGTTTACAGCTCTGCACTGATGACAGAGATTCTCTTTTCTTAAATAGATGAGCCAATAAAAATACATATCCTCTGTTGTTCAAAGACCATCTCTTGCAGCCGCAATATAATGTAATTCATTGATAAGAAGAAAAAGTCTCTGATGGGAAAAATTCCCCAGTTCCTCCTTTTGGAAAAGAACAGCAGGTGGGTGACACTGGATAGGCAGAGGTATGGTTCTGTTGACTGCAGCACAAGCTGGCTCATGCCTCTGTGTCAGACCATTTTCTGTTGAGACTTGGCGGTGCTGAGGCATCTCTTGTAAGCCCTTCTCTAGACTTCTCACACTGTAATCCTTCACATACACCTCCTCCTTCTGCACATGCTTTCTGCTTTATGTAAGCAGTTTTTTGTAGGAGCAAAAGGGTCAGAAAGGAGAAGATATGCCAGCATACAGCAGCACATCTTTTGGGACACAGCCTTGTCAGGAGGCAGTGGAGAGGTGCACCATGCCAGGAGAGCCACTGGAGGGATGACATTCTAGGGAGAAATCATGCCTCTGTACTTCCCCAGTATAAAGTGGGGCCATAAATGTTCCCTTTCCCTTAATCCTTGGGGCATCTTGGCCTGCCTGCTGTCTACCATGCACAGCTGATTTCCCACTTGCACACCTGTCCCAAGGGCATGCTGAGGAATCCACCCTGAGCAAGAGCAAAGGCTTCTAATGGGGAGGGCACAAAGGGCTCTTTTTCCATTCACCTCCACCCAAAAGGCAGGAGCCCAGTGGGCTGGTGTTTCTGAATACCTCATTGAAACACTGTTTTAAATCTTCTAGGAACTAAGAAGCCCAGACTTGCTTCCAACAAAAATCAATGGGCAAATCCCTACAAATAATAAAGGGAAAAGAACACCCCCTAAACAGGTGTCCATTTTCATTTCCAAAATGAAAAGTGCAAACTGCATTTGACAGTTTTTCAACTAAAACTGATACTCACTTCAACTTATGTCTGAATGATTTGAAGTATAGCAACATCTCTTTGCTCTATTGTATTCAGACATTCAGGATCCCAGCAAAATATTTATTTTGGATAGTTTCTATATCCAATTCCTCTTTTTATCAATAGAACAATATTTATAGAGGTCAGGCTGCCAACTTTGCCAGACAGACGCCCTTTGCATTCAAAAGAAAACATGATTCATCAGAGGATCAGGACTTCAGCTGCAAATTAAAACTTTTCTTTGATAGACTGAAAGAGGCAAGGCAATAAAGGAAAATTCTTGATAGCTGAAAAGGAATGTCTTCTTTGAGATTGCCAATATTCAGTGCTGATCACTAATATCTCAACTGATGGATGAGATTTTTTTTTTCTTTATCTAATTATATCCCAGAGGCAATGTTTAAAACAAATGGAAGGACAGCTATAAACAATTGTGCTATATAAAAATGTCGACTTCTTTCTGTTATGTCTTTGAGACCATGAATATCTGTTAATGGATTTGTGCAGCACACAGTGCTCTGACCCAAACCTAGGGTTCTCTAGGTAAGACATAGAATAGCACTAAGCACAGTAAGAACAATAGTAACAATGACAAAAGTAGAGATACACTTACAGACTTCCGACTTGTTAGTTTTCAGTGCACAGACATACTACATGTATGAAAATAGACTTACTAGAGTAGCCGCAGTGCACAACACAATAGGAAAAATAACCTCTATGCTGGATGAGAAAAAAAAAAATCAGATTTAGTGAAAATTGTTTTTCAGAGCTGTTACTCCTGTTCTTAACTGCAGAAATCCCACAAAGTTATTTTTTCTCTCTAACTGAAAATATGTAATATATTTTCATCATGTACCCTTTTAATGATGATTTAATATCACAACCCTACCTTTCAACTAATAATGGTCTTGTTGTTTTTGGTTTTGCCTGACTGTGATTTCAAACTAATGATCATCAGTAACAATAATAGTCCTCTACCCTTTTATCATTCCTTACATCTGTGGGACTCTGTGCTAAGCATTACTACCTGCATTACACCAATGCTCATACTGAGTCACAGAGGTTAATTAACTTAATAAAGATCTCAAAGCATGTCAGTGGCAGAATAAGGAATAATGACAGTCAGCCCTGAGTTCTGATCTCTCTGACCTTGACAATCTGACAGTTTTTGATAAAGGGTTAGACAGACTTTGTGAAATGCTATCATTCACTAAAAGCTGGACTTCTTTAGGAATGGATTATTTGTGTGGGAAAGGAAATAAAGAGTAGCTTCATCACTAAAATGAAGCTGGAAGTGGGACTAATGGAAAGAAAAGCTCCTACTTGTCTGAATCACACTGCTTGAAGGCATGGGGTGTTGCATGACAAAGTCAGATTGCAATGTAATTTTGCTAACCTCACTGCTGTTCTCAATGGAGAACCTGGGAATGGGGCGGCTCTTAGTATGCAGGCTGCCAAAAGATCCTGTTCATCTAAATTTTGTCGCAGAGAAGATTGCCACTTGTGGACCTTGTCCTCATCAGCAGTGAATCACTGCTAGCTCAAACACACAGCTGGATAAATTTTGATGTTGTAGAGAGTAAGAAAACTTGGGAACTTTAAAATCTGATCGCTACAGAAAAAAAAGGTATTTTCCATGTCTCTCCCCAACCACCATGCTGCTTTATTTTAACATGAGAGCCTTTGAGAGAAGCTGTTAATGCTACCTCAGATTCACATGGGGTGGAGACTAGCAACAGTGAATGTAAATTGGCATTTTATGCTGATGGTATATTAATATGTATGATCTAGCAGGGACTTCAGCTTTTATTACAGTTTGAATCACTACTAATTTTGGAAGATTTTCTGGCTCTAAAATGAGATGTAATAAATTTGAAGCCCTGCCTCTGCATATACCAGATAACACACTTTGCCATCTAAATTGTCCCATTTAAGCTGAAATGCTAATTTCTCCCAAATCTCAACTCATGTATTGCCTGTTTCTATTTAAAACAGAAAAACCTGTTAGCAAAATATCAAATTCATATAAAACACTTCGTTGTGCCTTGATCCATTTTAAAACTTAGCCAAAGGCCAAATCCAGCTTATCTCAGGCAGGGATCCTCTTAGAAGTTAATAGAAGACTCTTACACTAAATTGTACGTTATTGATCTGAATCTTTGGTGATACAAGCAGAACAAGCTATAATACAGCTCGAGGGTGAAGGGTGGCAATGCAATAAAATACATCTGAGTGGCTGAACAGGACAATACTAATAGGTATTCAGAAAAACCATGTTCACCCTCTCTAAAAGTGCACCTGATTTTGGCCTTTTATCTCCTATTGATGTCACTGGAGCATCTTGCTGCTCAGCATTTCTAAAACTCAGGCTTCTTTCTTGAAAACCTGTATAGGTTAAAAAAATAGTGATGAGGTAATACAGCAGGTAGGAGCTGTATTATCACTTGGACAAAACACCGCATAACAAGACTATTAGGCTGCACATGTCAATCCTCAGTGCAGCAGTAGGTAGTCATTAGAAAGTTGCATTAGTACACAAAAATGAATGTTCATGAATCTGTGATGATAGGCAGCTTAGGAACAATGTAGATTTAACTTGTCCAAATATCCTTTAATTGTGTCATCTCTGATCTTTCAGGTCTGAGTCTCTCACAAAAAGATGAGTAGACATTTTAAAATTTTTTAATATTTTTTAAAAGTTTTCCAGTGTCAGAAAGTTATTTCTCTTTTCTTTTCTATTTTTGGCCTCATTAGGATAAGAACTATTAAACCATGAAGTTGAATATTGCTTATTCAGCACTCTTGACATTTCCAGAAACAGAAGATATCAACTTCTTTTGTGAATATTCTCCAAGGAGATGTTCTGCTACACTCCCTCAAATATTAAGATAAACAGCCACAGCATCTTTACTGTGGCATTTCCTGTACAGACTACTGCTTAGTTTGGTCTCCTAAGAAAATGAGATGTGGCATCAGCCTTCTCTGTGTGTATGCATGCCTGTTTGGGTGCCCTGCTTAATTATGTTTGAACTCCTCTTTTTTAGGACTGCATTATTTGTTTTAACATAAGCTGAGCCTCAAAGGGACTGGCCTTGGGATCAGTTAAATATATGGATCATCACAGCTTTCATATGTTAGGAGTACTAAGGGAGTAAAGTGCTCCTTGGCCATTTTTGTTTAGCCTATTTTGTACATGCAGGCAACAGGCATGGGGTTGAAAAGGGTACTCTACATAAACTGCAGTATGTGTAACAAACAAGTAGAATACATGGAAGAAACAGAAGCATATTCCTCTATGTTCATCTTAAGGCCCATATGAACACCAAGATACTAAGTTTTCATTTCCCTGTTTGTGTATTGCTTCCATATTTATAACCTGTTTTCTCATATTCCCATGCACTGATTGTCATTGTGTTCTTTCATTTTTGGGTTGTTTCCTTTGACTGACTAATAGCTTTTTCCAGACTGTGTAATTTTCAAATGCATAAAGTAATCAAAATTCTCTACACACATTTCTTAGGCTGCTCACCTGGCTTAGACTAAGACCAGCCACATTCTGGTGACAATGAGATTTAACTTTAATTTCAAAGGCTTAAATTAATGGATTTACATAAGAGTTCTGAAAATCCTACCACAAAATTCTCACATTTATTTCTCTTTAGTTTGTTCTATTTCACTCTGAACTTTTCATATATGTTTTTAAATGTTTTACTTGTCTTACCAGTTGATGTGCAAGCTAATACTACAAAAATGCATAGGTAAAGGCAGTTTTCTAAATCCTGTGCAATGTGACACTGGCAAAAGATTTGCAAAAGTCAGAAGGGTAGAAATGCCCTGAAGCGTTTCTACTACTCTGAACAGCTGTCAAAGCCTTCGCTGAGGTCTGCTAAAGTTAGAAACTGAGGTTCTGCCTCTGTCTCAGTTTGTGGTGTACCTTATTTTACTGATACTGGGTGACTGTTTTGCCATCTTTGACTTTTAAGTAATTTTGCTTCCTGAAAAGGAAGCCCCAGGAACTGTCACTAGGTGTTTGCTGGTTGATCAAGTACTGCAAGGACAAGAAGACTTAACCATAATGAGGAGGGACTGTCATCAGCCAGTCTGGTCTCTCTCATCTCATATGACCCTGGCAACACTGAGTGGCTCTTCTCAGTGACAACAACTGATGAGACTTCATAATGTGAAAAATTATCCCCTTAGATTTTTTTCCCTTGAGTTAATGGGTGCTAAAATAGAAGGCTTCTGGTACCCACATACCCTTAGGGAGCAGCTCTGTGCAGAAAGGAGGTGTCTACAGAAGGTGAGTGCACTGTGGACTGGCTCTGCAAGGACAAATTTAGAAACTGGGACGTCTGGAGGTTGCAACAGTTGGGTTAGGAAAGGAAAACCAGGTAGTAACACCCAAGACAAAGCTCTGATGTTCCTTTGTTTACACCCACTTCTAGTGCCTTCTGCTCAGGTTGCAGCCAGACCTACGGTTCCAGCACTGCAGGAGTGCCAGGCAGGGGTGAGCAGTCAGCAAGCTTGGCTGTGGGAATGTGGTACAGACCTGACAAGTAAGAGAGGTTAAAACAGCAGCAGACTGGCTTTCTCTCAGTCTGAGTCTCACCTCTCTTTGTTCCTTTTCTCTTGGCATGTTAAAAAGCACCTTTAGTTTAACATTGAACAAGAGCCAGGGGTGGGGGGNGAAAAAGCAGTCTCAACCCCAGAACAAGTGTATCAATATAGGTCAAGTGCATAGTCTTCTCCTGCCTTTCCTAATGCAGTTTGCAGTTATAGAGTTAAAGAAACACATATCCTCAGGCACTCCTGCAGCCCAGACACCTGTATTCATTTTCCTTCTCCACTCACTCCTGGGGTTGCAGCTCTTGGCTTTCCTTTTTCTTTCTCCATTTGAGCTACTGCCTGTTCTCCCTGCTGGTTTTCTTGACCATCAGAAACTTCTTGGTGAAGGCCAGGACAGACCTGGGTTTCCATTTTAGGAGATGGCCTTGCCTTGTTCATTGTCTCCTAAACTGAAAGAGAAGAACAGTCCCAGTTTCCTCTCTGACACACACTTTTAGTTTAAGTGAACCATTTTGATCCAGAATCCAAAGAATTTTAGATACCTATCTCCCCACCTGAAAACAGGGATAAGAGCACTTTCCTCCCTCACAATTGTTGAGTGTTAAAATGTTCTGTTAAAAAGGTGTGTGGAAAAGTCACCTTTCAGTGCTCATATCCAGCTCTGACTGTACCAAGGATTTAAGCAGAAAATGTAGTACTGAAAAAAACAGCTGTTCAGCTGTTGGAGTTGTCCAAAGCCAGTGGCATAATTAATTTCCACCAGTTAAGTTCCTAAAAGGCTAAATAGACATACCTAGGAGCATTTGGTTGTTATAGAATTGGGCAGATTGACTCATATCATGTACAATCTCATTGTTCCTTGTACTCCTCTCTCTGCAAGGCTCAGTCCACAGGGTATGACTGCAGAGCACACCTCCTAGGTCAGACACGCCCTGGAAGGTGCTTTTGCCACTTGTTGCATTGGAAGGTCCAGATTCCCCTTCTGACTGCGCTGAGGTGCCTTAACGTGGCATCTTTGTTAGCTACAGGCATTCTACTGGGACTTGAGCTGACTGTGGTGAATTCCGCTGTGTAGCGTTAGCACTAAGTGAAGTGAAATGCAAAAAGCAGTTATAGGGCTTGCTTATGGCTTCACTGGATGAAAGAGGCAGGCCAAAAATCCAGACCTCCCACCTACTGCTTTTTAAGACTCATACTCATTTTTCTAGTGGCCAGAGTTAATTGTTTAATTTTTTTTATGTCAAATGTAGTTACACGGTGAAGACCATATAATGTCTTTGTGCTGATGAACAACATAGATCACAAATGTTTTCTGTATGTAGCCTTCTTCAGTAAATGTCTGCAGTTTTTCTGTAATTTCTTTCCTTAACTGATGATTTGAAATATTTGTGCAGGTTTCAGCAAAAAAATGTGGGCTTTCAGGCTTTTTTCATTCCTCCACCTTAGGGACTCTCCTCAACCTCTCTTACCATGCTCGGTAATAATCTGTGGTACAGGAAATTTGCTTGTTGACTTGAAAATAAGTGGGGGGAAAAAGCTTCTGAGGTGTTTCGCTACCAGGAAACATGAGTAATAAGAGCTAACTTTATGCTTATAATCTTTTCTTTGCCAAAGCACAATGACATTCGTTCTTTCCAGACTTTTGATAATAACATGTTTTAATAGCAAATGGTCAGGTCTAAATTCTTCTCTCAAAGTGAAGTTACTGAGCCCTCCTCTCTCTAAATTAGTTACAATGTTTTAGTAGTGTGACTGGGGAAAGAAGCTTCCTGTGAAATTCTACGGGTGAATAATAGGTGAAAATTATTATGAAAATGAGGGAGAATATACAAAAATACATATTTTATTCCCACATATGAGTTGAAAGTTCATAGGATTTTCCCCATTTACTTCAATGGAGCCTGGAGCCTTACAGTTACCTTCAGGATTTCAAAGCAGTAATTCTTATCTCAGAATTCTTTCATCAGATTTGGAAACAGTTCATTTAAACTGCAGATCCTCTTAGGATGAGAGAAAAACCATGGGCAGAAATGATCCTTGATTTATATTTGAAGTAACTCTTCCACCAGTCTCTGATGGCCAGGAGCTTTCCATGCTGCCAAAGAACTCCTTCAGCAGCAGTTACCCCACCAAAATCCTTCCTTGTGGTGTGCTTGTGGCTTGTGTGTGTGTGCATGTGTCCAGGAACATATGACCAAAGAAGCAAGCGCTTTCCTATTTCAAATTTCTTTTGCCGCCTTACCAAGTAGAGAAACAGGGAATGTGGTGGAAGCTGATGAAAACATAGGCTGACCTGGAGACAATGCACTGCGCACTGTTTTGATCCATGACTGGGGCAGTTGCATGTGGTGCTATCACAGCTGTCCCCAATGTTCCTGAGGGCATTGCTGTTTCTATGCTCCTCAGCCTCTCCCCACCTCCCTAAATCTAGATTTCCTTCTTTGAAGCCATGACTAGAATGGCTGTATGAAATGTGGAGCTGCGGGTGCTGAGACCTTGGAGGAGCAAACAAAATTATAATTATGTTGTCTCTTTAAGAATAATTTAGGGTAGTATAAGAATTGTGTTTTTCATTTCCTGATGACATTGGAACTAATAGTACTAACTGTAGGAATAATCCCATGTAAGCACTTTTGTAATATTTGCATTTATTTATCCATATGGATCCATTTCTGTGGAAATCTGGTATGCAGACAGCTGTTACCTTTGGATGAATTTAGCATATATGTATGTATTACAGGTTCCTACATTGGAAAATGACTTTTGCTAAAAACACCGTCACCTGTGCTGCCATTCTGGCAAAGAAAGATAATTTCTTAGTCCAGCACAAACAGAGAGAAGGGTGCAACTGCCTGGAATCATTTTGCCCATGCAGTGAATTTCATCAGCACCCAAAGTAGGCCAGAAAGAGCAGCGGTTTTTTTTCAAGTATGCCTACCACAGGGATCCTAAACCATTGTTTAATTAATCACCTAATCTAAGAGAAGCCTAAAGGGTCTGAGTCTCAAACCTGGCTATCTCATCGTTTTGATTGCATTTGTACTGGTGAATAAAATGTGCCAGGGCCCCCAGAAGGACTCACAGCCTTTTCCCTAAACTGGCACCCCCAACACGGGGCAGCTACCCCAAGCTGTCTCCTGCGACTGGTCCCTGCAACCCTTGTGCAGTGCCTGAATGTGGTTTGGGAGTCTACTCACAGGTCTCAGCCAAAACCATTTCAAACCTCACACCAGCAGATTAACAGAGGCAATACCAGTTTAACAGATCATGAGCCAGTGTCAGGGCCTGTTCTCTGCCCAGTTTAATTTATGAATGGAGACATTGCTGCCTGCATTCAGACCTGAGATTCTGGGCTATATATAATGAGGTAAAGGAGATACATCAGGACATTAGGACAGATGAGGCAGTATACACAAGTAATGAGGGAAATGGCCAAATTCAAAGATGGAGAGAACGATGTTTTTAAATAATTTTCTATAACATTTAGAATGACATTGATTCTGACCCACTGAGCAAAGGAATTAAAATCAACAGCTAGTTGATTAAAACCAGTATGAATAGGACAACTAGTTACTCAGGGTATCTGATTTCCGGTTTTGTGTGAGAGAATGCGATTTTGATCTGCAACAAAATACTGTATTATAGTGCATTGTCTTCAAGGTAAGACTATTTGATAGTGCAGTTCATTTGCTTATTAATTCTATGGCCATGGTAATCTAACAGAAACTGTAGGTTTCTGTTTGGCAAGTCAGAAATGGTAGGTTGGGGGTGCTTCCCAGTAATATTTCGGTCTGTAGATGTTCTGTGAGGCATTGCCAATCTTTTGTTAAGTAAATTATGGGTAGATGTAACAGATCTACCATCCCAGGTACAGTTCTAGGAGCAGAGTTTAATGTGCAGAGTTTTCTTTCTTGCTTTGGGAAAAAATTTGCCTCTGCCGCATTGCCCCCATGATGTCTGCTTAGTCATGGAAAAGAGCCATTCATTACCTGGTCTCAAAAGCCCTCATGGCTTTCCCAGAGGGATGCTCATGCGATTCAAAGTTTGAGGCAGGAATTGCAGAACTGGTAAGGACACACCCTGGCTCTGCCTCAGAAGTTCTCGTCCCAGAAAACATCCTGTGATGTGGGCCTGGACAGACCAAATCTGTCATCCTTTCCCAAAGTGATGGTGTCTGATCCACATGTGAAGGAGCCCACTGAAGAACCCTCGTAGAGCACTCCATCCCCCTCTGCTCTGGGAGGTGTTCCACAGGGCTGGGTGGGCAGCAATCTGGCCCTGTGTTTTCAATAGTGAAGTTATGTGGGGAATGTGTTAGGGGTTTCATGTTTCAGTGTGTTGTGGGTTGTGCAGAATGAAGGGGTAGAATCCACGCTGACTATTGATCCTAACTATGCTTTTCCAGATTTTGCTACATTTTAACTTTTCTTTAAATGAAAGTGTTGTTTATACATATGTTGTTATTTAAGGGAGCTCAACAAGAAATTTTCTTATCCTAACTGTATTTCCTTTGTGGTGTGGCAACAAAGACATCACTAGTACTGAGGACTTCCAGGATTTTGTGCCCTGACGGATGTCCCAGAACAGGAGGAAGAGAGAGGAGGATTCTTGGAGCGACATGAAACAGGCGCGCTCACACGTGCGCGTTGTTTACCGGCACATCTGTGCAGCAGTCAGTGCCTGAGCGACTCGCCGTCCCGCAGTCTGACAATTCTCCCTCCGTGCCCACAGCCCAGCCCAGCCCCGAGCGACCCGCCGGGACAGTGCCCGCACGGGGCAGGGCGGTGTACGCGGGCTGTGGGCCGGCGGTCCCTGGCCCCGCCGCACGGCGAGGATGCTCCGGGAGGGCGGAGGTGGTGCCCGGGCTGGGCGTGGGGCGGTAGCGCCCGGGAGAGGGAGCTAATGGGAGAGGGCGGAGGGAGCCGCCGGGATCTCCGTGTCG
>VWZG01005095.1:45420-86804 GCA_013396735.1 Grallaria varia
GAAGGATGAGGCAACAGGTGGGGCTATAATTTAAAATACATGTGCTTTGATTGAATTTCTATTTAGAGTGTACCAGTAATAAAATCCAGACAATCTATAGTTTGGATTGCATTATGACTTCTGTTATTTACATCTATAGAAAAACTACAGGGAAATGGGAGCATGTGTTCAGTTTTCTTGGGACGGCAACTGAACTTCTTTAAAGTACTTAGATGTTGACAGTGCGTACGGCAACAGTTTTATATATTACAAGCTGTCAGGCTTTTTGGATTTACATTCTGGAAGTTTAAGGAGTAAATGATAAATAAATGAAGGTTCATAGCACTGGTTTTTTTGAGAGAACTGCTGACTAGAGAGAAGGAAATGATTATGGATTCCCATTAACCCTCATACTTGGAAATGGAGAAGTTGGAGGAGCTGTGAGGTAGGGCTGGGTCTCAGGTGTTTTTGACTCTTTGAAGTTCACTTTGGAAAATCTTTGTTTCATTCTTATTTTGTTAAACGTGACTACCACAGGTGTTTGATTGACATTTCCCAAATATCAGTATAAGATCTCATTCAGCATACTTGGATCCAAAGCATAGACAGGAAAAAAGGCTTGAGTTGACTCAAGTACTGAAAATACAAAATTCTGCTCAAAAACTTAAATAACAGAACAGGAATCATTTGATAACAAGACAGAGTTCATGAAGGCACTCTTTATGTTCAAAGGAAAAGTGCTCTTGCAAGCATTGGCTTTTGCAGCACAAGAGCAGAATGGTGATGTCACCCTTGTGGGGATGTGTTCCTTCATCACAGGTTGTTTGTGTTTTATAAGTACAATGCAGGCTTTTCCCATTAGAAAGCAGGTGACTCTTGGTGTCTTGGGGAATATATGCTTTCCGTTGGCTGTTTCATATCAGTCTGTAATAGACTTCCCCACTGTTCAGCTTCTACTTGAGGGAGGAGAGGAAAGGAACAATTAATCACAGGCCTGCCTTTTAGTTTGTCGGAAAGGGACTCACTTCACATATGTGTGTTTCTGGGAGGTGATTCATTATTCTGAGGGATTCATTTTTGTAACACTGGGTTGCTGGGTCCCAGCTCTGTCTGGCTGGGAGGACTGCTTCCCCGGAGGACACCATGTCAAAGCCAGCATGGAGGGAGGTGTGTGATGTGTGCACGGCTGCCACACAGCTGGTAGTCTGTGTGACGTGGTGCTGGAGCTCAGGATGCCTTGTGCTGTGTTTGCCTCTCAGTAGTGGTGGGTACCAGCACATGCAACCAATGAAATACTGAAATACCCTTTTTTCTTAACTGGTGACACACTGGTCTTGAAAAAGCCAGTGGAATTTCAAATGAAAAGAAATAAAATTTTATGTGGGTGAAGGTACAGTAATCTAGCTTTTTGTTTTCTTAAGCTGAAAACAAACCGTGTCCCTCCTGCATTTTCATTAATGGCTATTATCAGAAGAGCAACAAGGCTGGTGAAGGGACTGGAACACAAGTCCTATGGGGAGAGGCTGAGGGAGCTGGGGTTGCTTAGTCTGGAGAAGAGGAGGCTTAGAGGTGACCTCATCACTCTCTATAACTACCTGAAGGGAGGTTATAGTCAGGTGAGGGTTGGTCTCTTCTCCCAGGCAGTCAGCAATAGGACAAGGGGACACGGGCTTAAGCTCTGCCAGGGGAAATTTAGGTTGGACATTAGAAAGAAATTCTTTACAGAGTGAGTAATCAGGCACTGGAATGGCCTGCCCAGAGAGGTGGTAGATTCACCATCCTTGGTGGTTTTTAAACTGAGATTGGGCGTGGCACTGGGTGCCATGATCTAGTAAACTGACTAGAGTCGGACCAAGGGGTGGACTTGATCTCCGAGGTCTTTTCCAGCCCAATCGATTCTATGATTCTATTATGCTTCTTTTATCAGAATTTCATTTCTCACTGCTTAGATGGGAAGTGAGTGGAGGTCTGTTTGTTCATAATTTCAAAATATTGCTGGAACTGTTAGTATGTTTCCCTTTTGCATCTTACCTGACACCTGTGAGTCTCTGTGATAAAGGGGAAACAAAGGAGTTTATGAGTTCATAGTCTTGGTTAACATTGTGTTGAACAAATATTTATTTAAATCTACCTGTGTTGAGTCTCCACAGGCCTGTTGCCACATAGTGTAAAGTATGCTTTAATATGTTTCACAATTTTCTTAATAGAAAAATTTGTACAACATTTTCCCCATGGATGTAAAACACTTAGACACCTGTGGGGATATGAACTGTTGGTCAAGGATTCACCAGTCACAACAGGAAAATAAGCATCATATAAACGGTTATCTAAAGCATAAATCAATTGGAAAAAAGTTTCCTTCATTTATTTCTGTCTGGGTTATAATTTTATAAACACTAAAAAAAACACTTAAGTAGGCAGTGTCAGCTTGGCATTATTTCTTTAATAATAACTATTTAAAGCTACTTTCATTTGGTGAAATAAAGTAGTTAATATGTACAGCAACAATAGTTATATTGTTGCAACTGTGATAGATAACTTGTCTGTTTTAAATTTGACCTTATGTTAGTTGTACTTAGTGATGTCTAGAGAACAACTAGAAGTGGGTTCTCTTTTTGTCCACAGCTGATCTGAATGGATTTCATAGTTGAGCAGGTTCTCAGTCTCCCATGTGAATAGGATTTATGAGGTTAACCAGTTTCAACCAAATCCTATCACTGTTATAGGCCAGCTAACTAATGTCACTTTGTTCCTTGGAGCTTTATTTTCAAATGTTGTAAAGAAGTTTGCAAGCAGCTGTACTGCAGGAGCCCTTTCTTTCCTGGGAGAAACACTTGTGCATCCATTTTTATGAGTATCTTCCTCTGTGCATTTATGTGATAGTCACTGGCTGCTGTGAAGTCTGAGATTTGCTTTAAGTATTTTAGCTAGGATCGGATTACCATTGCACCCTGTGTCTCATTTAGACTAAAATAACCGGAAGTAAATGGATAATCTTATAAAAATTGCTGGAATAGTTCATTAATTCTGTCCTGTTGATTAATGACTACTTTGTGTTAAGCAAGTTTAAAAAAAAAAATCCCAAGGAGCTTAATTCTTAGCTAGAAAAGTGAGGTGGATTTATGTTTTTCATTGCTTCTGATTTTAGTACCATCTCATTTCTTGAACTAATGTGGCCCTTTTTGCAACTTCCCTATTGCCTGGTACAGAACAATCAGGAGGGATCTGCTGAGGGAATTTATGTGTCAAAGATTTTGGAAAATGGACCTGCAGACAAAGCAGAAGGCCTGCAAATTCATGACAAGATTATTGAGGTAAGAAAAAACCCACACTAGTGGATTAGTCTGTCATATTATCAGATTAATAAAGGATTTGATGGTTTTTACACTAAGTATGTTATAATTTTCCTCTTTTGCTGTGTCTGAACATGATTCTTGTACACTGCACTGCTTGAGCATTTCTTAGAATTGAAGACGCAAGATGGATTTTTCCAACAAGTAATAAATTGGGATTAAGCTGATCTAAGCTAAACAAAAGTGTTGATACTTAAATAGCAAGCAAGAGAGGCTTTTTGAGTTTCTTTTCATTAGATTGAGAAAGAAGGCAAGCAAATGACTGGAAATTCACAGGTTTAGTGAAACTAATTTTGTTCTGTGTAAGGGGTGTTACTGTTGTGACTCTGGGATACAGCACAGAAGCTGTGCTGGTAAGCATTGCTGTGAAACTTCTTAAGCAATTAGAGGAAGTACTTTCTGCTGTATGATCAGAAGGAGACCATCTGTTGTTCTCATCAGGACCAATATATCTCATTCATGGTCATGTAATATGCTAGCATGGAAATTTTATTTTCCCCCTGCATTGTATAGAGTTTTCCCCCATAAAAAAATGTATGAACAATAATTTAAAAAAACCGAGTAAATCAGAAGGCTAGGTTGCTGTCTAGCTTACATGTGTAACTGTAACTAGCCCTATAAGAAGACTCAAGGGAATGGTTTCGGTGACCAAAACAGGCTCCTTTGGATGCTGTCAAAATGGCATTTCACATCACAGCTCTAATGCTACTCTGGGTGACATCACATACCACTAGCTGTTGGATTTGTTTAGGCTGTGTCATTCCAGCCTTGGAAGTTTAGGGGAGGCTGAGAAGTATGGTGTGAACTTGCCAGTTGGATGGGTGCTTGAACAAAGATGCATGAAACAAGTGGATTGGAAGACAAATGCAGAGAGCTACTGCTGGCTTCTTGCATTATATCACCGTTAAAGACTAGAAAGATAAGCTAAGAGTGTTTGAATGATGGCATTGCTCTTAATGCTTGGAGCCTAGAGCGGTATGTGAAACCAAATTAATGTATTTTCTTGGAAAAACAGAGCTTACACTCTTAGCTGGCAGATACATGCATCTTTAGTAGAAACCAAGTGGGCTGGGCAGAACTGAACTTGCAACATAACACTTCCCCAAGGTATTCTTTTTTTTTTTTTTTTTTTGTAACACAAGCCTTATGCTGTAAAAATCTATTTTCTTCTGATGTTACTATTTCACTTAGCACATTGGTTTGTTGTTTTTTGCCTTTTTTTACAGACTGATCAGTTATATAGTTTCATGCATTTGCCAAACACTTCCTGCCTTATTTTATTGTGCTTTTACAGTGCCTTGATTTTTAAGACAAAATGGAGTGTTTTTGGAGAAAGGAAGAATAAAGTCACAAAGCAGCATTTATTAACATGAAGTAATTTCTCAAAATGCCACCAGAACTGTAGCTTGATTTTTATCTGTTGAAAAATTCTATCTGTATAAAATCATACTGAAACACATTCCAGTCCTATGTGGTCCAATCAAGTAGAAGTATTCATGGAGATCTGAATGGAGCACCCTTTTTGCCATATTAATATGCAACAGCTTTGTATATAATGTTTTGTATTCAGGCAAGCATTGAAGTGTTTAGGGTTAGGTCAGATATTTTACTAAACATTTCAGTGTTTCAAAATTTGTTAGATCAAAACAAGAAGAGGAGGAGAAATAATAACATGAAGACTTTCTAAAAAAAGACTTTCTAAGACACATGCTAGATACAGGAAACAGCTGGAGTCAGAACACTGAATTTTTCTTTGCCCATGCATAGCTGTCGATGACTTCTTGCAGTAGGATACCCTGCCAGCACTGCTGTGGTTGGTTTTGAAAGATCAATATGAAAGCTTTTGCTGTGAGGAAATAATCTGGATCATGTAACTAACTGAAAAATGTTGGTAGATGTGGAATATGAGTTTTGGTGAAAGTTGATAGGAAGTGGGACTTACTGCTTGCTTTTCACTTATTTGGTGATCTGATCTAATGGGTGTTATTTTATGAGACCATTCTTCAATAACCAAGGGCAGAAGGAAGTGATGTTGTTTGAAGAGCCTTTAATAGTAATTTGTTTGGTAGTGTGATGCTCAGGGTGTTTCTAGCAATGTGTATCTAATGGGATAATGGGCAGAACTATCCTGTTAAATCAGGAGCAAATCTCTTCTCAAGACATGTTGCAAAATAAAGAAGGTAATTTAGTTCAGTGATTTGTCACATGCTTAACAATTATTAACTTCACATGGCTGACTACAGGTAGTTGTGCACATTTCAGATGACCGTCTCCTGGGTAACCTAGTGCAATAAATGGATTTCACAGTCCTGTGGCACTGGCAGCTGGAATTGTGAGCCAAGGCTGGCAGACATAATTAGTGTTGCTTTTGACATTATATACGTCATTATCTATGGCAGCAACTTTGCCAAATAATTTTATGGTGTTTGGAAGGATGCCAATGGGAGAAATCGGATTTGTTTCTTAAGGTATTTATTCCAAGTGTAAAAATGCCACACAAATTACTTGAGTTCCTGGCGGGTTTTGAGATCAATGTGCCTAGGCTATAGAGCCTCTGACACTGTAATTCAAAAATGTTGGTGTTTATTTTGGGCTTTAGCCTCTGCTGAGCATACTTTGTGTTTGAGGACCTGAAAGCTGAAACAGATGCCTGTGGGCTGGCAGCGTGGTGGCAGGTGAGGGTGACAAGGCGAGATGAAGGGTGACAGCTCCAGGTGGGGGCTGCAGCTCTTCACAGGGGATGGTCACAGGACTCTTGCTGATCATTTTCCCTGTTCTGCTGAGGAGTAGATTTAAGGCACAACATTGCCTTTGTTATTCAAAGTTAATTCCTCTGTGAAAAAATTACTTGTTTAGGCAGTGTAAAGCTGACCTGGGACAGCAATGTGCACATTGGTGGTATGTACTTCCAGGAGTCCTAATGCAAACCCCAAATGATTGTTACTTGTTCATCAAGGAAAACCCCTTTCTCATGAATTACTTCTATGTAGCAGGTTCCTTTAGATGTCACGGTCTTCTGCTGCTTTCAGAAGCTTTTATGCAAAAAACGTAGCTTCCTAAATTGACATAATGCTTCATCTGTTCCAGGACTAAACACTGTTCATGTGCTATAAAAACATCTCATAAAACTAGATGCAGCACTGATATTTGTGACTCCCAACATGAAAGCCTTGAATATGACCAGTGGTATATATGTGCCAAACCTCTAACTTTTGGATCTCTTTCCATTCCAAGAATCTTTTGGATTCTTCCTTTCCACCCTGCCTATGAATCCCCATCAGGAGGAGACAAGCAGCAAGCCATGCACAGGACCATCTATTAGTCTGTGCTAGTTCAAAGAATTCTGGTTGCTGCTGGGAGAAAATACAAAGTATGTTTAGAATGGTTCACAATTGTATAGCTCAGTATCATTTCATCTCTGTCTCTGCGTGCTAATCTTTCCTACTAAATAAGTTCACTGCTCATCTTTGTTCATGCTAACTGCCTCCTCAAGGCAGCACAAAGCAGCTATGACCCTTGGCAGTGTTACTGATACACAGAAGGGTTATACCTGCTGCTCTTTCCCCCCCATATTTATAATTCTGAACAGTTAACATTGGAAGTAGCTCTTTCCATGTGGAGGAAAGCTTGACCCTGAATCTGTAGTCAGTTCAGCTTCACGTGAGTATGGCACCAGATCTCCAAGCACAGTAGTTAATGCCTAGTTGGTAAGTCATTCAGAACTAGTTCTTTATACTTGTTTTGAGTTGCTTTTTCTTTGTGTGATTGGTATGTAATTTCCTCTACTTTGGAGCCCAACTTCAGAAGAAAAAAAACCCAGTGATTTTTCTCATGTCCTCTCTGTTCTGTAAGTTGCAGTGTCTTGCAAAATACTATTGAATTGCTAAAGTGGGATATGGTGATTTTACCTTTTCATTTCAGTGTTGTACAGAAAATACATGACTAGGACAGAATTTGCAATCAAATGGAATTACTGATTTTTTTATTTTCTTTTCCTTAGAAAGAGCAATATTTCATCAATTTGAGGGAAAAGAGCAACTGCTAGTTCCCAATTGCCAAAGTAGGTTTGCCAAATAACAAAATGGCAAAAAACTTTGTGTGCAAATAAAAAGGGCTCAGGCTGAAAACAAAATATTCTTGTGTGGAACTGTAAGCACATCATCATCTGGGTGGCTCAAGTGGTTTTTTCTGTTCTTTGCACTGGAAGGGAAATGCTTCTGTTCTTTTAAGTGAAATGAGAATATTGGCCCTTCTACATTTTAGTCAGTTGATTCTCATTAATTTGATGGCTAAGAAGCAGGCATCATGGAGAAGAAGGGAAAGGAAAACATTTTTAATCTGGGATCTTTGTCTTTGAAAAATGAGATGCATGCATATATATACCATGACTATGTATATTTTGTTTATGCAGCCGGAGCTCCATAAGTAGATAATAAATAAGACTTCATCCCTTATTCCATGTTTCCTTTTGTTCTTTTCATTTTTTTGGAGAGTACTCGCACAATGGCTTTCAAGCACATGTCAGCAAAGCCAGTTTCAATAAAGATGAAGTCTTGAGGCTTATCCTGGCAGAATAACTTACATCTGCTAAGCGCCTACACATAAACTTTTTAAACTATTGCCAGACTGCTGACTGTGCTGTGTGTCAGCCTCGTGGTGTTTTATCTTCTGCATGTTTCTGTCATTACACTCACTATGTTGCTCAAGCAAAATCTTTGATACTATTCATGTTAATTTGGCTAAGAATCTCCACTGTCAGATTATGTCTGTAGAAGTAATAAGTTTTAAAATGTCTTGCTGGGATCAGAGCTAGAAGATTTGGGATGACTTTGAACCAAAACTGCACCAGATGTGGCCAGCAAAATCTGTGTGGTAGCTAAAAAAACTTAAAATAGCTAATTTTAATGGTGTGGATTTCAGTGTATCTAAATATGCCCAAAGTAGCCTTAGGTATATATTCTCTGTAACAAATTGTAATGTTAGGTTGCAGGTAACCAGGTTTGGTAACCTGCAGGCATTAGACAACTCGTAATTAATCTGAAAGACCTTGGCATAATAAATGAGTTATGCCATAGACTTAGAAATGTCTGTAGCATATTTTCACCTCTCCCTCACTTGTTGAGGTATGGGTTTTTGGACACCTGAAGTCCTTCATCAGGTGAGACCAGATCTGTGCATAACTTCAGATGAATAGGAGCTACTACCCCCGCCACTTTTTTTACTTAACAAAGTCTTAAAGTGCTTCTTGAAGTGAGAGAGCCAGGTTGTGGTCTCTGCCTTTGCTGCAAAGGATTGAGCTTACCTATCCAGGTAATTGCCCTCGTTAGTAAGGCAGAGGCTGTCCTGTGTTAGACCAGCATCCACCCATCCTCCTCAAACAGAGCTTGGTGCCAGCAGGTGTATTGAGAGTCAGGATTATCCAATGATAATCTACTGTGAAATGGACACTAGTTCCAGGGAGCTGTATCTGAAATACTGGTCCTGTGCTTTTCCATGTAAGTGCTTGTGGCTAAACATTACAATGTCCCTCCTTCTTGCACAGTCTTGTGTCTTATATGACACTTCCTTTAATGTTACTTGCATTTCTGACTTCACAGTGCCTTGATTTTGAGAGGTGAGGTGGCCAGTGCTGTTAACCAGGATATCCTCTAGCTAGAACACTTCCCTAGGGATGAAAGATTGGTTTCCCTGACTGAATAAATATCAGTCACAGGGGTTTTCTTCCTCCTGGTCTTTGTTCTAGCTGCTATGTTATCGAAAAGGTATTTGCTGCTGCTGGTGCCCACGTTGGCCATACAGGCTGGATCTCATGTAGGTGAACGACCTCAGTGTTCAAGGTACTGTCTGTTTCAGAAGTTGACATTTGACTGTATTTATCCTGTAACACCTGAATTTTGTATTTTGTTGGCTGGGTTCACAGGCACTAGTAGTGTAAATTTGACTGGACTTGCGGTAGGTCTTTAGAGTACCTGTGTTCCTTTCTATTCACTGAAGTGCAAATGTTGTGTTTAGCTAAACAGGTTGTTCATTGCAAAAAGCACTTAAAATTCAAGCACTTCACTGTCTGTGCTTTAAAAAGAAAAAGTGAGATATTTGTGTTTTCATTATGAAGTATGTTAGAGGATGGGCTTTTGAGAGAATTACACTACCATATGTAATGTTTTCTTGCAAATATTACTAAGACTTCACAAAATAGTTTCTATCCTGAAGAACAGCAAGGAATAAAACAAAACTACATTTAGGTAGTGAAGTTGGTGTTAATTGAGAATAATGACTTAAGGTTTTATGATCAGAAAATTCAGTATTTGATCTCTTAGTTGACAGAATAGAGTCTTACATTTATAAACAAGCAAAATATTATTTTGCTACTTGTGTAATGCAGCATCATGAAAAAGTTATAAAAAACCTTGTCTTCTAAGAGGTGGGGATTTTTTTAATCTGAGGTATAAACTGAGAAGTTTCTCTCTGTAGAGAGACACAACCCTGCAGGAGTGTTTCCTGTCTGTGTTCATTTGGGCTTGTTCTCACAGACAAACCAGGCACATGTGCAAGTATAATGCTGCATTATTTTTGTGGAAATATGTGTGCTCATAGTGCGTTTATCTCAAAAAGGGAAGAAATGCCAAACATGTGATTGAAATATGACCACCAGATGAACTCTCAAATCAGTTTCTTTGCAGAATTGGTATATTCAAGAGATAAGGCAGTTTTGTCCTTTTCAGGAAGTCTCTATGGCTTGTTGAGTCATAGCTTTTTTGAGATGCAGCTATCTGGTGTACTCTGCCTTTGTATCTGCCTGGATGGTTCTTTGCACAAGGGTCCCAGTAAGCAAAGCAAAGGAGATGCTACAGTAGCTGAACAGGGCACAAGGCAGGTAGGGCAGAAGGAGCAGTGTGTGAGTATTTCTGAAACGTGATGCAGCATGAAAGGAGTCAAGAGAGCATGTGAAACTGAAGTGGTGAAAATCGTCCTTTACAATGGGTTTTAGGCTACTTCTCCCATGCTGGACCTTTGTCTAGGTAGCTTAGGTTAAGCATAATAGAAGAGGCTTCAGGATCTTGCATGAACATGAATGTGCATAAGCCCTCTCTCCAGAAGATATTTCTGTTCTCTGGTTGTGAGGGATTTCTACAGCAGTTGGTTCCCTGTAGGAGCAGAAGGGGAAGAGTGAAGCAGAGTATGCAAGGAAAAAGAGAAAACAGGGGAAACTTTACAATTAAAGAGTATAAAGCACCAACCTTATGTTTCCGTGAAAGAGCTTTCCAGGGCTTGCTCTTAAATAGGAAGTGTGGGAGAAATGGAGGGGATGTAGGAAACAGGGTAACCGAATTGTGAAATAGGATCAACTGTCCACACTGCCGTGAGATCTGATAGGAAAATAAGGAGGAACAATACTGGAGCAGAACTATGAGTAGCAAATTTGCAGATGACATCAAGTTGTGGGGAGCACTGTTGGTCTGCTGGAGGGTAGGAGGGTTCTACAGAGGCACCTGGACAGTCTGGATAGATGGGCCAAATTCAACAGGATGAGGTTTAACAAGACCAAGCGCTGGGTCCTGCACTTTGACCACAACAATCCCCTGCAGCATTACAGGCTGGGAGCAGAATGGCTGGACAGCAATCAGGCAGAAAGGGACCTGGGGGTCCTGATTGACAAGAAACTGAACACAAGCCAACAGTGTGTGCCCAGGTGGCCAAGAAGGCCTATGGCATCCTGGCTTGTATCAGGAATAGTGAGGCCAGCAGGACCAGGGCAGTGATTCTTCCTCTCTACTTGGCACTGGTGAGGCTGCACCTCAAGTACTGTGTCCAGTTCTGGGCCCCTCAATTTAGGAAGGATATTGAGGTGCTGGAGCAGGTCCAGAGAAGGGCAACGAGGCTGGTGAAGGGACTGTAGCACAAGTCCTGTGAGGAGAGGCTGAGGGAACTGGGGTTGTTTATCTTGGAAAGAGGAGGCTCAGGGGAGACCTTATTGCTCTCCACAACTACCTGAAGGGAGGTTGTAGCCAGGTGGGGGCCAGTCTCTTCTCCTAGACAATGAGGAGTAGCACAAGAAGGTATGGTCTTAAGCTGTGCCAGGGGAGGTTTAGGTTAGACATTAGAAAAGTTCTTTACAGAAAGAATGATTTGGCACTGGAATGGGTTTCCCAGGGAGATCATCAAGTCACTGTCTCTGGAGGTATTTAAAAAGTGACTGGATGTGGCACTTAATGCCATCGTCTAGTAGACGCGGTGGTGTTAGATGAAAGGTTGGACTCAACAATTGCAGAAGTCTTTTCCAACCTAGTTGCTTCTATGATTCTATACTGTATTTGTGAAATTGGGCAGTAGCCAAATTGGCAGCTCAGCAGTGCTGTTAAGTATAAAGGTTTTTGATTAAGCTGTGGAAGAACTGACTAATTCAAGAACCTGCAGGATCCCATAAATGATGTTGCGTCCATGGACCACAGATCCCTAGGCACTGTGTGAAGGCCTGCTCACACCCATCTCCTTTATAAAGCATCTATTGTCACCTTGAAGTATAATTTGTCAGAAATTTGGCAAGTTGAAACTCAGCGTCTTCCTAGATGCCCTGAGATTGACTTTGCTGCACGTCATCTTTCTCTTCCTTTCCACAAGTTGTTTGGTTTTTTTTTTTAAACTTTAAAGTAAACCTTGCAAAACAACAGTACTTTAGCATGGTTCCATCTTGCTCAGCAGTGAGAGTAATGCAGTTTTATATGTAGTTTTATAGTAGTAGGTTTGGAGGAAATTTTTTTTCATATGATGTTTTAGAGGTGTTCATAAGAACTTTCAGGAATGCATTAAACAACTTGATTAACATCTGTCAAATGCTGCTGCTTTCATCCCTTTCCCAGGAAAAGAAGGGCTAATGCAGGGGAGCATTTTGTTTAGGAATTTTTCAAATAATTACATACACGCATATTTACATGTTGGTGCCTGTTTATATTACAGAAGACAAGGTCATAGAAATGTATCTTTATATTTGTTACTGGAGGTGGCAAGGTTTTGTGGTGAAAATGCTTGCTCTTTGTTCTTTGCTCTGGGCATACTCTTCTTTCAGCCCTGAAAAAAGTTCTTTCCCATTCATTGAGAAGCCAAATGTCCATGACAGCTGGGCTGTAGGTGTGCTTGTGTACCACTGCCTTGGTCTTGGACTAAGTCTGTCTTACTGATACAGTAGACTTGATGGTTGCTATGGAGCTCAGGTACCCTAACATGATGAAGTATGGAAGTTTTGAGAGGAGGAAAGACATTTTCCAGTGATTTTCCTTAACCTTGTCAGTTATATAGTGAATAGAAAAGGTCAGAAACTTCAGAGAGCACTTCAGGATATATCAGGGAGAGATAACCCTTTGCGGTCCATATGAAGAAGACTAGTGGGAATAATTGATGGCAAGCCCAGCTGCAAAAAGTTCTGATAAAGTCTGAGACCATGCTGAGTTTGTTGGTTAGAACTGAAGGATGTGCAAGGAAGCCGTGCCTCCCATGGCACATGCTGCCGGCACCCCAGAAGTTCTTGGCATTTTCAGAAAGTGAAAAGAGCCTTGTTCACCCTTCCATGAAGGTTGTTCTCTATTGTGGTTGAGACAACTTCACAGTTAGAGGAGATGACAGCTTACATGTGTTGTGTGAATGCAGTGTTTTATCTTAAGGGACTGAACTGATTGTTGCAATCCAACGATATATGCTCTAAAAGCTTTTATTTCTTCTGCCCTTTCTTAATCAGCTAATTATATTTGTAAGGAGTCACTAATTGCTGTTCTCTATAATTGGAGACTGAATTAAAAAGAAAACCAAATTAGTATCTGCCAGTGCAGAAATGCCAAAATGAAGTAATTATTCAAGGCTTCACTTGAAAAATTAATAACCCAATTTTTTAGAAGCTATGAAATGCAACAGTATGTTGAACGGGAGAGTGCTCCTCCTTAGAACTTTTGAATAGGAGTATTAAGAAACATGTACAGCATTGTGCTTTCCAAATGCTTTGAAAATTAAAGTTATCATGTTAAAAAAAAAAAAAAAAAGCTGTTATTTGGGAACTTCTCTTCGAAATAAAAAATTCTGCAGTATTTAAAACCATACTGTAATAAAAAAAACTAATTTTCAAATTGGCAAGAGCAGATGTGGTCTCTTCAAACCACCATCAAAGACTATGCTAAGTAAAGCATATTTGTTACTAATACACAGACATTTTAGTAAATATGTGTCTTGTTTGGAATTGCAAATTTAATGTAATTTTACAACTTTGTATGTAGCCCAAACTTGATTGAATCATTGCTGCCTCAGGAAAGGAGTGCAGAATGACTCAACATTGTTTCTTGGCTCCTATGTTTGTTTACATAGTAAGTTTATATATGTTATTTACAGGATATGATTTACATTTTTTTTTTCTTTGAAGAAAATATTTGTCTTTCAAGTAGCAAGTCTGGGAAATAGGGAGGGGAGAGGGGAAAATTACAGGGAAAAATTAATTCAGAACTGTTGATATTCTGCTGGTTTCTACTTGGTTTTTAAGTATGAAAACCTTATTTGAACATCACTGTATTCCAAATACCTATCAGATGTTTTAATATCTTTAAATTTGGCTAAATTATGAATCTATGTGTCTAGAAGTAGGCACCTAAAGTAGGAAAAGTTCTGAAATGGGTTGATATAGAATATAAGGGAGTTTTCCCTTCATCTGTCTTTTCCTCAGCATTTGGAGCATCCAATGTTTGAGGGACCCCATGACTCAGAGCTTGCCCATCTGTTTCCAAGTACAGTCTTTCAATCTTGCATTTGTTTCTTTAAGCATGTTGATCAAGTGGGTAAATATCTGAAGTCCTTCCAGCAGCTTTTGGGAAGGAGGCATGCTATTTTAAATGGAAGGGATTTGCTGTCTTGAATGAATTAAAACATCTGCATCCCTACACTTCTGTTACAGTCTGATTGATTTGGGTTAGTCTTTGGCACATGGCAAATATGGAGCCATATGGTCTTCATGCTGTCAGCAGGCTTTTTCAGCACATACCTCTGCCTACCCCCAGCCTTCTCTGGTAGCTGCTACTGTGACCTGAAAGATAAACGTTTCAGGAGCTTTCAGGCTGTTGTACCCTTCTTGAATGGATTAATTGCATTTTTTGCATGGTTTAACATCCAGCATCTGAACCAGAAAGCTGAATCCTTCACTTCTCCTGAAGTGCTCAGAGCCCTGATCCAAATCAGATGCCTTGTGCTAGTGCCAGATGTGTAGCAGCACTTTCTTACACTTTGTGTCCCTTGCATCTTGTTTTCTTAATTTTTCCATTAAATCTCCAAGTGCTCAGCACAACCGCTCTTTCGTGTGCTCTAAACATGTGATGAAATGGAATACTGACAGTTCTGAGTAGTTTTTAAAGAGACATTTACCTTCTAGTGACCAAGAGAATGATGTTAAAGCCGTAATGCACTTGCCTAGTACATCTGGTATATTTTTATTGTTTTTGAGTGGTGGGAAGGAACCACTTCCTTATAAGTATGATATTTTCAAAAAATATAAAGATCCTTTCTGGTTTTCAACTATTAAAAATACTTAAAAAATTTTTTTAAGTAAGTATTTTGTTTTTAAAGATTTCTTTATTTTTCTTATTTATTTAAAAAATGGAGCAGGAAGGGTGTGAGGAACTGGGAAAAATATTTTTATTTTTTTCAATATAAAAAGAAACCATAAGAAAGTAAAATAGTTCATATATTTCTTTTTTTAGGAGAACTCTACTGCTAGAATTTCTCATTAATAAATATATACCCCTATTTCAGCTTTATTTTCTGAGTCATCTAAGTACTGTACCCATGTACTTAGAGTGTGGGATTTTTTGTATTTTTCCTTCCTCCCTACTATGACATAATGGAAATCTAAAGGATCAGTATTCATCACTTAATCCAGGGGATTTATCTTTTAATTAGAACAAACCACAGACAATATTTTAAAGATTAAAGAACACAATGACATTTCAGAACACATTACAGAGAGTGAATTGTTCAGACAGTGCTGTTAATGTCTTAGCAGAACAGCTTAAAAGCAAAATTTTCATCTGATTGCTTAAACTTGTGTCTTATGTTAGTCAGAGCCCTACAGTCCATTACAACTGTTATGCTGGTGGCATTAACAAGTACTTTGGGGAGTTTCAGTATAAAATGAAGAATTGTGCATGTACATTATTGACTTCATGCTTTGCATTTGTCCCTTGGTTTTTATGTACTTTAAAACCAAAAGATACCCCCTCCTCCTTTCTTAACCAGAGTGCTTAGTGTATAAATACCCTGTTGTCTCAAAGTTCTTATTATCTGGCTGTTCTACTTTGAGTCATTAAAGATCTGTTCTGGGAAGAGAAGCCTGAACTCTGTAATCCAGTCGCTAAGTTTTACCTTTGATTCAGCCACTTAGAGATGAATGAGTCCCTAGAGGCTAATGGAGTGGATAGAGAAATGTGTTCTAGGCTACCACTAAACAGTGGAGTCCAATTATAAATTGCAAATACCATGATCGGTAATGCTTTTTTTTTCTGTTTTTAAGTGATTTGACTTTTCTGTGAGTTCATGTATTGCACATTTTAGTGACTAGCCAAACTATAATAAATCCATATTACCAAGTAGGAGAACAATAACAGGTAATGTTGGCCAGCCTGTGCCAAGCTATCTGCCTGATGTTTACTTTTTTGAATACGGATTACGTGTTCAACAGTGTACGAAACCCTGGGGGAAAAACTCAATCTAAATATAGCATCAGAGAACCTAGAGAACACAGGACACTTAAGATGAGTTTCATGTTCCCTATGATAAATATCTTAACGTGTTCATTCTCAAAGTATTGAAGATGAGTTAGGCACCTATTTTTTAGCAAAGGCAATTAGTTCAGCTTGAAATATTTAACTTAGTGACATCTGAGTTAGGATGAGATTCATGTGACGAAAACATTAGCGATCTATTTTAAACTCTTTGGAATTTTCATATGAACCAACATAATTTTATTGCTTTTTAGTGCCTTTGAGGTTAGATTGTTGGGATAAAAGGTCTTTTTGTAGAGAGTTCTTCCCTGTAAAGCGAGAACAAAGCTTACTGAATCTTGTGTCATTCAAGAATGAATAAAATTTAAGGAGAAAGAATATAATTTGTTTCATTCTTTTTACATCATGTTTCATATAGGTCTGATGTTCCATTCTTCTGGAATTACATATTTCACTAATTTAAATGGGAACTCAGTTTCCATGTTTGTAATATGGAAAATGCCAACTTAAATATGAAGAGAGAAATTCAAGTACAAATTGGGACTTGGAATCTACCTACTGTGCTGTGGTACTCCTATTTCAGGAGCCAGCCTGCTCTATCTCCATAGTCTTAATGGCTCTTTCTATATTCTATTTTTCATTAAACTGACAGAACAAAATTGGCACATAACAGGAAGATCAAGCCTTATTCCATGTTTCAGATATTTTGATTACTAAATTTTGAACATAGTTATTCAAAAATCTAGCAGGATTTAACATGAGAAAAGATGCAACTTGGAATGCTCCAGTAAACCCTCCCTATTTGGAGACTAGCTTTGAGATCATTTGACATGTGGCTTCGTGTCATATCCAGTCTCATTAATCTCTACATCTTTACGAGTGGAATAAGGTAAACCCAAGCACTGGACAGCAATCCATATTCCCTAAGGGGATGGTCAGTGAACTACTAGTTTAGCTGACTTTGCTGTAGTGGAAGAAATGAGCTGCTGTGTTGGCTGACAGTGCTTCCTATCTCTCAGCTTTGAATGTTCTCTGTGCCTCTTTAGAAGTCAGCAAACTCTGATTTTGGCAGTTTGTGGAGGAATCTGAGTAGCTGTTTGTAGAACCTTGGTGATGGGTTTTGGCGAGTGAAGATGCAGATGTGTGTATGAAATGGTACAGAGCTCCAGCCATCCAAAGCAGTGGAGCAATGCTTCATTTTTCGGCAATCTTCAGAAAGACGGAGTTTGTTCAGAGAAACAGAATAAGCAAAGGTTGAGAGACTGGTGGTGTTCTTTTGGCAAGAGAACAATACAAATTATCTCACTGCTCAAAATAAGAATTTTTTTATCTGTACTTCTCTTGCTTTTGCATTTAATATTTTGTTTGAAGACCTAAGTTACACAGGGGAAGGAAGGCAGTGTCTTTTGTCAAACACTTGTAAAATGTCGGCAGACTTTTGGGCAAAGGGTGTTTTCATTAAATCTGTCATAGAAGGATTTATAATATAACTTTTACTAAGTTTGTCGGTTTGTTACTGTTTTATAAACCAGGACTGAGAAGTTAAGAGGGGTTGGGTTTGCCTCCTCCAAAATACTCTTTTCCTATTCTTAGCCATCTTTATTGATAGGTGTATGAGTTTATTCTGGATTTTCTTGATTGGGTGTTTCTACTCAATTTCAGTGAACATATTTGAGGATTGAATGAGCATATCAGGTTTTAGGATGCACACGTGTGAGATACATTGATTCAGAGGGTACTTCTATGGGGAGGCATTAAAAGCTAGAGTTGGAAGGATATGTTGGCTGTAGAAGTACTTGGAGGCATTTGGAAGCTACATAGAAAACAGGGAACGCTTGCAGAAAAAGCACAAACACCAGGGTAAAGTATAACCATGAATTAACAATCTAAAAAGTGAGTCAGAATAAAAGTTACATATATTTAATGTTCAGTATGGATTTCTTAAAATATGTTTTAGTGGAAGGATGTGTAACATTTTATTTAATACAGTTAAGATATGAATGGGCTAGGAGGTAAGGCAGTATATCATCATCATATCATGGGTAGGGTTCGCGAACGAAGATTTGGGAAGGGCTCTACCCACGCTTGCTGCAAGCGCGCTGATGGCTAAAGAGGCCGATGCGAGATAGGCAAGGCTGGTTGCAAAAGGCACAGCACAAAGTCTCCATAGGCGGTGTTGGTGAGGCACGGTTCTTCCTGCGTTGTCTTTTCTCCTCCAGACTGATTCTGCATGTGTTCTCAAAGGAATCAGCAGCGTTATGGATGGTGTGTCTCCATGCCTCCCGATTGGAGGCCAAAGTGGACCATTTTATCTATTAAATAGATTTTTCCAGTCTGATTTTTTTTTTTTTTTAAACATGGTTTTTCAGCTGTGCATTCTGGATATCATTTATCTTTTCCTTGCAACAGTTTTCTAACTTTATCTGTTATATGACCATAAAACTGTGCTTTTGGGATGGAACTTAAAATTTCTTTTTACAGTTTGTGACCTGTGCCTTTCTGTGTTCAGAAGGCAGCTACTAGAATTTCGCAAAGTACTGTTTTACAAGGATTGGGAAGTGATTAAGCTATAAAAGCTGCTGTGAGTAAGAAACTGGAATAAAATAGACTATTTTCAGTTGGAAGAGCCCTACTCTGATTGTGTACTCCAACTGCCTGACCAATCTTGCAGATAACCAAGGGACTGGCTCTGAAAGGGTGGTCATTGTTGACTGCATTAAGACTGAACAGAGAGCACAGATTATTTTTTTTTTGTCTTTATATTTTGCAGCCCACTCAGCCCACACCTAGAAGAGTCACTAACGGTAAAAGTCAATGACATTAAATTTGATGAGACATGATTGCAACATTAGCTCTGTATCTAGGTTCTGAGGTTGTCTGCGGCTTTTGTGAATGCTGGGGTATGCTATAAATAGGCAAATATGAGACGGTATGGCAAAGGGAATATAGCCATATTGCTGTATCTGTACTGCCCACTGCCAGAAGATCTTCCAGGAGAAAACGGGTCTCCTTCCTGTCCTAGTTCCCCATCCTGCCTTCTTGTCCTCTTGAGGAAAGGCAAGTATCTGTTCTGTGTGCCAGTGTGGCAGATTACAGCACCAGCACCTGTCTCTGTGACAGGTTTTATGCTAACAGTGAAATAGAAAGACCTCTGTCTTTTGGAAGTTATTGCCTGTGTAGACAAATTTGATACTAAATGTAAGTAGTGTGTTTGTTGGTACACATAGATGATGTGTAGATCTGTGTGATGAGTTCTACATTTGCAAATGGCTTCTCTGAAGAAGCAGTTGTTGATTAGTCTGAGAAGTAGTATAGCCAAACATTGTGTATCCTCAAGCAACCTAAACTAGTCTTAATATGCCTTCTTGAAAGTGAGAAGGGAATCCCTGAAGTTCTGTGTCCGACTACTGTGAGCTGTGCACAAAAAAGCAAGTTGATTTCAGGGCTATGCCACACCCGTTTACAAAAAGCAAATGTATTCTCCTGAGGTTTTTCATGTTCTTGGTGCAGAAACATTCAGCTCTGAGTTAGCGGCCACAGTCATCTGAAAGAAACCATTCTTACCTGTTCTTAGTTTTTAAGCATTTTTTTGCTGCTGTTTGATAATGCTGTTAGAGAAGACTTTAAAAGTTGAGGGCTGGGCCACTGAGCTGCTCTCAGTAAGAAGAGGCAGGTGGTCATGTTCCTGTGTGAAGAGGGGGCCAGGAGAAGGTAGCAGGGATTGGAGGAGAGTCTTGTTATGAGCAGCTTTTATGTAGTTAATTAATGAGTTTAATTTTTGTCATCTGCTTATCTTCTATGAGCTTAATTACTTGCCCGAGGCTTTATTTCACTGTGTATTGACCACTGTCAGGGTTTTGCATTGAGAACATGACATTTATGCTTTCTTCCTGGTCTCATAAGCTAAGCCAAAGCGCAAAAAGTGAAAAAGGGCTGTGCACCAATGCCAGGTGGAGGAGTCTTGGGTAGTTTCTGGTAATATTTGAGTTGCACTGTTAGTATAGAGGCAGGTTGAAGAGCAACTGGTAGAGTTTGTAGTGTAAACTAGTTCAGAGATGATTCCTCTGAAGGAAAGCCAGCTGATGGGGATCTGTGCCCAAACACTTGGAGCTGAAAGGTGGTGTGTTTATTTTCATGGTGACTGATACAGTACATGTCCTGCATATCCAGGAAAATCTAATATTTATGAACATCTATATCTTCAAAATTACAGTCTGTAAGGTTTCTCTAATTAGAATAATAAATTAAAATACACTAAAAGGACCAGAGTATTATTTACACTGGTTTCTTGCTCTGTCTGTAAATTCCCATACAAAACAGGGAAGGTGCAATCACAGCCAAGGGTACTTAACGGTGCTTTCAGGACATCACGTCCCTTGTCAATATAAGAATTGCTATCTCCCAATTTATAAAGCTGGAAAATGCCAGAATGCATAAGCTGGAGCTGAAGTGTGAGCTATCTAATATGTAGGAGCTGGGAAATGTGAAAGTGACATCTGCTTTCTTGTATGTGAGACTGAACACTGTCAGCCTTGAGGCCTCTGGGAAGTCATGGTGGAGGTATTCATGTAGCCTCTGTCAGCTGTTAGGACATCTATTAGTTTTAATTTAGGTACTGCTGTGTGCTCTAACACCAGAAGAGGGGATTTGCTACTGCATCTAGATTTGTCTGTTAGCCAGGAAAAACTATCACAGTACTGAGGCCACTCAAACCACAGCCCTGCAGTTTGCTCTAGCTCCCTGAAGGAGGAGCCTTGCCTTACACTGAGACTTCCCTTGATTTCCTTAATGGGCTGGATCAATGGATAATAAATAACCCTCTAAAGCAAAGATGAGCCACAGCTACTTCCCGCTGACAAGGTGGGTATTTTGTTAGTCATTCTGTCCACAGAATACTCGTCGCTGAAAGTAGTCACACAACCTCCTTGCTATACCTGAACAGATGCATTATGAAACAGAGGACATCAGCACGATAAGGACTGCTGTTTAGGGGTAGGATTTGCCTCATTTTTCCTCAGTGCTGTGTTGCACGCTGCTGTTTAAAGCAACAGTATATTGTATGCTCAGAGGCTACTGCCTATGCAAGTATTTGCAATAGTGGTGGTGATGATTCTATAAAATCGTTCTTGACTGGTTGGAGAATTCAAGGTCAGAGCTCCCAATAGGACTGGTGCTGCTTGAGAAATATGAGGCTAATGTGACATTTTTGTCATCTTCTTCATTGTTCCTTTGACTGAGAAGCTGCTCTGAAATGCTGAGATTATAATGGATCTCACAGCAGAGAGTTGGAAGAACAGAGTCTGGAATAAGTAGTGCAATATTTGAAGTACAGAGTAAGGAAATAAATTTAAATATGGAGATCATGCATTTTGTGGAGGATAAGAGTCCTTCTGAATAATGTTGCAGTGTAGTGCCTTCATACTGTGACTTTGTATGGTGAGTAACGACATTATAAATAATTTCTTTGCTGCGCTAGAAAACTTGTAAAAAGACTTGAAAAATCCAAACCCCTTCTCATAAAAAAGTCACTGAACTCGAAGTCAGAGAAGTCCTGCAGAGATGACTGGGCAATCAGCACTCGTATGAAGTTTAACAAAGACAAGTGCTGGATTTTGCACCTGGGACAGGACAACCCTGGATGTAGGTACAGACTGGGGAATGAGCTGCTGGAGAGAAGTGCTGTGGAAAGAGACCTAGAGGTCCTGGTTGACAGCAAGCTGAATATGAGTCAGCAGTGCCCTGGCAGCCAGGAGGGCCAACTGTGTCCTGGGGATCATCAGGCAAAACATCACCAGCCCGTCAAGGGAGGGGATTGTCCCGCTCTGCTCTGCTCTGCACTGGGGCGGCCTCACCTCGAGCACTGTGTGTGGTTTCAGGTGCCACAATATAAGAAGGATATAAAGCTATTAGAGAGCATCCAAAGGAGGGCCATGGAGATGGTGAAGAAAGGCTTAGAGGGAAAGCCATATGAGGAGCAGCTGAGGTCATTTGTTTCATTCAGCATGGAGAAGAGGAGACTGAGGGGAGACCTCATTGCAGTTACAACTTCCTCATGAGGGGAAGAGGAGGGTCAGGCACTGATCTCTTCTCTGCGGCGACCAGTGACAGGACCTGAGAGAATGGCCTGACGTTGTGTCAGAGGAAGTTTAGGTGTGGAATACAGCTCACCTGCTAAACCTACTCATGGAAATTCTGAAACTGCTTGGAAGCAGTGCTATAACTTATACCTTCCTACAACTCTACTACTGATTAAGTATTGCTGATCTTTGTGTCAGATCAGAGCTTTCACTCCATGTATTTTGTTGTTAAAGAATACAGAGAGTTTTCAAAAGCAAGATCTATAGGCTGTGGCGTGTGACTATTTCATCAAGATTGTGACTTGCCCATAATGCAGACTTGCATTCCTACCTCCTCTTTTTTGATTTACTGTATTCAATAATGTTAGCTGTTGGTGATGTTTAATTATTTTAATTACTGTTGTTGTTCCTATCAGGAAGTTTCCTAGGGTTGTTGCAGACATTTCTAATCCGTCTGTTTAATATTGGCTCATGATTGATATAAATTTGAGAAAATTTTAAGAGCATGTGAAATCCAGATAATAACACTTGGTAATAGTTTTAATCCTTAATCAAGCTGAGCATGTTCATTTACATATATTTCCTGAAAAACAAATGTAGGCCAGCATTGACAGTGGCAAGGGTTAGTTTCAGCTCCTAGGGGTCCTTTGAAAATTAGGAAACAATTGACTTTTCTGGGTGTGGACATCTAAAAATCTGGGTTACAAAGCTATGCTGTTTAGTCATTTAGTGAATAAGATTTACCTATGGATAAGAAATAGGTTGATGAATGTGTTTTAGCCAAAAGGACATTTTGGAGAACTAATGCTGATGGGGCAAGACCTCAGCTGCCTTCCCTCCAGCTCCATCAGCCTGCCATGTCAGAACCCTTAGTTGGGTTTTTGGAGCCAGTACCTGCAGTGTCTAACCTACATATTTTGCCTGCAATTAGTCCTCATTTACAGATTTTTGTGCCACATAGAAGAGTCCCACTGGTGGGTTGATCGGCTTCTCCTGGAAAGGGTTGCCAGTTGTTGGGGCTAATGCAGTTTTCCCCATCTTTAAATAGTAGCTCTCATTTTTCAGAGGAAGCCCTGGAGTGCTCGTCTGCAAGGCTATGCAGTCAGCTGCTGACTGCTGCCCTTAGCCTCACCTTCTCGTCATCCAGGAACCCCAAGTCCTCCTCCTCAGAGCCCATTCTCTGCCCAGCCTGTGTTTGTGCTTGGGATTATCCCAATCCAGGTGCAGGATCTTGCACTTGGCCTTGTTGAACTTCATGAGGTTTGTACAGGCCCGTTTCTCAAGCCTGTCAAGGTCCCTCTGGATGCTGACTATACCACACAGGTTGGTGTTGTCAGCACACTTGCTGGGGATGCACTCAATCCCACTGTCCATGTCACTGCTGAAGATAATAAACAGTACTGGTCCCAGTACAGACCTTGAGGGTATATAATTTTAATATTCTATATACCCATAGAGTATATTATAAAATGTGTGCATATGTGTGTATATATATATTTACATTTGTGGATCTCTCATGCAAAAGCACCGTGAAAACTGTGCACATTAAACATGTCATTGGTTTTTTTTTTTTATTAAATTCTGGCCTGTAAATGAGAACAAGAGTTTTGACATGGAATGTAGCTGTAGCTGCTCTGATACTTCACTCTGTGCTCACTATCCTATTTGTTGGCATACCTCTAATATTCTACATAGACATGCACAGCTTTTAAAACCAGGTAAGTGTAATCACAGTATTAGGACACGAACAATCTCAGTGTTAAATATTTCCGTAAGTTTCTTTTGCAAAATCAGGTCCCCAAAGCATCATTGAAAATGATATTGTAATGATATACTACCTTAACGGTAGAAATGTTGAGTTTAAGAAGAAGGACAAACATAGGATTGATCTTTGTTCCCTTTAGAAGATTTATGGTGAAGTAAAAGTTTCTATTCGCAGGCAACCATGTATGTCTGTTCTTTTCATTTGGAAATAATAATATCTATTTCTTTCTCCTGCGTATTGAAGACTGGAAGTGTTGTAGACTTTCCTCTATTTTCATTTGAAGTAAATGTTTTTATAACCTGTATGTTGTCATTTTGGTCTGGCTATCCAGAATTTGAGCAAAGTGGATATTAATTAAAATAGTGAAGATTTCTGGAAGTTCAAAAAAACCCACAAGCAAACCAAACCACCTCTTCAAAAGTTGAATCTGAAGGCATTATATTTTCACAATTGTTTCTAAGAAAGTCATTGAGCAAAACAGGTCAGAAAAAAGCTGCTATATTTAAGGTAAAGAAACCTGGAAAATAATAGTGCATAGAAAAATCTCTTCAGATCCTCTTTACAGATCAGAAAGAAAAATAGATACAATTCTTTATTTCAATGTGTTTTTTCAAATTTCACTTGTAATTAGTTTGCAAAAAATCCCACCTATTGTGATTAAGCCATCCCTCTCTATATTAACTATTGTAGTAAGGAAAGGTTTTTATTAAAATACTTGAAAAACAAGAGGGTATCAATCTGTTATGTGTAGGCACCATTCAGCATATCTTGGCTTTTATAATTGCAACTTAGTAAAATGATTTACAATGTTGTGAACTATTTCAAATGCTATTAATGGCATGTTCATATTGTGAAATGGGCCAAAAATTGTATGTCTGAAGTTTGTTTTCCTTTTTTATAAATGTTGTGAGAAAATAACCTTGACTGAAGCAATAATGCAGCATGGAACCAGACAGAATGTCCTGTGTTTGAGATTAATAAGAAAGGTTATTATCCACCCTTTCCTTAATCTGCCTCTACCGGAGAGCACAGGCAAAGCATTTTCAAGCTCTCTTCTATGTCTGGAACAGTGGCACCCATTCGTCAGGATCTTGCTAATCTTGTCACAATAATGATTGTGCAATACAGTGAGGAAATTCATAATTTGGTGCTTTTGAGTGAATTTCAACAGCACTGCATTGCTGGATCAAAAGTTTGACTGACTGCATTATTTTTAAATAAACATTTTGAAAACCCAAGATAACCAAAAAAAAATCAGAATGGCATTATCTGAATATCTTGATAAATTTTCTGATAATGTAATAAAAGAAATATGCTCAAATATTTTACATGAGGTGACATCTTGTAGCTGTCTGCACTTAGGAATGTAATTTAAGTTCCTCGTTAACATGATAAAAGGAATTTTTTTTTTTCTCTGAAATGTCTGCTTTCATCCAAATATGCATGCAGATTGCCTTTATCTGTTACATGACAGTTTCCATTTCATTACTTAGAAGTAAAGATAACCCCGTGTAGTCAGCAACGAAGCCTAAAAACTTTGCTTCTATTAAAGAATTTCTCTGCCTCAAGAGTAAAAAAAAGTACTAGTTCGCTGTGCGCACACTGAACTTCTGGAGTAGTTAGTGATATGTTTCAGACTCAAATAATTGCTACTAGAGTTGATATCTTAGTGTTTGTCTCATATTGGAATGCATAAAGATATAAAGACACACTAGAAATATTACTTAAAAAATTTATTTTCTTTAGGGAAAAAAACAAAAAACACTCCAAGCTGTGGTGTCCCCCCCCCAAACCAACTTTCAGCAATTTTCAGACCATTACATTTAAATTGACAGATATGACTGTAACCAGTCTGAAAGGAGAGTGTGGGTTACTCCTATTTATGTCAGTAGTGGTTAAATTTGTGTTTTGACATGCAAAATTTAGTCTGTGTTTTGACAAAAAGACGTTCTAGCCCTGTAGTAAGTAGAATGAAATGTTTCCTAATACATCCTGCTGTTGAACGAAGCAGGATGACTGGGTTTTGGTAAGGAAAGCCTGAGGAGTGTTTGGATTTTATTTTGTTGTGTATGCAGTATCAGACATTACCTGTGAAGTTACAGCTGGCGTTCTCTGTGCCTGGAGTTGCAAATCAGATCTCTGATTTTTCCCATGTTACTATTTTTCACCTACAGCATTTCTGGAGAAAGGAAGCTGCTGTGAGCATTCCTGCCTGGCCTGAGACAACTTGGTCATGAATAGACAGGGAATGCTTTGCAATTCTCTGTGTATAGAGACTGCTTGTGGTGGAGATGGTAGCAATGCCTAGAAAGATAAATTTTCTTCAAATTCAGTATTAAACTAGTTCTTCTAGAGAGGGGGAAGCACAGTCTTGGAATTTGCCTTATATAAATAAAAATTCAATAACTCATAAATATAAGGATTAGTCACAATTGGATCAAAATACTCATTTCATCAGGACAATATTGTCCAAATCCATTTTTTGTCTGCCTTTTTCCCTGTGGTGCCAAATTATTACATTACCGCACACTACATTGCTGTCTTGAGCCATTTAATCTGTTTTATGATGGAAGACTTTGAAGTTCTATACTGAACTGTCAAAATTTGTCACACAAGTACCAAAGGCTTTGGCTAGAATACAGCCAAAATTTCATTCTAGCATTTTTTAAAAACATCATGATAAATTACTTAGTAAATTTAATTTGACTTGATATAAATGAAGAACAAAATAACAGATTAATGGGGTAAAACACCCTCAAAGGCTGTAAATTCCACTGTGCATCTCTTCCCAGTAGAATCTGCGAGAGCTTCCCGGGAGTGGCACATGTTTGCTCTGCACTGACCTTTTTCCACTGGCTCTGGATACTGGTCAGCTGCAGAATGGACCTTGAGCTTGATAGTCCTTTGGCTTAAGTCAGCACAGCTCTTATGGGAGCATTTTGCATTAGGTGAGGTTTTGGTCAAATCACACTCATTAGCAGTCAGAGCTGCTGCCCAGGGTGTATCTGCACTGACATCCTACTGCGATAGCCGGGCTTCCTGTCCCAGCTCTGTCTCGACCCTCTGATCACCGTCCAGCCCAAATGTCTGTTTATCTTTTTATAACCCTACAATAACCTTGAAACAAATGTGTTTTCTGTAGGCCACTATTTCCAGTGCCAAAGATTTAATTTTTCCTAGCTAACCTCACAGGATGTCTAGGTGGATGTTTGTTTGTTTGTTTTTTTAAGTTGATTAAAAAGTACCAAAACATTTTCTGTGTTGGGGTGTTACTGAAAGTATTAAAAATGTTTTCATGTTCTTTCCTTATCTGTCATGTTTGATAAAATTGCTTTTTAAGATTTTCTGAGAAAAAATCCTCTTCTGAGGGTTTTAGTCTTGCTTTTTTTTTTTTTTTTTTTTTTTTTTTTTTTTCGGACACTTCCATGGTTACTGTCCTGNGGTTCCTGTTTTGTGTTATGTTTTCATAGTGTCTGAAGCTTATTTTAGATAAACCAGGGATAGTGACTTCCTTGAGTTGGGAAGGCTACGTACCAATTATGCTCTACATTCTGCTGAGTCTAATGTGCCAAAATTACTGAATATGTAGTTGTTCTTTAACTTATTCCTAAAAACTTGATTACAGATACTGGTATTAAAGTAGACTGTTTGGTCAATATATAAGGGTATTGTGTATGGTGATAATTGGAGAACAATGAACAGTGACAAGGATCTCTTTTATATATAACACCTATTGAGTTTTAAAGCAATCTTTGAAAGTATACTAAAGGCTTTCATTCCATATTTGCTGACTTCAGTACTGTTATTAAGGCTGATGTTTCACTGATACCATTGGCAAAAATTTGAGGAGAAAATAAAAAACCAAATGGGCTACCATTCTGTGGCACTGGCCGCTGCATAGGATGCACTGCCAAAGTCTGAGGCAGCCAACATCTGCACAAGCAATGCATTTTGCTTGAATAGCCAGCCTTCTGCAGACTCACAGGGAGTGATAGCAAGAGAGTAATGGCACTGATTAACAGTGAGGCTGATGTTACTTAGTGTCTTGGGCAGCTGTATAATTTATCTTTCAATAAAAAACATCCTGGAAAAAAGTTTGTAAATTATGCCCTCAGGTTCATTGACAATGTCCTTCTCTGTTCTGAAACTGTTTATGATGTGTTAATCTCACAGCTCATGCTAAAAATGGTATGCGTACACTTTAGCGAAATTTGAGTTTCAAGGTCTGAGTGGATGGCAAGGTCTGTATTACAGAGCTGAGAGCATCTGTGTGTGTGTGTACTGGGATATCTCAGCTGTTAAGTACTTAATGAATGAAAAGTTAGACTGATGGGAAAGTGCATAGCGAGTAGAAACAGTAAAATGTAATTAAGAAGAGACAGGCAAGTGGGTGGTTTTAGGGACACATATCTAACTTACCAGACTCGTTATGATGAACACCTAATAATGTTGCCTTCTGTATGCCTGCAGAATGGCTCAGTAGCCAAACACATTATCAGATTTATGATGTTTCCTAAAGTTAGAAAAACACATATTTCCATATTTTAAGCAATAATTAATAATAACCTACAGAATATAAAGCATTCTTTTACTTTCTTTTCCTAAAATAATACTGTGTGATTATAGATTTTTAAAAAGCAGTAGAGAACACTTACTATTTTTAACTGTCATGATGATAAATATAATTCTGCTTCTATTGCTATTGAAACTCAGGTTAAACTCTGCTTGCCTTTGGCTTGGAAGGGACCAGGTTTTTTTGTTTGTTTTGGTTTTTTGTGGTTTTTTGTTTTTTAAAAAAAAACTCTTGAAAATCTTGATTGGTTCAGCACTCTATTTTTCAGTACATAGAATCTGCTGAAATCAGAGATGGTTATTTAACCCTATGACAGATGGAGCCAGGATGTCTGTATCATCAAAGAGAGGAAAAATGAAATGTGAGTGAGCACAGAAGTCAGTAAATATGAGAATAATTGGAGTGGGCATGCTGAGAGAGTAAGGAGGGATACATTGCTGTCACGTTTTTTCGGCCATCAGCTTTGAAGTCAGCTACTGTTCTGTGTAAGTGACCTCTACAGCCTAAGCTGAAAGAGGTTAGAGGGTTAGATAAATGTGCAGTTCCATATAAACCTTTCAGGAACACCTATCCAGAGCATTTTTTATGATGACAAGAGAGTTGTGCTTCTTGCAGAGGATGAATTAGATGGTGTGAATTTGTCTTTACTTAGGGAGGTATTTGTTTTACAGTTTGACCTTGGTTGTGAGCTGGAGTTTTCAATATACTTTGAGGATTTCCCCTGGCCTCTGTTAATAAGTACAGTCATCTGGTTAGGAAAAAAAGTCACGATTATATCTGTCTGTCTGTCTAGGCAAGGAAATTGGTCTAAGATAAAGCATAATGAACTAGAATAAACTGAATGAGATGTGCTGGGAACTGCCTTGTGGATAGTTACTAAAGGCACTTGTATCATCTATTCGACCCCCCCTCCTATCTGGTGTTTGGAGTAGACTGAAGGTTCCAAGTCTTTCCATTACATGCATGTCAGTGCCTATCTGTGAATGTCTGCTTCCAGACACCACCTTCAGTTGGTTGTGGGATTGGTTTAATGTTGCTTTGGAGAGCACAGGGGATATGGGGAATGCTGATCATGGGTGTGGTGTAGAAGGTGTGCTGTAGATCATCAGCAGGTACCAGAGAGCCTACTGGGGCCATGATTTAGACTTTACTGCACCTTTTCCATTGCAGCAAGTTGACTGAGTCACCTGTCTGTGCATACAAGAGTTGTGTGAATATATGGCTATGTTTGTCAAGACAGAGTAGGCAAGTTTCCAAAAGAGATCTGGTAAAGGAGGAGGAAGATTCTGGCAGCAGGTGGGAGATTAGGCTACCTGGAAATGTTTGTGAAAGAAAATGTTTCTTCCTCTCCCTATCCTGCCATGTTAAAAATATGCAGTGACTGTGTGCTGTCTCTGTTTACATCCTCTGTCACATCCCAGTATAAACATGCATTTAGGAAAATGGATCCACTCACAGGCATCTGCCTTCCAGGTTTGAGTACTAGAGGGGTAGTACTAACAGGGACTTAGCCACCGGGCAGACTCTCCATCCTGCATCTCTGTTTCAGCTGCCTATTTGTGCTTGTTTGACTGCTCCTATTTTGATTAGCAGATGAGCATTGCCTAAGATCACAGCTTCCACGTTTAATCAAAATTGATTGCTGTTTCAAGTCCTAGTTAATAGAAGGAGAAAAAAGTCAGCTGGAAGGCTTGACTGAACCACATGACTTCCACACAGATAGTTTTGCTCATGATGAGCCTAAAAAATAGTTCCCTTTAGGTATCACAGAAGGTAGAGCTTGAGGATTTTATTTTTCTTTTCAACTGTCAGTCTTGAATCTTTGAAGTCAGCCTGAAAGAATGTGTTTATTTTTCTTGTAGAACTTGAAATCTCCTGTACTAAACAAACACACTGAACTCAAGGCCACTTACATCATGAACTTCTTGAATTATCAGCAGAGCAGCATGAAAGATCTCCATTCATGTCTGATAACAGTGATAGATGTGAGACCCCCTCAAGAAAGGCTCATTATCTGTCTTCCTCTTTTTGTCAGAGAAATGGAGTGCCCCAGGTCAATTCTGGAAGTTAAAAACAAAGCAAAAGGCAATGAACTATTCAATACTTATGCTTGAAAAAATTAATTTGCAAATTTTTTGGGGCAAAAGAAAACTGATTTTGAAAAGAATACACAGAATACAGGACCAGTTGCCATGCATTATATTTACTGGTTTTAGTGAGAGAACTGAAGGGAGATATAATTTTTTTTCTTGTTTCTCGTGCATGTTTGACTATAGTTCTTTCACAGAAAGATGTATTGTCATGTACTCTTCCATGAATCATCACAGATTTATAAAAATAAATAAGTGAGAAGGTTTCATTACCAGAAAAGCAGTGGAGTGAGGACCTGGATGTTTAATTAATTACCCTTTGAATTGGAAGATTTATTAAGAAATATTTAATGTATCCTTTAAATTCTGTGCAAAGTTTTGGGGTTTATAACTACCATAACAGTTTGCAAAAGTCCAAAAATTCAGGCAAGTAAGACTTGAGCTAACAACATGTGTTTATGCATGACAGCAGTAGCACTACTAAACTCTTAATGAGTTTTCCATAAGCTACTCTTTGAATTTTTTTGTCAGTGTAACTGCAGAATTTATTCACAACATCCATTTTATTTGAAATACGAGATTTTTTACACTGAAGAATAAGTAGAAGGTTCTTTTTAACCTTCTTCATTATATAATTTCCATTTCAAGCATCTCTCAAAAGATCAAAAGGTCAGGGAAGCAAAAATTGTATTAAGACCAATCAACTAACACATAACTATGCTGAATTCCTTAAAAAGCTAAAAGTGCTTGAAAAGGAAATGTACTCTTGAGGCTTTTGCTACTGTCTGGTGTATGTTTAACTATTGTCCCTTTCAAGATAATTTGTTATGTTCTGTTAAATGGATTTTATCACAGCTAACCACTACAAAAAAAATTAGGTTTTTGTGAAGATGAGATACAGTATCTGGCTTTCAAGGATCAGGTGAGACCACGTTGTTTGAATTTAAAGAACTGGTAAGTCACATAGGGCTACGTTGTTAGAAGGCAAACATGCAAAGACATGTTTAGGTTTAAGGGTATGGATGGTATTTGAACTCCATAAACATTTCCCACCATCTGAGCTGGATACAACCTCTAATCAGCTGAAATGTTGTAAAGTAAGACTAAAGGTCGTCCAAATTAAGTAATTCTACTTAATTTTTTTACCTAGCAGACAGTTTTTGCACCTTGGCTAGGGAGACCAGACACTCTGAAGTGGTATCTTGCAGTTGCCTGGATTGTACAAGAGGAAGGGCATGAATAAATGCAGTGTAAAGTGATCACTGATTTTAGAACCTTTTAACTTGCTGTTATGGGCAGTGTAGGCTTATCTTCAGCTCTTAGCAGACAGATTTAGTTGCCTACTTTAAATGACAATCTTCCCCTCACCTGCACCTTCTACAATCCTCTTTAATAATAATATTAAACATCAGCCATCTGTTTAAATAGAGAAGCACAAATGGAGGTATTCTGAGATATGAGGAAAAACACGGATGTTATTTTCATCCTGTAAGACAGTGTTCAAATTATTCTTTCTAGTGTTGGACTCTTCCAACTCTTCCCCTTTGAGACCCTGATGTGTATTAGTGCTGTGGATCTGCCTGCTGAGAATGAGGGAGGCTCCATGTGTTGCGGTGTCTGAAGGTGCTTTGCCAGATGTTCAGACATTGTAGTTTTGTAATCCCTACTAATACATATTTATTTCACATTTGTTAACTGTGAGAAAGTAGCATTCTGGACCAATAAAGTTTCAACAGCTTTAGAAGCTAGAAAAAGTCAGGAGAATTCAAAGTTCTGAGACACTGCTGCCTCTCCTGAAGCTCAGCCCTTGTAATAAAGATTGCTCTGCATGGAACCTGGATATAGAGATCATGCATCTTTAAGTGAGTTAGTGCTACAACTGTGTCTAAAGAACTGTTTCTGAAAGTGAAATGACGTCCTTTTATTTTGTCTTAGGTATATTATAGATATCTGGCATTCTCATTTCCCAGAGACTTGCAAGAACAGCTTCTGCTGCTGACACAAAATTTTTGCTTCCTAGAGCCTTATTTTTTTTGAGGGTAGCTGAATCAAAAACCTCATGCACATAAGAGACTGGTACTCGTGGTGCATAGCAGGTGCTCAGGAAGGGAGAGTAGCTTCTCTAGCGCAAGGCGGTGTAGAGGACACCTTCACAGAGCTGCCATTAATCTGGGCTGCACATACAATCCCGTAATTGCAACTAACACACAAATCCCTTGGACACTGTAGTGGCATGTACAATGTTACATAAATACACCACAAATAAATTGGGTGTGGAAGTAAGGGCTGGGGAGCGTACATTTCTGTTTTCAATGGGAGGGGTGGGGGCATGGGTATGGGTGATTTGACGCAGATGAAGCCTGGTAATGAAGTGCTAAAATCTCTATAGGCTTTACCCTCTCTTTCTACTGGAAAATTCATATCTGTGGCAATAATTTGAAGGATCCTGGGATCTTAGCCTAAAAGTGAGCTTCCATTTCCTGTTCCCTCATTGCTAACTGTATTTGTGTTCCTGTGCCATAAGAGGGGGGATCTGAGATATCCTGCTGTTTCTTGGCTCTTCTTGTAAATTTGCATCATATTTGGATGTATTCAAGTGTTTTTCTTTTTCAACTTCTTCATAACTCAGCGGCTAATTCTTCTTCAGCTGTCCTTGTATGGGTAATCAGTTTCTTGATGCACTCAGAAAAGGCTGAGTTCATATCTTTTGGAGTTGATTGCTAACCACTTTTTCCTTAGGACTAATCCAGTTCTTTAATGAGTTGCCAGAGGATGTTTTAGGCAATCCTTATGCCAATTTCTAATAACACCATGTGTTCTTTACTTGCAACAGCAAGTAAGCTTATCTTTATTAGTCATGAAAAAGTTAGAAGTATCCTAGCAATTAATTCCTACTAGTATGCATCCTGCCTCTCCACCTTATTGCAGCACTCTGAGTGTGCATATTCAGCCTAAATATTGTACAGGCTGCAAAAAACCACAAAGACACTCATAGTAGCATAGTTGTTATCAAAACCTGTCTAGGAATGTGAGAGGGGTTTGTAGCATTGTAAACGTAGTGTTCATATACCAGTGCTTACTTTGGCTTTGTAGATATTGGCAATACTGTTTTGTACAGACTTCTATGCTGTTTTTCCTATGTTGCCTGCATATTCCTCTATGAACAAGATGAAAGACAAACAGGAGATTTCAGTATCAAGAAAGGAAGGAGCTTAAACATCTGTATCTCTGCCCCAATGTGTTCTATAATGCAACATGAGCTGAGACAGAAGTTATCCATGTTATCTGTCAGTATCATGTAGTCACTAATCTATCAATTTATTTTAAATTCTTGAAGTAATGAGTTGAAAAAGATGTTTGACATTATTGAAAATAAGACACAACCATATCTGCTAATTCTTAATTTCTATTGCATTTTTTTAGAGTTCAAACAGAATTTCTTTCTGTATTGTTGTTTAGTAAAGGCGGTGAATGTTGAAATCTTGGGCATGAAGTGTAGCAGTCAACAGTGAAGGGTTTCTGCACTGTGATCCAAAGAACTTACAGCTCAGCTTTTAGGTACCATAGCGCAGAGGAGGAATGGTTTGAATACCAAAAAAAATGTGTAATAGGAGTACTAAAGAGTGAATAGGAAGCCACGAAGTAAACACTGACATAGTGCTTGTGTGTTTCTGGTACTAACCCTTCTGAAGGTCATGGAGTACATTTTCTGCTGTTTGCTTTGGTCCTGTCACAGGAATTCCTGGTTTAGTTTCTCTTACTTAGTTCTGCTCAGTTAGTTACTAAATGTGTGACGCAGCCTGCTCAGTTTTCATCCCTGCTTTTAATTTTTTGATGTTGTAAAAATTTCCAGGTAAAGGCAGCAGCATATTGTCTTTCTACAGCCACAGAAAGTGCTTTCCAGTTTGGGCCAGAACTTGGTACCCATGATTTCCTGCTACTTTTGAAAATTAGGGGATTGAACAGTGTGCTGCAGTAGACAGTGACCCTGCCCTGCACCCATCCCCCATTGCTGTGGCTTCATTTAATACCTGTTGTTTCACTCTCTTCTAAAATGTCAGTGCTATAATGTTATTTTCTGTAGTTTTCTGACCTCATACTGGAAAAATCTATCAATCTCCTGGTTATTATTATGTCCAGCAAGCTGTTAACTCATAGCAATTTAGGATATTGCTAAAGCCTGCTGCTTTACACGCCCTCTGGACTCTTTTGTCTTGTTGTTGACCACTTCTAAAGGTTTGGGCTTCTTTCCCACTCCTCCCTGTTTGAGTGGCCTGTCATCAATCCTGCTTGTTATTCTACTTGCTAGTAGTGTAGTTATATTTTGACTTTTTAAGAAGAAAAGTTGCTATGCTTACACTGTGAATTAACATTTGAAAATCTGCAGAGCATCTGTAGTTTATGTAATTCTTTTGTGTTGATTTTGTAATTCATTTTCTGCTGTGATATGGTGCAGAATTAATTACATTAATAGGGATTCCACAGCTAGGTGCATTGGGCAGTGTTTCTGCCCAGTCATCAGCAAGGAGAGTTTTTCTTTCTGTATTCTTACAATACCTTTCTGGCAGTTTTTCAACATCTACTAATTGAACAGCTTAACTTACTGACTTTTACTGGGAGGGATGAAAGAATACCCTAGGATGTGGACAAGGAAAGAGAAGATCCTGGAGCTGTGGGAATAGTTTCACTGTCTTGCCCTCTTCCTGGTCTGCAGTTTGACTGCATGTGCTGATGGAACCCAGTAGGTGACCCCAGCTGGGATGTGTTTGCTTGTGGTATCCTTCTCCTGGCACGAAAAACACCTGATCATATTTTTCCTTCTCTCCTGTTTTTAACATGAAGATGCCCAAATAATGCCAATTGCTTTGGGCAGAGTGGAACACAGGAAAGGAAAGACTGTCTTGGCGTGCAGTATGTCATCTGTGATAAAGATCTCCAGCGTGTGCCACTTTTGTCTGCAGCTGCATTTCAGATGCCAACAGCTGTGGCATGGGAGACATGGCAGGAACACTTGGTCAGGATGTGACCCCTACCCCTTGCTGGGTGATGTCTGTATGTGGGTGCTTATTCTTTGAATAATTACACAAATGCAGTTGTGCAAGTTGCGGAGCCTCTTCTGCTCTTGCTTTCTACCTGTTATCCATAAGGATTTTCAGAGTAGTCCTTTGATCTAGTACTGCTTGAATACTTTAGAAAGAAATCCTACAAGAAAATATCTGATTTTTCTCATGGCCTCTGTGACCTTTTCGGTTATTTTATCTTGAACTAGTCCCCTGTTATTTGAGGGTTTCTTCACCCACACCATTATTGTCCATTGCTTAGCGCTCATCCTACCTGCTTTCCTTCCCAGCTTAATGAATTTTGAGAAAAAAATCCTCAAGCATTTCTTAAATTTTCTGATAATTTTATCCAGTTCTCATCTGAGTTTCTCTTCTTCTTTTTTTTTCCACTTTAAACACTTTTACAATGATAGAGGTGATCATACAAAGTTCTCTTTACTCACAGTAACCAGGTGTTTTCCAAATCTTACTGAACAATTCAAATATTATTTCCCAGAACAATATAGCAATAAATCTCTGACTTTACCATCTACCAGATTAAAATCATTGTACTTGAACAAAATAGCACAGGATTTCTGTGTGACAGGTTGTTGTTTTATTCCTGTCAAAGTCTGGAGGCAGGCAAACAGGATGCAGAGAAGTCTCTTTCGTTGGCAAAAAGCAAATAAGTTGTTGGCCTGCTAGTGAGAGTAAAGGCTGTCTGACAAGTTTAGTTCTTACACAGAAGCCTTCTAAGGAGCATTTCTTGTTCAAGCTGGGAACATGGAGGGGCTGTGGGTCCAGGCGGTGGGTAGAAATCCTCCAGGTTGAGTTGCACATCTCCAACCAAAATGACCTTTTCTCTACACCTGTAAAGGGCCACTGGTAGGCCTTCATGAGCCTTTTTGGCCAGGACAAGGAAAGGGAGGCAACATTATGTGCTCTACAGCAGAAAATCCCCTACTTTTATGGGTCAGCCAAGCACTCTCAACCTGCATGTACTTGGAACACATAAAGGTGCTTGTTAGGCTTTGTGTAACCTGGGTCACGTCATCTGGCAAGTAAACAGCTGAGCTGAGCATTCAGGTTTCTTTGCAACTCAGTCCTGTGCTTTAATCACTGTTCATCACCATTCCTTTCATTACTGGCCAAATCTGTAGCTTAATTCCCTGTTGCAGTATTTCTAGCTCAATTTTAATAACTTTATGTTTCTCTCTGAGTGTGATTCCATGGCCTTGGAGAGACTTTGAGGCTCTTGCTACAGTCATCTTAAAGCTTAAATGATTATCCTGGCTGCTACAACTAGATGTTCTTAATCATGTATTGAGCAATAGACCCAAGTCCTCCACATGCTGTATATGGTACAATGCTGCTCCCCATAATAACTCCAGGACAGTTGTTGTGTGGGCCCTGGTGAAAGCCTTTGGGAAACAGCAGGTTCAGGAATATGTCTTTTCCATCTTGTCCTCTCCCATACATGTTAGCAGCACTATAGCTTCTTTTGAAGTATTAACACCTGGGTATTTTGTGACGTTCTGTTTTCCCTCATTACTGAGATAATTCACAAGGGTAGGTATGCAAATAAGAACTGGTCAAGAAAAAAGTAAACCTTGCTACTGCTTATTTCCAATACAGTGAGAGGTTATTTCCCATACAGTGAGACTCTTGTGGCTTTACTTTTTTTAAAAAAGAAAACTGTGTACTTAGTTTTGTTCACTGAAAATATGATTTCGACATGATTAACTCAGAGAGTTAATCTTACTGTAATTAAAATGTACTATTGTTTGGGTTTTTTTAATCTAAAGTAATTTTGCAATTAATAGCATTGACCTCTGTGTGTGTGCAGATTAAATGGAGGAGAAAAGTGCCATAATCCATGTAAAGAAACTGACAAGAAGCAGGGATGCATTACAGGGAGAAAGAATAACTCCTTTGCTTGCAGAAACTCTCAGGGAAAGGGCTTGTTTTGCAACTTCTGGCAGAAGGCAGACTGCAGCTCATGAGCTTAGTGAACATCACTGGATATTTCAGCTGAACGAGGGGCTGGCACTGATCCACTTTCTGAAAGATTTTACATATGTGCGCTAGGCAGGACTATTGTTCTGGGCAGCCAGGAAATGACCTGTATGGAGCAGGCAGTTAATGGAGAAAGATGCGAGTGGATTGCACCTCTCTGGGACGGCTGAGGGGTTGTTGTTCTGAAAGTTAACCTTGTATCATTCAAGTTAATCGGATCATCATGTCTCATCTTTGTATATGGTACTGCTGAATTTGTGCAAAATCCTTTGAAAGTTGTCAAAAGTGTAACTGTAAGCTGCATGAAACCTAAGAAAGACTGGATGATGCCACAGTATTTTGATGATATAGAAGTCTCCCTACAAAGACAAAGATGCAGGACGTCTCCATGTATTGTATTGTACTCATGCTGTAGAGAAAGTTTCACTGTGATACTACTAGTCTTTAACAAGCTTTAAAATTACTATTCCCATGTATATGTATAGGTGCATATAAATGTTCAGGATGGAACAAAGAAAATGCAATTTGTTAGCGTAGTAATTTGTATAAACTGGATTAAAATAGCCTTAAGCAAGAGTAGATCCACTTTGACGTTATTTGTTATATTGTCAAGTACCTAGAGATGATGGAGGTAAGTTGTGTTAAGGAGTGCAAGACGCAATTTTTGATGACTGAAGTGGGCTGTAATACTTGATAAGCAATAATTAGGTGAGATGCCAACAAATGAAAGAAAGTCTGGGTTTTTTTCTTTACACATTTTCAGATGATACTTGCTCTAAATTCCTAGAAGCAGTTGGAGCCTATGATAGCATTTTTTCCAACTCCGTGATAGAAATAGCAATACACTTGGTGTCTTCTGTATCTAATGGGATTCTATCCACATCAAGGGGCCTTGTTTGTCACCAATTTCATATTTCTGAAGTTCAAAGAAAAATGCAGTTAATCAAAGCCCAGACCTTAATTATGGCGTTTGTTTTTCATTAATTTTTATTGAGACATTTGTGGCTATGGTTTTGTAGATACAAAGTAGTTTAAGAATCCAGAAGTTGGTGCTCCCTTGGGCAGTAAGCCTTATGGCCCCATGGTTGAGATGCAGGAATTGGACTTAAGCCATCAGGTTAAATTTAAATGACACATTTTCTGTGTATTTTCAATTCCCTTTTAAATATTATTAAAGATTTTTAAAAATATAAAATGTGGCAAAATACAAAATTAGCATTTTTAAAAAGTGTTGCTGAGCTTTAAAAATATAATGTTTGAGTAAAAGTACACAGAAGTATCGTTTTTACTGATTCAAAGATCAGTTCCATCTGTTTCCAATATTATAGAATACACATACACATTTACTGGCTTGTCTTGTGTGTGTGTTTTCCACTTTGAACTGGTAGTTTTGCTTGCGTTCAACATCAGGAACTTTGGATTCAGTGGTTTTGGTGTAGTTTGGGTGTTTTGGGTTTTTTTGCTTTTCTTAGTTGCTGCTTTGTTTTTTATGTTTTGTTTTCCTCCAGAATTTACTTCTGATATGTCATTCCACATATGCATAACCGCAAGTTTGAAATTCCTAGAGTGGTTGGAGGGTTAAGCCATGGCCTACACAAACAAACATGCTGCCCCTTCAGTTTTGTGCCTATAAGTCATTTTGTCAGTTATCTTATTTGCTCTCTGAAATCACTTGCTCTTTTTAGCATATAATGCCAGAACAAGGGCTGATATTAATGGCCAGAAAATGAAGTTGATAGTATTTGTAAAGAAACAGCAACATAAGCCAGGATAAGCTGTTATAGGGTGCTGTATTTGTCAATATGGCATTTGAAAGAAATATTTTTGCAGCCTGGTGACATGGATGATAAATGATGGCTGCATTGTATCACATGATCTTGATGAACTAGCATATCACTGGGAATTTCTATCCTTGGGGCAAACTGCTAAATAAAATGAGGTTGTTGAATGAAAGTGCCCTAGACAGTCAAGACAGTCAAGTCTTTTCATATGTAATTTGAAGGTATACTAGAAGTGCTGACAAAACCAAAATGATAAAGTGACTGCAGTGTCTCAGTGTTTGCTTTTGATGGGTGTGTCTAAAAGGAGTTATTTCCAAGAGTGTCTGAAGGTGGGACTAATTACTGCTGTTACTCTAACTGATCTCATCATGGAAAAACTAATGATAGCAATTCACAGCCAAGTAATTTGAAGACACTACTGCAGAAAGAAGAAGACATATTAAGAAGGTGCAGTGAATAATGGTACAGTGCTGTTGGAATTCAGCAATAGTCCACCTGATCTTCTGTCTTCTCTTCAGCAATGACATATACTTGGTGTAAGGTCGCTTTGGTTAGCATGTATCAGCAGGCATGTTTCTTCACTGCTCCAATTTTATTAATTTTTTTATTAATATTGTCAGAATTATGGTCATTCTGGTATTGCCAGGAACTCCATTGCCTGTAGAAGTATCTCAATTAATTTATTCAGTGTATGGTCATTGATCCTTACCATTTTGGAAAAGAAAACCCGACTTGGTTTATCACGTGAATTCCTCAGTGTTAAACTGAACAGATTTTCCTGAGTAAAAAGTCCAGAGTAATGTGAACATTTTTCTACCCATGCTGAGAAATTGTTAGTAGAAAGGTCATTTGAAGGAGATTTAGGGTGTGATCTTCAGGGCACCAGAGGGAGTGTATCTTCTTGCTCAGATACCAGTTCTGAAGGTTAACATCAGATAGTTCAAAGTTGCTCAAGATTCAAGTTTGTTTTGCACTTGGTTTGCGATTCAGGTTGTTGTGTTACGATGCCTTGTTGAGAAAAGCATTCCTTTCTCTGTTGAGAATAATATTTTCTATTGAAGTTTGTAACTAAATAAAAACAAAAGAGAAAATGCTATCAGAGGGAATTTGAAATTTTTTTTTCTGATTTCCAATTTATTAAAATAGAAGAGTTTTGACTAGAGATTTTACAGGTTCTCCCACAATCTCTAGTGATTATCTCTTTGAATCACAGGGTCAAAACCTGCCTGCGGCTATTTTGTTTTGGTTTGCTTTTGGGTTTTTTTCCTTCTTTGCAGTGCCTCCAGCAGCACTTCAGAAACGCAGCTCACATCACAAAACATCATCTCTTTGCTTGTGGCTGGTCAGATAATCATTGAATCTGCATGCCTTTGTCTTATGAGACTATTGAGCACCTTCTCGTCTCAAAAAAGATAAACCCTAACTCTGTCATGTCAACTTGAACTTTCACCAGGAGGAAACATTGACAGAAAGCTGATGTTTTTACTGTAGTACGTATTGAAGCATAGGGAGCTTGACTGATGCTAGCACTTTCAGGGGTAATAAATACATTGACACGTCTTCATTGCCAATGACAAAACATACCTGCTCAGGCACATCTCAGCTTGTGAGCCCTAGAGCGCCTTTATCGGGAAGACAAAGTATATTCAGTGTGGAGGGGCTTACATTGGTAGCCACTACTTTTTCCATCAAATATGTGCCCCTGCTTTTTCTTCCTTCATATTTCATTGGGATAAAAAAAAGCGCAATACTAAAAATTCCAGGAAGCTTCTCTATTAAAAAATTAATTTTGAAAGCTTCTTCCCCATTGCATCATGCAGGCCCGCTTTATCTGAATACTAAAACAAGATTTCACCCATAGGAAATCTGTGCATGTTCGGATTACTTAGTGAAATGTCTGAGAACTGTCTGAATGCAACTTCATTGTGGTTTTTCATGATAGACGGTAGGTTGGTGGCAGTGAAT
>VWZG01005095.1:86854-140267 GCA_013396735.1 Grallaria varia
GAACTTGAGTTGTCTGTGCCTTTCTATAAGAAGCAGCTATAACAGTTTGGGAAATTAGAAGTATTTTTCTTAATTGTTAAGGTTGTTGCCTCTGATTTTCATTAGATAAGGCTGAATTAGTGGGGAAAAAATCTTACTATAAAACAAAGGGTATTTTATGTATATATATATAGTAATCTATTTGAACTGAAGTTATGGTTAACACTGTCAGGTTTCAAATGCAGAGCAAAAAGATTATTTCAGCTATAGCTTTCAGTTCAGGTATGAGGCTGAATTACAGAGGCTAAAAATGTTGAAGCACAACGAAATAGGTCACTATAACCTAGATATCTTAGTCTAAATTCTGTGGTTTTAAAAACTGTTTTTCTGTTGCAAATGAGAGATTAAAAGGAAAAGAAACCTGCAGTGGGGTTGGAGAAACTCTTCTGAATCAAAATAAATTCTTCTCCTCACTGCAAATACAGGAAGCAGTATTTTGAGACTGATGCTATGGTTAGTTATAGACATGTTGTTTGGTCCAAAATAAGTCTTTCAAACGGTTCACAAAGCCAACTTCTCCATAGGTCAGAGTGTGCACGCTTGTACATATACCTGTTGACACTTCCAGAGTTGTAAGAGTTTATGCCCTTGGAAACTAGTTTTGAGGCTAAAAAGAAAACCAAGTTTTTTTACTTTTAAATATTAGAGTCCAGAAGGTATAATAATTTTTAACCAAAAAGGTTTCATTTAAAAAGAGTTCTGTGTAGAAAACACTCCTTTCCAAGCTTCATTATTGCCAACAGCTTCCACCACTTCTCCCCACCTCACAAACATGCACAGATTTATTTTTTTTTTTTAATTACCTGGTTGCACTTTACAGGTGTATACCCTCTGTTGTCTCTCTCTTCTTTTCCTATCATTTATCTTTCATCATCTGATGACGTAGTTTTGTATCTTTGCCTGAGACTTGGAAGGATTGTTGCCAGAACCATAAGTTGTGTCTTCCTGTTCAGATACGTTTCTTAGTTCCTGGGAATTGCGTGACTGGAATATAATTTGTGATCTCTAATATTCACTTGTCCTGTAAAGCCTCTCCAGCTCATCAGCTGATTTAAAAGATAGTCCTTCCCCTTCCCCTGTCAGATGACGGTGCCTGAGACAAAATCAAATCACAGGTTTGTTCCCAACCATATCAAGCCTTTGTTCCAAAGCACCCTCTTATGTCATCCCCAGGTTTACATACAGGGATGCTGAAACGATCGTTTGTTGGTTTTTTTTCTTCGTAGCACCATTAGATATGGATCTAGAAATGAGGTAGAAGAAGTAGAGGAATGCATTTCTAACAAGAGAAAACTAATGCAACACGAACAAAATCTCAGAGATGATATCTCCCACCTACGTACTGTACAATTAGTAGTCTAGTTGAGCACCCAGTTATTCTGCAGAGTAATTGCTTTTTCTGATAGAGCTCAGTAAGAAGTGTGAATCGCTAGTCATGCAATCAAATTAACTTTCAGTGGTTTTTTTTTTTTTTCCCCGCAAGTTACAGTTTCCATCCTTAAGGCATTAGAGTGCTTGCCATAAAACAGCCAGTCCTTCCCTGTTCCTGTTAATGCTTTTTCTAAAATCTGTTTGCCTTGCTTTAGGTTGAAATTAACTATATACTTAGAGAATTTTTTAAGTGATGTCAGCAAACACTAAACAAGTAGTAACTTCAAATAAGAACCTGGTGTGCAACAAGAGCTTTCAGAGAGCCTAGTTCCTTCAGATTAACTGGGGACATGCAGTGTTGGATTTGTGTAGCATATGGATGCGGGGTCTCTAAAACACACAGATGAGGATGTGATAGGCTCTCACTGAAAGGGGCAGCTGCTGTTTTAAGAATAAATGTCGTTTGACTGCATTGTTGCCTCCATAAAAGATGTGAAGTACTACTTTTTGTCTTCAGCGTGAGTTAATGACCCTTTGGGATATTCTGTTTTCAATGGAGCCAGTTGTTCAGGTGAACTGTCCCACGCATGGACCTCAGCTCCTCAGGATGAGTCTCAGCAAGGATCTTCATCCCTGTTTTCTTCATAATGAGCATGCTGGTGTTAAGGGTTTAATTGGAATTTTTCCAAGTTAATAATGATGTGCCTATTGTGTTTTATTTAACCCTAGCAGTTTGTATTGAAGGAAAAAAAATAATCTTTAGACTTTATTCCACATTTTCATAAATAAAATAGAAATATGATTTCTGTCATCCCAAAACTGAACCAGATTCCATAGTAATCCATAATAGTTTTAAAAGTTCTCCCTTTAGTGTGAAAGAAACTTAAAGTATGGTTAGAATAGTCAACTGCTTAGAAAAAAAGACCAAAGGTGCTAGAACTAAAAGAGAATAGAGAAAAAATGCTCTCCTCATCTATTTACTTTATTTGCCAGTACTTCTCATGTCATGTTGCACTGTTTCCCGTGGAGTCAGACAGCTTCCTCTGCTATTTGCAGAATAAACATTTTTGCTTCCTACTGATCTGTGAAAGACCTAGACAATCACTTCCCCCCACCACCCCCCCTTCTGTATTTTTTTTTTAAATAATAACACTAAGGCTGAGAGACAGAAGCATCATCTAAAGCTGCTCATGACTCAAAAGCCCCTGCAGAGCCCTTCTTGATTACTAATCCTTTCAGACAAAGATAACACTTACTCTGAGCCTTATGTGACAAATAAAGGAATTAGAGCTATATGTTTTTCTAAATTGTTTGGAAACTTTTACTTTCAGTGGCTTTTGTTAAGGACCTCTCTATGGCCTTTGTAGCAGGTTATCTAACTTGCCCTGCTTTGTTTTGCAAAACAAAGTGTCACAAACTAGAGGTGACCCATCAGTTAGCATTTCCTCCTTTTCTTTGCTCTTCACAACTATTCAGTTTGTCCTGAAAAATGCTTTTAATAGAATGATAGAAAGGTTTGGGTTGGAAGGGGCCTTAAAGATCACCTAGTTTCAACCCCCTTGCCATGTGCAGGGACATCTTCCACTAGGCCAGGTTACTCAAGAAACCTTTGTTTGATATATTAGCATCTCTCCCTTTATATTTCCAGTTCATATTAAGCAGCCTGGTTTGAGGTTTGAAACAGACTTTCAAGAATTTTCCTGAAAGAGCTGATTGAGTGTCACTGTCTGTGTGTTTGAGAGTTCCCTCTTTACCTTGGGATTTGCTACCCTGAATTTGCTACCCACATTGTGGAACTGGAAGTCAGCATTTATAATTTATTCTTCACACAATTTGGTCTTCTGTGCTTGACAACATTTTCTTTCAGACTTTTCATATCCCTGAATAGAAATACCTGCTTCACAGTAAGGTTTTGTTGCTTCATTAATTAATTTTCTGTCTCCATTTTTCTTAAGGAGAGTAGAAATTTTAGCCTCTGTTTTCTTTATGTGAGTGGATTTGGGTTTGGTTTTTTTTTAATGCTTTTTGCCTTAACCTATTTTGTGTTAGTCAGTTGGCTCATTTAGTCAAACAAGTCATTTACAAGCTGATCCATTAGTTTTAGGCTAAGTCACAACTTTAAGAGAATGAAAAAGAAAGAAATATCCTCCCCAAACAACACTTTTCTTTGAGTAAGCATATTTTTGAGTGTTTGGATATGGCAATATATATCATCCTCAGTACTTTAGTCTGTTTCTGCCCTAGTCAGATAGGCAAGTGCTGGGTGGTCTGGGTGTAAAAATTACTTCTGTTTCTGTGTGCAACTACCAGAAGTTGTTCTATTCAGGAGTATAGGTTAGACCCAATTTCATGGGTAAAAATGCCATAGCCAGTTTAGTGGACTTTTCCTTTGTTTTTGTTTTAAATATAATAGCTCAAATCTCCATTCAACCAGAGCAGGACAAGAATTGCTACATTAAATTACATAGCTTTGCTGAAGATGCTTAACCTTTATAAGCTTTAGGGAAAAAAACCCCTGAGTGATTAGAACTTTAGCTAGAAACCTCTGTCCCATGGTACACTGGTTGGATATTATCGGAAAGGCTTGTTTGTACATATATGTATTTTCAGACTGAATTAGCTTGCACCTCATTATAAGACCAAAAGAAGATGTAATTTTCTTTGGTATCATCAAAATCAAGTAACTCTTGCAGCAATAACCCCATAATTACTCAAAAATCTCTAATTCACAGTTTTTGGTACAACTCGTTTTGGCTTCATGATATAGATCTAAGCTGGTCTCTTGTTCTACCACTGTTGGATGCTGACAGTTGTCTGTATGTTGCTTATACTTCATGAGTTTAGCAATCCAGAAATGCCTTTTATCTCTTTTTTTTTTTTTTTTTTTTAACCCACTTTGTCCTGCTCCTCTCAGGAAGAAGATCCTTGTTTGAACTGTAGCATTCAGAGATTCAAGTCTCCATTTTCTTCACGTTCTTCAAATCTTATTCCTTATACTTTAAAGATAAATTTTTTTAATCTAGAAATGATGGATCTGGTGGTTTTAAGGTTAAATCTAGGCAGCTAGAGGGTGATAGTTGCTGTGCTTAAATTTGTGCACTCTTGTTCTTCAAATACATTAAATGTTACATTAAATTGAAATTTATTGGGCTTTTTTTTTTTTAATTGGTGTTATACACAATGGATATTTAGCATTTTGAAAATGAAGATAATTGAAAAATATTGCTGGAGCATCATCAAAATGTCTGGAAAACAAACAAAAACAACAACAAAAAAAACCCCTCACCTTTTTCCTAAAAGTGTATATGCATTTCAGAGAATTGGGGGTGATTGGATCACATATAAAGTGCATTACAGATGCTGGCAGAGAAGTGCTATCAATGTGTGCTAAGAGAGGTCAGTGTTGACTCCCCCTTTTGCAGCCACTACTGCGAGCCACACCTCTAAAGGCCTGCCTTCACTTACCTGAACTGCATGAAGCTCTCTGCCACTCCTCCGTGCTCAGGACAGCTGCCTCATCTGCACCCACCAGAAGATATGTGGATTGTATGGAGTGAGAGAAGTTCTTATTGCAGGAAGTCTTTGGTTTACATTTGTGTAACACAAACCTCTTCCTCCTCTGCAGGATGGGACACGTCCGAGGGGGTCACTCCCTTCTCACATCTCATTTGTGCTTAGGGGAATACATGTGTGTTTCTTTATTAAAATGTGTGAAGATTATTTTCATTGATGCATGCTGGGGTATTTTAAGTTGGGTATTTAGGCTGGGTATAGCAAAAGCTTCAGTTCAATTATTTTGTAACTTTTAACCAGAATATCTGCTAATAACTATGTAAAGTAAATCTACATGCCTATTGTTTACTTTGCATATAACTGTTAGATACAATTAGAACGCTTCACAAAGTCTTGTTTTTTTTGTAAAATGTAGTTTTTTCCCATCTGGAAGAGATAAGCACTTCCAGGGCAGAAAGGCAGGCAGTCATCTTGCTGGCACAGGAGGGCAGTGGTGGAGTCAGCAAGTGTAATGTCTGGGTTGGGGTAGGTAATGAGCTCAGAAATTGAGTCGGAGTCTCTTGATGAAGTTTTCTTGAGAAATCCTTTGCTGAGTCAGCTTCTACTTTATTATTTTATAAGCAGCTTTCTGCCTCTAGATTTAAAATTCAAATTTACAGACCAGACCAAGACTTTAAAACCTGAACCTGCAACACACATTGCTTCATTTGCAACTGAATATAGTAAAATGAATAGGCTTAATATTCAAATTTTGTAAAGTTAATTCAAATCTAAAAAGATAGTTAAACAGGAGTGGAAACAAAACGACTTTACTTTTTCCATTTCTCATGCAACCTTATTTATTTATTCAAGACTTTTAACAGAAAAAGCATGCTTGTGCAGTTGTGCAGGTAATCCATTAGAGGGCAATCTAATATTGCTCTGTAAAGAAGATGAACCAAATAGCAGCGGGTAGACAACCAGTACGAGTCTGATAAAGTTGAACTTAATTTTCTATTTAAAATTAAGCTGATTTAATTGCAGAATGTATGTTAATTCAGTGGTAGAACAAGGAAAATAATTTTAAAGAGGAAAATAATTACTTCGTTCTTGTTAGGACATTTTAGTAACTGTAGTGGATTTACATGTTATAATAGAACTTCCTTAAAATCTAGCTAGTTTAGAGAAGTTGCAAAAAGATTTGAAAACAAAAATTCCATCAAGTTTACTTGCCAAATATCTCAGGCAAGAATTTTGTAATCTTTTTGAGGAAAAGCTAAGTATATAAATTCTTTTAAAATAAGTAACTTCAGGCAAAAAAATCAATGGAAATTGGAGCACTTAATGTGAGTTTTTAACAACTCATGCATTCACTATCTCTATTCTCAGATTTTAGAAAGGAAGTAAATCATAAAACCTCTGAATGATGTTTCCAATTTTAACACTTAAATAAAATATTATCCCCTAAACATACTGATATAAATGTAGTGTCACTGCCTGCACTCTAGAAGAAAACGGTTTCTTAACTTCACACATTTTGATCTTCCTCTAATCTCCCGGTAACTGCTCGAAGTGTGAGGTGTGCCAGCGAAACCACTGCCTTATGTTTTCTCAATTTCTTAGCATGTTTTAGCAACACTGATGAAAAAGAGAACACCAATTTGAATCAGGTTTAGGGTTGACATAATAAAGTGCCTCTTATGCTGAGATGGGCACAGATTTTTGTTTCATATTTTCATATTTTAGTTCCTAGATGAGAAAGTGATTAACTTAATTGAAGTCAGTGGTTTGGGAAGGTTCCTATGTAGGGTTCAAAAGTGCAGATGTGATTACCAGACTTCAAAGGCAGTTCTGGAGAAGTTTTAGGTTGATAAGTTGCTGAAGTGTGAATATTTAAAAAGATTTGCAAAGCATCTGTTGTGATGATGATAGCAGTGGACAGTGGTGTACTGATCAATGATTACTGTAGCATTTCATATTCCAAGAAAATATCTTTTTAGTCATACATTAATAAATTCAATGTATATGTTAGGCTTAAGTGCATCATTTTCCATTTGGTTATTCAGCAAAAATAATCTACCTATGCCTATAAATGGAAACTTTTTTTAATATTAAATTTTCATTTGCAAATATGAAACAAACTGGGGGAGTGATTAATATTACTCTAAGATGAAATGCAGTATGTTTGTTTCTGCATCAAGCAGTACTTATTCCCTGTGGAGTGAGACTGCAGAGCTGCTTTATTTTGCTCTGAAGCGCTGAAATGGAGCAAGGGCATCCATCCAAAATCCATGCTTGAATGATCGTCTTTTATTAATTGTACACAGATGACAAACTCACACTCTCTCACTTTCCTTTGTTTTTAACAGCCTTTTTTTTTTTTTTTNGAGCTGCACAGGGACAGAATATATAAATAGTCCCAAAGCTATTCACTTTATCATCAGTGCTATTTTTATCAGTGGCCTCTGGATAGTGCTGGTTCCATTATGAAATTGCTTGCATGTGTTTCCCAGAGGATATCTGTACTCCAGAAAGAAACACACAGAGCTCTAGTGTTTTACCTTTTAAATATGGTTAAATATCATACCTAAAGGTAAAAGGTGCCGCTTTTTTTTTCTTTTTTTTTTTTTTTTTTTAAATTTTATGCACACCCCCACCCCCCTCCGTCCTTCTTTTGCAGACTTCTGCACGGGAGTTCTTTCTCTGATGAAAAGTGTGAAAAGATGAACCTGCTATGTCTGACAATATCACACTCTTTGCTTCCTGAAGATCTGGGAGAGGGACCAGTCCTGAGAGTGTAGGTGGGAGAGCAGATCTCTGATTCTCAGGGTGGATTTTCCCCCGGCAGAGGGTGCTTTTTATGCAGCTTTTCCTTTTAAATAGATGAAGCACTGAAAAAAAAATCTGTTTTCAACATTCAGGTGGCTATTCACGAAAGATCTATATAATAGGGCATTTTGCTTTAGATTTTTATTTACCTAGAGACTTTTTACAAGGTGTGACTAGCTGGTTGGTATGTCATATACAGAATCTCGCCGTAACAAGATAAGACTCAACCTACTCAGCTTTTACAGTGGAAAATGCTGTTGTTGGTCAGCTGTCAGGGATTTCTAGTGTGATTGATGACCCAGGTTTAAGTACCTGAAAGTTAAAAAACTACTTTGTAAAACATGTGAGTAATTTTGCTTTATGATCCCTCTTCATTTCCATGAGCCGAAGCAATACTGATCTGTGAGAAGTATTCAAAGGCTGCTGGTGACATCAAACTTCACAGAGCACAAGGCTGAGCCCACTGCTGCCTGCCCTGAGTGAGGCTCCAGCACTTCCCTCTGATAGAAATTGGAGAGGAGCACGGACAGAGAGAGTAACTCAGAAACTGCAGTAAGCTCTGTGTCACTGTAGTTCAGTAGTTAGTGATTACTCCATGAGAGTGATGATATAATGACTGTGCTGTATCTTCTGGTTCGAAGTGGACGGCCTCCTCGGTGTGCTACTGGGGCCACCCCAGAGAATGGTTTTCTGAAAAAGTGACTTTCCCAGCTGAGGAGTAGTAGTTTAAAAGGTTTCCAGTTGTTTCACTAGAGCTTCTGTTCATTTATTTGGAGAAATCTTCTTGTGTTTCAAGTCTAATTGCTTGATAAGATGCAATGACATAAAGACTTACCTAAAACTGACTTTTTGCTGTTTCTCAAGTCAGTATCATTTAGTCATTAGCTTGTCTTATAAATAATTCATTCATGTTAATATTCAGCTGTATCAAGCAATATGTTACCTCTTGCATAATTATAATACTGTAATTACATATCTTATATATAATTATAATAATATGATAATAATATAACATATCCAAAGGAAGGCAAGATGCACATTGAAATGAAAGATTCCAAACATGTATTACAGTCTGTGTTAGTGCAAATATTAACTATATTTTCAAGAGTAGTGCAGCAGTACTGGTGGAGCTTGCTTACCGTTGCTTTGCCATTTCCACTAAAATTCTGGGTCAGCCTATCCTCTGCATGCTGCAGAGAAAAGTATACAATATTTGCACAGATCAAGCCAATGGAGTGCAGAGTATATGAAAAATATTGTAAGGTATAACTGGTCCTTTCTCAATGTTGGTAGGAGATTTGCTAAGCTTTTAGGCAGTTTACACCTTGGCTTGTGTTTTGGCTTTCTCAGTTGAATAAATTCATGAGTGGTCAGCACTTTTCTCTAATGTACTTCTGTTGTCTCATTTGATTGTGTATTTGATATCTTACAGAGCTGAAGAGAATGTTTGTGATCTGTAAATCTGTAGAAGTTAATAATTGCCATTAATGAATAGAATTAAAGGCATTTTTTTCTGAAATATGTTGAATGTCATTCTCCTCTGCTTCCCTGGTAACAAATAGAAACTATACTGAATCTTTTAAGCCCTTGCTTCAGCCAGTAGTTACAATGCAACAATAATTCAGTTCAAAAAATGGGAACTCTGGCAATCCTGCAATAACATTTACTAATTGGTTCTTTGGTACAGCCACCACTAAAAAGCTGGAACATTGTAAATGAATTCCCTGTGCTTCTAAATAATTGGTTTCTCCTCTCTCAAAAATGTGAAGGCTTTTCAAACCTGTGGGGTTTTTTGTTTGTTTTACCTTTATGCTATGCTCTAACCTTCAGTCTCTTTGCTTCCCTTTACTCATTCCAAACCAACATCTTTATTGCCACGTTCTCCTAGTTTGATTCCAAATGCCCATCAGCTGTGATTGATCCAGTTTACAGATTGAAGTCTGGAAACCAGATCTGGGCTCACCTGCATTTGCCCTTGTGATTAATGAACATAAATCAGGGGTGACACACTCAGTTGGAATGCAGGTTGGGACTGAAGATGCAAAAAGAGTGGGCTCCACTTTCTCTTTTTCAGTTGTGTTGGAAACAAATTGAGATAAAACTTACTCTGAGCTGATTTTTGCAACCTAATACATTTGATGAATGTGTGTAATTCACTGTCATTCATCAGTTCGTATTGCTAAGAACAAATAGTGTATTTGAAAGGTAATTTACAAAACTTAATCAACTGTGTTTCCATTTTTGCTGGGGACTGGAAAGTTGAAGATAAAATGAGTTCTGTTCAAATACTAGTGTTTGTAATGGTGGGTCAAAGCCATGGGATATAAGCTGATTTCTTTTTAAGAAGGGCTCCACTGGGCTTACCTTTCCTCTCGTGACTGATATTAAACATGGATTGATGGAATACTTATAGTGACATTGTTCTGGGGTTTTGTAGGCTGAAGGTCATCTTAGACTAAAGACTACATGCATTATGATTTTTACAGCTGAGCTTTGTCTGTATGGCTCTTCTGGCTAAGAATTTAAGCTCATTATTTTGCAGTAAGATTGTTTGCTTCCTGACACTATAACCTGATTTACAATGAATGCTATTAGTAGTCTGTTCTTTCTTAATGAATATAATCAGGTTGAAGACACATGAAACACAATTGACAAATTCTGGGTATTGATTTTAAGCCTGACCTGACTGGCATACTAGAGTAGCAGCCAACTTGCCAATAATAGGCTATTTGTCTAGCAAAACAAGTGTTAAATCTTGACAGCTATTTGAAATTGCATTAAGGGGGTGACTGCTCTAAGTGCCTCCTGAAGAATATCGCTTACAAAAATCTATGCATCCTCTTATCGCTCATATGCATATCTGCAAACATGGAAAGGAGCTGTTACAAAACATGGAATGAAAGCAAGTGTAGAAGAAAGCAAATGTCCATCCTAAACACATGAATTATCACTGAGCTCTGGCACCATCCTGTTGGAAATACTTATTTCACTTTCACTAAGCAAAATTTACTTTCACTATCCAAAATTTTTTTGATACCAAAAAAAATTTCTAATTGACTGCTGAATCTTGTTGTATGCTGGAGACTCATGTATATATGATGTATTAGAAAGTCACTGTAGGAAATATGTTGTGCACAGTGGTTCTTGCTTTGATTATTTCTGACTTGTCATAAAAGGTCCTGCTTGCAATTCAAAGGGTATGTAATTCAATGATTTAATACCAATCACTCAGTAGAAGTGTGATACTCTCCTTTTTAGTTTCAAGAATTGATGTGATCATTTTGTCTTGAGGAGCATGGGCCAACCAAGTGAGCTAAGTTACAATCATTTCCTGGTCTGGTTTTATACTGAATATATTTGCAGATTGCAGTTTTTCATCTCTTTGAGCTTCATTTGTAAATCTGCTCTTTCTTCTGTATTATGTGTTTATCTGTAGCTGCTTTAGGGTTTTTTTGAGGGTTTGTTTGTTCATTTTTTTTTTGGCGTTTTTTTTGTTGTTGTTGTTTTTTTTTTTTTTTTTTTTTTTTTTGGCAACTTGTTATTGCCTACTTGCTGGTGATGTTTTTAAGTGCAGCTTGAAGTAATGCTGACACAAATGCAAGAGCTTGGCATAACTTCAGCATATTCCTTTTGAAATGCATTTAAACTACTTCCTTGCATTTAGAGTTTTGTGTGATGTTTAAGCTTGGTACTTAAGCAATCTTTAACCCATCAGGTGAGAGGGAAGCACTCTACTGTTATGTGTGTCAGTTTGCACAATCAGTGTAAAACTGAATGGGAGACTACAGTGGTGATTAGTCACGCAGCTTTCTCTGGACCACCAGCATCATTCCCCATATCCTGGCTGGCTTCCAGCTCTAGCATCTGGGCTCTGCTCGGCTGCTGATTTCCACTGGAACCAATATTTGAGTCTACTTTTTATGCTGTTATTGTGTTACTCCCCAGTGCAAGCTAAACTGTTTCTTCTCTGCTTAGTCGGCAGCCTTTCTGATGGATATGAAGTAATTGCTGTGAATAAATCTGTTTATAGTAGATCTGTTAAGTGGCTGAGGTTCCTTGGTAGTCAGGTTATTTGGAAAGTATGATGTGTATTCATACTATTTCCTCTTATAGGTTTACAGAGCATTGTGCATACTTACAGGCGTGACCCACAATATTTAATGGTGCTTTTTTCTGAATAGACTAGTGTTTTAAGAAGTATTAGAAATAACAGGACTATTTTGACATATCCTCACTTTTTATTCAGGAAAATCTATGTAAACTGAGCATTTTGGTGTCACCTTGTTATTTAAATGATGTTACCTTATTCATTGATTATAAATTGGACTGTTGCTGCTGCAATGAGGGAAAGCTCATGTGTATGTTTTGTTTATTCCATCTTAAACGTTTCTTTTTTGTAATTAGGAAAGTGTTACGCTGACATTTTTTAAGAGATCACCATGCACAGATTGTATTTTTTTTTCATATTGCAGTTTTTAGGAAGAGTTTGTTAAACAAACCCACTTGCCTTCACTCTGTGCTCCTCTCTGCCTCAGCCAGCCAGCTCTCTGATAGCAAAATACTCCTGGACAAGTGCGTGTTGCATATCGCTGTGCACATTCCTCTCTGGCTGGTCACTTGGTGCCTCCTCCTCCATGCCTTTCAGGGCAGTAAGGCAGGCTTGCCTACACACAAGAGGATGTAAAACCCAGAACTGTAATGTCCGTGGATATCCTAAGGTTTTCTCCATGCAGTTAGTTTAGGGTAGCATGCATGTTACCTTGCAAGCTAAGTTATAGCTGCCTTCAGTGCAGCCTGAAAACACCTATTCTGAATTAGCTGGCAGATGTGCAGCGCTGACTGAGTGCCTCGACCATCAGGAGCCCGTGCCTGTAGCCAGATGTCTGGCTGGAGTAAGGTACAGTGGCCTCTGCTGTTTGTGTCAGCCTTGGAGGGTCACGAGCTAGAAATGAAGGTACTTGAGGTGATTACAGTGGCACTAAAGATTTTGCAGCCTGGCTGGTATGGAGTTAGGTAGCGGTAATGGAGTTGCCTCCCTCCTGACAATACAGATAATCCAAATTTACTGGATTACTATGTCTTCAAAGACATAAGGTTATTTCCTAGTTTTATTTCCAAGACTTGTTTACTGGATTTTTGTCCCCTCCTTTCTTTTCTGTACTTTTCTCAAACTTTTTTATTTGAAAAGATTGAAAGCCTCAGATTCTTGTCAAACTTCCTTAATCCAGCATCTAAGGTTTTAACTGAAAGAAAATCTACCCCTTAATCTCTCAAAATACCAAAACACTTGGAATAATTTTCTAAAAATAAAGAAACTGTTGAAAGTTATGAAGTGACAGTTTATCACCAAATCTTTCTAGATCAATGGCATATTGAAATATTTTTTATTATTCAAATAATGAACAAATTCGATTTTGCAAGAACTAATGTGACTTAAAATTTGCAGTATTGATATTAGTAGAAGAAATTAATATGGTATTCTAGAGAATAATGCATACCCAGAAGAGATCCTGGTAAACAAATATGCCTTCAAAGTATATACAATAGTACATATTTTACAACTTGCATGTATGATGCACGGAATGATTTGCATGTTTTTTCATAACTGTATTTGGTGTCCTAGCATTTTAAAAGTATCTTCATGACATACAGAGGTTGCAGAGCTTCAGCAAGCCGTCTGCTTCCAGCAGATGGCAGGATATCCCAGTCTATCCCATCCAGCCACATATTGGGTGCAGCCCAGGCTTCCTTGTGTGTGTTTATGCTAGATTCCCTGGTTTAATGTTGTATATTTCCAACGTGAGCAGGTGCCTCTAAGACTATGAAGTACTCCTGTATGTTGCTTCTATGAAACTCTTATGAAGATTGACCGTACTTGAGAATATTCCGAGTCAGAGACCTTTGAGCCAGATTGAGGTGAAGCACTTGGGAGCAGATGGTGGCCAGGTCCCTTCAGGGGAGGAAGGGTGCTCTGTGCAAATGGGTTGCCAGGGCCACCTCGACTGTGCCAGGTTGCAGAGGATGGTTGTGAGATGGAAGAGATCCTGCTGCTCCAGATGCTGCTGAGACTTTCAGAGAACTGCAGGTCACACCATGCTCAGGCAGTGGCACGGCTGTGTCCATGCCAGGTGTTGGGAAGGCAGTGCTTGTTAAAGGAAATCCATTTCCCCTTTAATGATTTACACAACTGCCTGAATGCAAGGTAAAAATTCCTCTTCATACGGGGAGAGAACACATTGTTTTGAGAAAGACTATTGTGCAAAAGCTGGGTATTAGTTAGATATTTTAGCGTGCTGCTAGGATTTTAAGGCAAACAGGCCTTCATCTCTTCCATAGCCTATTATGTTAATGGTCTCATAGATCTAAAAGCCATGGCTGTATTTCAGACATAGGCGTCTTGCACAGAATGTCTGTGGGCAGATAAAAAGGCACCTTACCTATGCTGTGTGCCTGCCACAGATTAATGTAGGATGCTTTCTCTTGGGTTTGTGCTGTGATCTCTTAGTAAATATTAGTAAAATTTTAATGAATAAAAATTAAGTAGTGAAGAACCAGATTACATTCATATTTACAGTAGTTGTTTCAAGTTGTGACCAGAATAGTATAAAGGGTAGGGAATAGTAAGGTTTAAGCCTTCCAAATGAGACCACGGTTTATGAACTGTAGTTATGGTGTTTGTGAAAGCTGTTATTCTTGAGATGATAGTGTAGATGACTGTGCTAATCTGTTCTGTGTCTTATGATATTAACCAGTAGTGTTAGAAAGAAACCACAACTCCCATGATAGCCTAGTATCTCTAGGACTATCCCTCTTAACTGTGTTCCCTGGAAGGCACTAACATCAATGGATGGTGCCAACATCAGTCAAGACTCATGTGAAATGATTTAATAACAGGCAAATAGTTCAGCTTGTATCTGTCTATCAATATAGATAATACTTTTGAGAGTCACTGAATGAATTTGAGTGCAGGATGCTGTATTTTCAATTTTTACTCTACTTTTAATGACATGGTTTTATCATCAGGACTGATGAGCAGTAGTGAAAGGGGCTTTCTTTGCTCATGTTACCTGAAGCTGAGGGAGGAAGAAATTGAGAAGAAAAAAGAAGAAATTCAGCCAGACAAAGAAGCTGAAATAACCCTTGTTTCCATTCAGCCTCACCTGCATCTGTAGTTGTGTTACTCAGCAGCACCTATACTGGCCTCTATAGAAATTAAGCTCACCTTAGGAAATGAAATTCATCTTATGGAGCCACTCTGTTGGCAGAAATCTACCTTTGAAGAGAAAACTGTGTATGCCGCTTGGTACATTTGACTTTTTTTTTTTTTAATCCTTTGTAGTGTTCCAGTCCTTGGCACTCCTCAATTCTGGTAGCACTGACTTTTTCCATAGCCTCCTCCAAATATTAAACTACAAAAAATTAAGCACTGAAGTGGAGAGATTGCTGTGAGTGGAAACAACCTTCGCAGCTCTTTTGTTTCCTTTCCATTGAGGTGAGCATGTCAACAGCTGTCAGCAATAATGCTTTTTGCTCCTACAGCAATGTGATAGATTGATATGTATACCAAAATATGTTAGAAATTGAAATAAAATATGCATTTTTTTATAATTTATCAGCATTATGGTGGCACAAAAAAAAGCCAGTCTTATGAATAATACAGAGACCTGTAGCGGGCATTATGTACTGTAGGTAATAAATGCAACATCTCTCCTAGACTACCAGGAGAGTTGTAAAGCAGAATGCATTAGTTCTGCTATGTGATAATAAATCACTTTAGTTTGTCAGAAGGCTCTGGCTAACTTTTACTCCTGAGGTACGAAAGAATGCAGTACCATACGGCTTTGGATGGTTTCTGGAGTGTTTAGGCTGGCTCTGAATCTCCTGGGTAATGTTTTGAGTGAGTGATATGGTTAGATAACAAGTGGCAGTATTTCTTGGGTATTGATGTTGTGATGCCTCCCGTTGTTTTATTGCCTAGAGTGTCTGATTTTGTCCTAATTGGAACTGTAGCTCTTCTCTGATATTTTGTGTCTCTATTTGCAACATGGTCTCCCTGTCCCTCTGAAGGGCTGTGTGAGAATGCTGAGTGACAAGCTGCTCTGCTGCTCGGGCATCTTTTGAAGGGGGCAAATATCAATTACCCTTTGGTTTTCTTTTTATATGCCTAAGCATTGTTTCAGGCAGTCATAGTAAAAAGCTACATTTCCCTGTGCTTCTATGCATATCAGCTGATCATTTCTGCAAACAGCCCAGATGATGGCAACACAGAGTAGGTAGAAGCAGACCTGGACCGATGTTGTAAGATTAGAGGAAAAACTACTCGTGTAAACTTCACTAAAATATGTGAGTTATCTCAAGTTCATAAATTTCCATTTCATTTTCAGAACATTATATATGTGGTGTTCTTAGGAAAGACAGTCTTTGTAATTCAAGGTTTCATAATTTCCACAATTTGGTATTTAGATCTTAAAAGATGGAGTCTTCCCATTTGCTAGACAAGAAATGACAAAAGAAAGTGTAGAAAAATGTCATTAATAAGTTTTATCACCTGAAAAAAAATATGCTACAGTATATATACAACATGTGACAAGATATTACCAGAAAAAAACCACATTTATCTAAACTGCCTAATATTATGTGGAGTGTGCCTGTAACTTCTTTTGTTTGGTATGCTTCTTATTTGAAGAAACCTTTTTGAATTACTGACTATTATTTTTGTTGTATTTAGAAGGTCTTAATGAACTTTATCGCAAGTTATTAGAAGAGCAGCCCTATATTTCTGGCTCTACCTTACAGTATTTGTGAAGGGGTTGGTACTTATACGACTCTTGAGACACAACAAAAAAAGTTCCCATTGCATAGGAGCAGCCCACTGGCTGCTGCAGATACTCACTTTTGCCATTAGCACTCTCTGACCACAACCTCCTCTCTCTTTTCTTGTCTTTGGCAAGAGACAGTGAGATCTTCCATCTGCAAACAGCAGTGTGTTTTGGCAATGGCTGTGCCGTGTTTTCCAGAGTTGCCTGTTCCATTTTTCCTAATCCTTGCATGGGTCCTTTTATGGAATATGAATCTTCATTGTGTAGTTTCCTTTGGAGATATTGATATCAAGCTCAAAGAATGGTTTTTACACACCATTGTTGCTGCTGTATACCTAGGGTGCTGCTGGGGCAGCAGTGGCACCTGGTACCTGGGTGGTGATCAGTGGCACTTCAGGGAGATCAGGCTGTTTGGTCATGCGTGTGGTGCCACACACAAACTGTGTCTGCTCAGTGGAGACAACAGAGTTTCTTCATGGGCTGCACCGACAATCAGCTCTTTCTGCTGTCTGTAGATTGGCATGAGGAGTGGGAAACTCTCCCTGTGTTTACATGGAGACTTTGTGACTCCTTTTTCCTTACTCATCGTACTCCAGGTGCTTCCCTGATCTAAGGTCTATCTATGTGCTTGGAGTACTCCTCAGAGAATGTGACTTGTGCAGCTGGGTGCATCCAAGTAGCTTGGCTCTGTATTCCATGGACAGCAACATCTCTCACTGTGTTCTGTGGATTGGTACAATTGAACACACTGCTCTGTATTTTCAGCTGTGTACTGAAACCACATTGCCCAGTCCTCAGATGAAGTTTTCCCCAGCAGATTTTGTGGCTTTTGAGTTACTTCTTTTCAGAATAATTCAATTCTATTCTTACAGATGTCTAGTGTAATTAGTCTCATATTTATGGTAACTGATTTGTAAACCTCCCAGCATCAAATAATTTCAGGATTTTTTTACTCAGGAATTGTTCACAGAAAGTATTGTGTACTTTAAAGAACAGAAATATTTTTCAGAATATTCTTTTTGCAAAGTACTCAATTCCAGATTACTCAGAACTAATGTTCTTTCTCTTGTTAAGAAGTTAAATGATAATGAGCCGTTCTCTTACTGTATTTAACAAACAACAGTATTCTTTGTATTACAGAAAAACCCCAAATAAATAGAGTAACTTTTGGGGGGTTATTTTGTTTTAAAGCAGTGGTATGCTGTAACTTTTACTTTGCCTTTCCCCTTTCAGTTCTAGTAGTGTGTTCTTATTCATGTGTTTTTCTCAACTTAGTCACAGTCACTGGCTGTTACCACAGTCCTGTATTGCAATTTTATTTGAGGAGACAAATGCTTAATCTGAAGTTCGTAGTTCTACATGGTCAGTGTAATTTTCAGAGGAGACTGACAGGATGACTGAAACGTTGTCCATCTTGTCTAATAATAGAAATGAAGAATTTGCAGAACAACTTTGTTAGTTCTTTGTGTGTGGAGCTTCTTCCAGAAATAAAGAGAAAGCTTATGTGCAGAAAAATTGAACAACATTGTCAGTCTTAGTGATTATATTGACGACTGTCAATCATAATTTCCCTCTACTTGGGAAAGTATCTCTAAAGCCTCCAGACTCTCTGAACAATCCTCTCTTTCATTCTGATTTATCCTCATTCCAAACAAACACCAATTTCCTTCTTATCTGGATCTGGGATCTGATGAAAGCAAGCTGTGTTTGAGTTAGTTAAAAGAACTGCAGGGGCCAAGTCCCTGTCTATTCCATGCAGAAGTCTGGTGTGCTCAGTCCAGCGTGCAAAGGCACTTGGCAGAGCCCGTATGTGTGATGCCAACACGTCTGAGACCTACCTGCACCCACTGGTTCACTGCATGATCACAGCATCACTGAATCTGCTTTGAGGCATTTATTCCCTTTCTTAGCAACTTTGGCCAGAATATTTTACTTAACAGTTTCTGGTTTTCCTTTTTGGGATTATTTTTAATACTTTCTGTAATGCTACCACATTTTGAAGTCTTTGGTTATGGCTGTGGGCTTTTGGTGAAATATAATTGATCTTTTAAATCAAGCTGACTTTATCGTAACACATCCAAAAGTGTAAGAACTGCTTCATCCCTGCCTGAAAGAAGTTGCTTTGGAAATTACAGCAGAATGTGACACAGACTTATTTGATCTAATGGCTGAATGTGCTTTCAACAAAATGTGATGTAGACTCTGTTCTTTGATCTCATTTGTCCTCTAAAGCACACTTCTGAAGTGTTTCATGTGGAGCATTCATTTTTTACAGAATAATGCAGTGCTGCAGAAATGAAGCCAGTAACATAAGTTTTAATGCTGAAAACTAAAGCTGCAGAGCATTATTGCACATGAACATCTTTATCACAGACAGACTTGTTTTTACAGGTGCTCTGCAAAGCTGTTATTGAGAATAAAACACCTGGAATCTTCAGATCAGAATTTGAAGAGTTTGACACTTGAATGTATTTTATTTTTCCTGATGTCTCTATGGCATTCCAGCTTTCCTTTGTCAGACCATAAATGCTCTACTTGCTATACCTGGTCTTCATGATGAAATGCAGTGTGAGAATGAAGGAGTAAGCCTAAACAAAACCAGGGTCTTTCAGTATGTCTTCCTAAGACACTGAGTGTATTTGCTGTCACTGATGAGATTTTTGATTCCAGGTACTGCATTGATGCATTAGCCTGCAGAAGCTCTCCTGAAAGTAGAAGAAATAACATCTCCTCAAATTTAAGAATATTCATAACTTCAGAGTAAGTGTAGCTTATGAAGTAGAGCAGGTCCTGGTTGACAGTTGAGAGGGGTTCAAAACAAGATATCCAAATGCATACAAAATTCTATGGCCTGATGTAAGTGGGAGAAACAGCTACAATTTAAATCACTAAAGGTTTCTGGTTATGCTTTGAGTGATGGGAGAAAGAAGAGGCATCAGGCAGGAGGATGGCTGGAGACAAGGAGCCAGATTAGATGGTGTGAGGTGAAAAAGAACAGGTTTGTGCCACAGTGAGGCAGAAAGAAGACCAGGAACAGGTACATAAATGCAGTAAGGTTAAATGAGAAACAAGAGGGAACTGAGGAGGGTGCAGACACATGTGATACTTGGGACCTGGGCTGAGTTTCATTACACCAGGGTTGCTGCACTCTCCTGCTCAGTGTTGCCCACTCTCCTGCTCAGTGTTACAGGCAGGTTCACACGCAGAGAACTTTCATCTCAGGATCCATAGCCAATGACAACCACTAGCTCTTAGGAATAAAAGTTACTTCAGGCAAAAATGAAATGAGAAAATAGAAAGAAAACTCCCCCCAGTGGCCAGTGGTGCAGAGCAGAGACAGAGTCCCTGGATCAGCAGCTTCCCCTCTTGTGAAGTGTAGGGAACAGGGGTTGAGGCCTGTGCAATAACAGTGGATCATTTGGACATTTTCAGAGACTAGTGGCAATTCCATAAACACAGCCTAAACTTGTTGATATTACTGAGGTTTCTGTTAGCAGCTGGGTGTACCAGATCACTAGAGCTGAATTTGGGTTCCCTATTTGCTTTTTCCTTCATAGTCTGATGCTATAGCTGTGCTGTATTTCTCCATTATGCAGGATGGCCTGACATCATTCCCTGAGTGTCATGTCTGGATTTTTGGAGGTGATCATGCTTCCTATCTTCTGCACCATAATGTATCATCACTCCTCAGGGCTTTCTCCCTTTTTTGAGATTCTGGAAGTTTCTCCTCCTCATGGCTATAACTTAGTGAATGTTTACTACTTAAACTTTATTTCAGAGTCATTTTATGGAAGTAATTTTATCTATAGACACTATTGAAATGAATGTCAGAATAATTTCAGAACATAACAAGAATGAAGAATAGAGAAGGTTAACACTACAAAATCTGCCTTGCAACTTACCTTTTTCAGCTCAGATGTAAATCTGGGCTCTGAGAGTGACAAGTCCCCACTTCTGACGTCCTGCTATTTATTTTCTTTTGGTCAGAGTTGTTTCTTTTATGACTTCCTGGCCCCCTTTCTGCTTTGAGAGCTTAAGCTTTCCATACAAATTACCTGATATGACTATTTCCATGGTAAAGAGTACCTGAAACTGTAAAACACAAATGGAAAGGTAAAAATATGTAGCACAGTGTCACAACAGCATTCTTTCATAAATATTGGATTTGCATTGGAGTAGACTGACAGGAATGAACACAAGTACAAGAAATATTTACTCTTTCCTAAACACTTCTAAATCTTCAGCAGGATCTTGCAAAACATTCTGTATGGCAATATATAATCAGTCAAACTGTTAAAATAGAAAGCCAATGTACTGCTTCCCAAATTACATGTTCAGTTGCAAAACTACATTGGAGGCTGTTCTTTCAGTGATATTTGCAAATAACTCTTTAAAGGTTTATCCTATTTTATGTGCAAATTTGCTCATACTTTAACACTTTGTCTCTTTCATCTGCAAGCCCATTGACAGGTTATAGCCAATGGGTCTGTTTTAGGTGGTGATGATGGTAGAGAGAAATGGCTCCATCAGATCCAAAATGGTTCTTGAAATTCTTGTTACAGTAATTTGGGTTCAAACTGAATATGAAAGAAAGGCTTGAATAGTTTTTTTTAAATGTTGTGTTTGCTCTGCTGTTATTTTGCCACCTCCTTTTCTCACCAATGTATCCAGCATATTTATGAAGGCAAGTGAGCTAAATCACTACACAACTGGAGTACATATATTTGGATTTCACTCTGAAGTGACTTGCAACACCTGACGGTTTCTGGCTGTTAGTTAAAAGAAGGTTGACCTGTAGGCAAAAACATTAAAGTCAATTTCAGCTTTGAAGTTTTCTCGATTCCTGTGCAGATGGAAAAAGAAATAATAATAACAGTATCTTTATATGTTTGCTACTATAATTCATTCTTCACATGTTGCTTAACGGTTGCTGTAAAGAGTCATTAATTGCTCCCAGTCCCCTTTCAAATCCACGAGTTAAAAACTGCTGTTCTTCCATTTCTTTTGGTAAAGCCAGTTTTAAAGTCTTCAGAATTATTTCAAGATTCATAAATGTATCATATATATAAAAAGAAGCTTGCCCTGTAGCTTTGAAATTAATTTCTGCAGCCAGATGTATCCTTCCTTTTTCCTCACTAATTCCAGTTTCTCTGTATTCTCTTGCACTGAGTTCTCCAAACTCCAGCAGCACTGCATTTATGAAAACACAATGACCAACAGTCACAACTAGTATTGTGTGTAAGTAGGAGGTAACAGGAGTTTCTTAAAGCTTTTCATAATGTGAGACCATTAGCGATGGAGTATTATTAAGTATATTTTGTATTTTCATAATAGAAGTTTGTCTAAAATAGCCAGAGTATTTTGAACTAAATTTCTGGGTAAGTATGTTTAAAAACATTGTGCTCAATGGATTCATTCTTTGTAGTTTACCCAGTGTGGGGAATTTGAAATGAAGAATGTCAAAAAGCATTGTTAGAAAAAGGACAATCTGTCAATTAAGACACATGACAAATATAGACTAGACTTGGTTTTGTTTCCTGTATCCATCAAAACATATCACTTGACTATTGTTTATATTAGAGAAATGCACTGTTCTCTATAGGGCCTTTCATGTAAGACTTTTTATATTTTCATGTGGAAAAAAAAAAAAGACTATACCATGGTGCTTACTATAGATGTAAGAGCCATTCATTCTAAATCATTTGGTCCTGTCTAGTCTTGGTTCCAATGTGGATGTAGGCTACCGAAAGGGTTCAACTTGCTCTTATGTTTAAACCTCCCCATTGCCCTATTATCCAACCCATTCTTCTGTTAGGAGCTACTTTGAGCTCTCATGACATTTCAGTATTGCCAGGCCTGCAGCTGTAGAAGTTGTACTTATAGTGGTAGGAGTTCAAAGTTAGACACTTAATTCTGTATCAAAAAAACCTCTTTTAACAGTGCTTAGCATGGATAGGGAGCTGTCAATCAGTGAATCTATTACTAATGGCCATATGAAAAATTTGGCCATTTTTGCTTAGCCTGATTCCTTGCAACCAGTTTAGTTCAAATGGTTCAGTTCTGCAACATAGCCAAAGCCTTAAGGGGCCACCACCTCTGTGCAGAGATGGGGACACGTTCTTTTTCTTGAAAGATCTTGGGAGGAGAAGCTTTGCACACCCAAGTTTCATCTCCAAAGGGCTAAACCAAATAACCATATAGATGGTTTTTGGGAATGTAAAGAATAAAAATCATGTATACTTTTGAAGGTCATGGTCTCTGGCTTTTTTATTTTTTCTTTTTAAGCTAGAACTGTTAGCAGTATTTGTCTGGTTATTGTTCTGTTGGATTTGCAACTCAGCTATCCATAAGGTCAGCAGTTTTTGTTGTTAAAGACCATTTAGGAGCTCTTATTTATTGATATCTTGCATAATTTATGTTTTCCATCTCCAGATAGTAATGTGCAATGTAGTAGATAATATAGGTTTCTAATGATGTACAGAGTGGGAAAGCTGTGCAGGACAATAGGTTGATATTATATAACCAAATGTATCTTCCTTTAATCATTGAACTGTTTGTTGTGACCCACCACTGACCTCTTTAAAAACAATTTCCCTTTCATATACATACAGTTTGCTGGCCTAATACCTTTCCTAGTTAATTATGCCTCATGTGGGCAGTGTATGTGCCAGGCAGATGAATGAATTGGAACTTAACCTGTTTCACCAGTTTCCAAAACCAGCAATCAGTTTCTAGTGATGTTCTAGAATTGAAAAGATTCTCTAACTGGAATAGGAGCTCTAGAAAATCTTTAATTAAAATAAAGTTCTATTATACACATTTTTTAATATGCAGTATTTATTTGCCTCAGGGAAAAACTAATAGGCTTCTAGTTTTCACAGTGATCATTATCAGTTCTTTGAGAATGACCCCATAGAAAGATTCCTTTAGCCAGGTGCCATATTAAGAATATAAGGGGACGGGAGGGGAAGCCAACAAAAAACCACTCAGAACCTATTAAGAGTCCCCATAAGCCCATACCTTAATTTCAGAAGATATTTTCAGTAGTCGAAACTACTGACCGAATAATGTCCCTTTCCCCTCAAGATCCAAAAGGCAATCATATTCACAGTGGGAGGTAAAACACAGGATGCTGAACATGGATTTAGAGTGGTTTAGCTGAATGTGTTTGTTTAAACAGGTAGAAGCTTGTGTGTAGGTAAAACCTCCCTAAATCAGAACATTTTACTTTGTATTTGGAGTAAGTTGCCTTTCCATCTGCTCATGTTTAATTTGAAAACTGGTCCCTGGAGAAGTCATTACATGATGTGCCTTCAGCTTATACTTACAGTTTCACTGATGCTGACGTTAAGCAGATAAAACTTAACACTTTTATTTTTCCCTGTGTGTGCTGCTGGTTGGCTAGATTGGACTTTTTCACTGTTGTGTACTATGCAAATTTTTTGCACCAAGAAATTCATGAGAGGGAGATTGCTCGTGTTTTCAAGAAAAATAAGATCTCTTTACAACTTACTGGCCACTTGTGGTGGTTTGACGGTGGCTGGATGCCAGGTACCCACTGGTACCACTCTATCACTCCCTTCTGCAACTGCATAGGGAAGAGAATAATATATGTCTGTCTTGGAGCTGGCTAGTACTGGCTCTGCTGGACACAGGGGAAGCTTCTGACAGCTTCTCACAAAAGCCGTCCCTGTAACCCTCCTGCTACCAAAACCTGGCCACACAAACCCAATACATCACTACAGGATCAAACTTACTGTCATGCAGTGAAAGACATGCAGCTTCAGTTTTTTTATTCTTCCGTTCTTTATTCTGTTCTTTCAATTTCTTTTTGTGCTGACACAAGTTCCTTATTAACCTTAAAACTGTCATAGCAGTAAAACTAATGTGGTGTGTAAATTACTGTATGTTAGCCTGTTTTAAGTCAAAATGTGAACCTCCAAATTTTTCCCTTGTTTAGCTGAACTGTTTTAAAACTCCACAGACAGTTAAGACGTACTTTTTGGTAAGGTTGACATTGCATTACATATATAAGAATGTTAACACCTTCTTACAATTTCTTCATAAAACATTAAAGTTATCAGGACGGTAAGAAATTATTTTAATTTTTTCATAAAGTAAATCTGACGTTGTGGATTGACTCACATCTTTATTCTATGAATTCTATCTGATAACATAGAACAAAGGTGGTCAGTGATATTGGGTGTGTGAAGTAAAGTATCTCATGATCTCTGCAGCCTTTTGAAGATCATCAAGTTGTTTGACACTGTTTCATGTGTCGCTTTACTTCTAGATGCAGTTGTGCTCACTGAATTTAATCTGAAATTCAGAATTATGCCTGTCCATGGAAATATTGGCCACCCTTTCTCTGGAATGCAGCTGTGGATTTCTGTAAATTCAGATTGGTAACTTAATGGAAAATGTACATATTTTAAAGATTAATTTTTAAGGGTGTGACTATAAATCTGTCTGTAGTGCTCAACATGTGGGATTTTCAAATATTATAAAGCCATGGTGCACTGTGAAGAATGATCAAAGTTCATCATCATGCCTAGGCTTTGCGAATGAAAATTTGGGAAGGGCTCTACCCACGCTTGCTGCAAGCACACTGATGGCTAAAACGACCAAAATTACTTGTATAATTATTCCTTTATATCTGACAGTTGACGAATTACCAGCATCACACCTGTCAGTGCATTTACAGGAAACCCTTCATTTCTTAATCTTTGTTTTCTCTATCATTAACATTGTTTGCCACTCTTTTACTGTCCTACAATATTCCCTACTAAGACAGCAGACAGCTGAGTGTTATTTTGTGAGGTCTCTACTTCTGCTCTCTTCTTACTATCACATCAAATGAAAGCTTTCAAACTCTGTATTAATTAAAGCAACTGAAGCTTGAATTGAGTTCTGCTCATGCTAATACCCTGCAAAGTACTTAACCAAGTCAATCTAGAGAGTGCTTTATTAGTCTAATTATGTTCTTAAGAATGTATGGTACTGAAAGGTCACCTCTTGTTGACTATAGCTGTACACAAAGTGACAGCATGAATCTTTATTAGATCTAGATTATCTTTTGGGAGTATTATCAAATATTATGGTCAGACCAAGTAATATGCAAAGTTTAACAAAAAAATTAAAGAAAGTGAAGATTGCATTACTCTGTAAATACACATACTTAGAGGTATATGTGAGTATGGCAGAGGACTCAGCTGGATTTTAAGTATGTGAACTATCTGTCTGCAGACATGTTCTCCTTTTTGTTTGCATTTTACTCTTTATGAAGATAATCTTATTTGATAGTGACCACGTGTAATGGGTTGACCCTGGCCAGATTCCAGGGACTCATTAAATCCTTCTGCAACTAGGCAGAAGGGAGAGGGTCAAAGTTAAGCACTGGTAGTGAGGTCATTCTCTTACCACCTTTACGGGCAAAAACAGACTCAAAGTGAGATAATACCTAAATATATTTCTGACAGGATAAAAGCTAAGCTAAAGAGTGAGAAATAAAACAGTTTTAAAACACCACACACACTTTTCCCCCCACCCCTCTTTCTGTCCATGGGGGGTTGCAGTTGGTTGCAGTTGCTGCCGCTTGCAATGTGAGTTCCCCCACCCCTCGGGGTCACTCCTGCATGGGGGCAGTTGAGTCTCTTCACCCCGATGGGCCTCCGTGGGTTGCAGAGGGACATTCTGCTTCACCACGGTTTACAGGGGACCACAGCTGAGTCCATCCCCTGCTCTGCGGGGTCCCTCCCATGGAAGTCAGTCTTTAATAGACTTCTCCTATGTGAGTCCACTCCTCGGGCAGAAGTTCTTCCACATCTGCTGTCCCGAGGGTCACTCCTCCACAGTGGTACAGTCCTTCATGGATGAGATGTACCGATGTGGGCCCCCCATAGGGCCACAGCTCTCACTTGGGTAAAACCTGCTCCAGCGTGGGTCTGCCTCTCCATGGGTCCACAGGTCTCCTGCAGGGCTCTGCTCCATCCTGAGCCTCTCAAAGGGTCACAGCCTCCTTAATGCATCCACTGGCTCCAGCATGGGCCCCTCCATGGGCAGCAGGGGGTTCTCAGTGCCACAATGGTCCTCCATGGACTGCAGGAGTTTTAGCTCTGAGTCCTTCTGCTGCTCCATGAGGTGCCTCCTCCCCCACCTCTGCAGCGACCTTGATGTCTGCCTGTTATCCCATGTTCTCATTCTCTGGAATTCCTTCTGTACAACAAACCTCCAATTCTTAAATATGTTATCACAGAGGCATTACTGTGATCTCTAATTGGCTTGGCCCTGGCCAGGAGCCAGATGTCCCTCCTGGGGCCAAGTGTCCTTGGCTCCCATGGGACAGGGGAAACTTCTAGCAGCTTCCAACAGAAGCCACCCCTGCAGCCTCCCTACACTACCAAAAGTTCAGCTACAGAAACCTAGGACACCATGGAATGTAATTTTGAAATACTAGGAGACACATTTAAAATGTAAATCTAAAATTTACCTATCTGCTTGTATCACCGGAGGTGATGGGACTCACCTATGCAGCAGAACTACATAGGGTCACTTTGAGTGTTTAAAATGTTAACCTGATTTGTTTTTTCAGGAGCCAGGCCATGAAATTGTATGACAAAACCCTTAAAACATTGAAATAAAATGAACTGCGCTTTTAAAACACAGTATTTTTTTTTTTTTTACTTTGGTGAGAAAGGAAGTCAGGAGTTTTTTGCTATGAGCTCAATTTCAGAATACAGTGTCTGGTTTGATGGATGGAGCATGTGGGTGCAGAGATGTGCTCGTGAAGAGCATGTTGGAGGCAGGACCTAGCTGAGCTGCATGTATGAACAGCAACTGTCTGCACTATGATCTCTCCAGTGAAAGTCGCTATGACTTCAAATCTGAAAACAGTACCCTGAAATAATATTGATGTGACTGAAAAAAGAAGCAGGGTAAGAGAGGGGCAAAGGCAGGTTGTTTGGATGAAAACTTTCCCAATTCTGCACTCAGATTTGAAGCATTTTTCATGGGGAAAAAGAAAATAAACCTCAAATGAGTATTATAAAAGCTCCAGAGAATTACTCCTTAAAAACACCTTCAAAATTATGTTTCATCATATTTCACTAAAGGTAAAAGTCAGCTAGAGGTTTATTGATTTATTGTCCAATTTTCAGCTAAGTCAGAAAGTAGTGGGATATTGTGGCAGATGTCGTAAGTGCACAAAGTCCTTTCCCTCAGTTCCTTGTTTTTTTGTATGTATCAATATTCCATTTTAAAAGTACTTTGGAATGGAAAAGCCCTCTCCCTGGTTCCCTGTAAAGAATGTTCCTCTGGCAGGTGAGCTGCTGCTCTTCACATAAGGCTAGCACAAGGTCAGACTCCCAAGCTGTTTGTTCAGAGTATGGTTTTATCCATCACAGAACAGATAAACACCTTAATGTTCTACTGTCAACATATTTATTATCTGAGTGCAGGAAGTTAACATAGATATTTTCATCTGAAAAAAAAAACCAACCCCACAGTGCAGTGCATGAACGTTTTGCCATAAGCTTTCACATAAATTTTACGGAAGAGTTCCTTCTAGAAGCACCAATCTGATAAGCATAAAATGAAAGCCTTTTGTTTGAATGTAAGGTGAATAGAGAAATGCTGCAAGCTTCATTTGATTTCCTGGCTGACTTTATACTTATTTGCTATTGAAGGATTTTTGTGTATGTTCCTTGATCGTACAGTCAAGTCTGTTCATTACTTCTTAATGCAGACAAACCTGTAACTCACTATCATTCAGCTGGATTTAATGTTACTACTCTGTTTTCTGGTATTTCCTTGTGCCTAAACAATTACCCACTGCTGCTAAAATCAAATTCTGAATTAGTGGTAACTTAAAGATGCACATACAAATATGACTTCTTTTCTCCTACTTGTTTTTTACTGGCTTTTGGGGGAGAAAATAAACAAATAAATAATTATGATGATTGTGCATATCTGATGTAAATGAAAGCCTAGTCTAAGAGCAGCCATAGTTAACATAGCTCTTACTTTTGTGAGATATTAGGGTATGAATGCTTGGAAGAGTCTTCAAGATTTTCTCTCATTCAAGTCTCTGTTCAAAAGTAGGATTAGACACATCACCATCCTTGACAGATGCTAAAGAGTCTGGAAAACCTCCTGTGTTGATACTTTCCAGATCTGGGAATATAGACTAAAAAATGTTGGAAAGAGTTGCTGTTATAGCTATGGGTTTGTGTTTTGGTTTTTTCCCCAATCCCTTCTCACGGAGCAGATTAAGATGACTGCAACTTGTTCTATGTTCAGTGAACACAGTAAACAACTGACTCTAACAATTTCCCATATTGGAAGGCTGTTGTTCTATCTCTTTTTTTTTTCCCGTAAAATGCTATCATCCCAGACATTTTTTACTGTTGGTGTCTATTTAGTTGTTCCCAATATATGTGCATATTCATTCACCAATTCATCAAGGTAGTTCTGATTTTTTGAAGTTGTTAAAAAAAAATGAAAATTGCAAAAATTTTGTCTATTCAGTAATATCTATAGGGTTTATACACATACGAGCTATTGTCATCTAAGCCATTCATGAACTGGTCAGGTTTTTCAGGACCTGAGACAAGTCCTTGCAGATCTTCTTGAAATCTTTTCTTAGTTTGATAGAGCAAAGCTGTGTTCACTTCAGTCTTGACAATATTTCTCTCTTCTGCTTCTGAGAATGTCATGTGTGACAGCATCAACAGCTTTAGTGAAGTCAGGCTATATCATATCTACTGCGTATCCCTTATCCAATAGAGCGGTTGTTCTGTCAGAGTAGAAAATGAGATTGGCCTGACTGATTTCTTCTTGGTAAACCCATGTTGTCTGTTCCCTATCGCATTATTATCCTAAGGTCTTCAAAAAATTGATTGTTTAATAATTTATTTCAACATCTTTCCAGTTATTGAAATGAGTGCTTTTTCCATTTGTAAGGACAAGTGTAGTGTTTGACCTCCCATCTCAAAGTTCTTCATTCTCTGTAAATTATCAGTGAACTTGAATTGGTTCGTTGTATACTGTACAGTGGCCACTATCAGGCCTGGCCAAACTGAGAATGTCTAATTTACTAACATAATCTCTCTTTTCTCTCTCTCTTTTCTCTCTTTTTTTTCTTTTCTCTTCTTTCTTTTATCTTTTATTTCTTCAAATTATGTCCTCATGATGTAGACTGGCTGGTCTGCTCTGCGAAATATCTCTATATGAAAATCTATCTGTGTAACGTGCCAATAGCATGGAACATGGTCACTTACTAATTATTAGTTATATTGACATTGTTACTGCAAAGTAATATAAAGTAGGAAAATACACTCAAGATGTTTATTACTTTGTTTTTCTGCACAGAAAAATCAGGTTTAAAACTCATTGTTAAATGAAAAATAGAATGGGGGAAAGAAGGTGGCATCAGCAACATTTAATATAGCCTGAAAGATCAGTGGTCAGTGATACCTCTTTTTAACTTGTTCTTCTTAAAGGTATGTATTCAGTTTTTTACCAGGCCTTCAGCTTTGCAGAGAAGCATTGGGCTGGAAGGGAATGTTGTTCCGTTTGAAACAGCTACAGAGTGTAAGTACATTATAACAGCATTGATAGTTCCATTATCACAGCGTGACTCAGACTCAGTGAGGTTGCTAAGTATTCAGTCAATTGCTGGTCTTAAGAAGTAGGGTTCTGGAAAATAAAAGGAATGCTGTATGGAAAAATATTGCTTTTGGTGTTTATTTCCAGTGGTGGAACTTATTTTAGTAAAATACTGGCATATTTTATTCAAAGTTGGAACTGTGCGGCAAATCCACACTTACAGTACTGATGCTTTAATGTGAGGCTCTGCCATACTGAATATCACTAACATATGAGGTCACTTCGAGATGCAAAAGAAAAATGGATAAGAAGAAAATAGAGATGCAAATCTGATGAGCATGAGGGAATGATACGTATCATGTTTGAAACAGGTCATCTGTAGCAATAAACTGCCAGTTTCAAAACTGATACCCTTACAGATATAATGATGGTTCAGAAAATAACCACCATATCAAACAGGACTCAGATTGCCTATTACTGCAACAGTGGCATCACGTTTACAATTGCCTGTTGCAAGGTGTCATTAAAAAGATTAGTTGAATCACTGGGCAATCTGAACACCGATGCCAACATGTAAAAAATGCAGTCTAGAGCCATTTTATTTCTCCTAAAGTATTTCTGGTGTTAATACCACCAGACATTTGCTGTTTGGAAGCTTGGCTTTCAAATTAATCTGGTAAGTCTTAATTTCGTAAGTTTTTAATAGAAATTTTAAAAGGTGTTTTTTGAAGAACTTGATCATTGAATCTTAAGGCAACAGAGCAACCTGGTAAATCTGTTAGGCCTTCTCTTGCTAACCTTAATTCAGCCTAAACAAGTACAATCTAGACTGAAAAATCTAGCCAAGTATGAGGAAAAAGAATCAGGAATTAAAAGAGTTGAGAAAGAAAAATCTTAGAGGGATATTATTTAGAATATTTTCTTTTCCAACTAATAAAACATCTTTAAAATAATGTTAACTTTTTATTTGGTTATATGCACTCTTCCGGGAGAGCTTAAGCAACACTTTCCAGCAGACAGAACTTAGGGAATGCAGGGGATGAAGATTTCTGTGGCCTTGATCCTCTAAGATACTTGGAGCCTACTCATTTCATGGTCTGTTCAAGCTACAGTAATATCTATTCACATTACGTATTTACATTGGGTATTCACCAAATGAGATTGATCATCGTAGGTCCTCTCTACAGTGAGTAGATAGAGAGCAACGCCTCTAGAAGATTTTTCAGAGCAGCTATGTTTAGCTCCTCCTGTTCTCATTGACCTTTTTAGGGAGACAGGAGGCACATCTTCTAAAAGTAGAATTGCTGAGATGTGTTCCTTCTCCTTTGCAGCAGTGAGTTCTTGGTGTTAGTCTGAGTCTGAATGAAAAGGAAGCTGTATTTGCCATTTTAGAAATTATGGTTATTCCTAGAGTGAGTTGTGGGAAGAGCTTCTTTGGGAATTTACCTTTTTTCTCATGTTTCTATAGCATTTGAGCATGGACTCTTGAAGCAAAACTATAATTCAGATTTTGGATTCAGAACTGCAACATTGTCACAACTGGTAGTGAGAACTCAGTTTTGAGCTGCCTTGATGCATCTTGATCAAGACAGAGAGATGCTTTTCATTCAGTGACTACACATCACCTTCTTGTAACCCTGCTGTTGTATCTTTGAGAGATAAAAGTGCCAGGAGACACAGCTGCAGCTGTGAAGTTGTGTGTGTGGCATCATGTACATGTTTTGTTCAAAGAAGTGTCTGGAGAATCCAAGGTACTTCCGAGTCTTGAGCTGCTTCCCATTGTGCAAGCACAGACTTGGGAAGGACATGAGTGTGAGTAGTAATGGCACTTTTTGGAGCGGATGACATCTGTATTTCTGAATTTATTTGCTCTGTGGATATGATGGCATATGCTAAAATTTGTGTGGAGAACACTGATTTAATAAAAAACAATAATGTGATTCCCCCTAGAATCCCTGCAAGGATATTTGGCTGCCTCATAGTCTTAGACAAACACCAGATTAATCACAGTGTTAAACCAAAAGTAAAACCCATATAAAATTTTCTACATTTTTGCATTATTAGAAAAAAAATGGCAAAACATCAGTGTAAGAATAGATAGTGGTAGCTGTTGTTTACACATGTGGTCTAAGTTAATAATGTGTATCTATTTTTAATACAATTCTACAGTAGTGTTTATTGTTTTAAAACGGAAGAAAAAAAAGTGAAATTAAAAATCACTGCTGGAATTTGTAAAAATAAATGTTGCAATATAGTAGAATTTTCAAGGGAGGTGACTATAAGGATCAACCTTTAAATCTATTTAAGAGTTATGGAGAAATATGTGTATCAGACATTATTGTTATTACCACTACATAAAATTTGGCAGAGATCCTGATGCATGTTCCTTGTGTAGAAACAGTTCACTGCCCTGCAGTTCAGATCATTTGGCTGCTATAAATGAAGTACTTGTAAAATAAGGAGGAGTTCATATCATTTGCCTCTTCTATGTTGTATTTGCATCTTTGGTTAGAACATGTTAGTTAGGCATGCATGAAAAGAAGGGCTTAAGGGGTTAGTGTCACTTCTAAATTCATTGATAAATAATGATGTATTGATATTTTATGAATAATTTTTCCAAGCAAATTTTCAGACAGGATAGGAGAATTGCATACTCCAATGTTTTACTTTTAGACAAGAGGCTTAGTAGCCTCCACTTATAATGACTTAAGGATTTGTTGTTCTAAAACTTACTTTTTTTTTTTTTGTAGCAGATGCTCTAAGTTCTACTAGTTTACAGCCATAAGTTAAAAAAGTGAACAAAATGTATTAAAATTTTCTGTTCATATTCAACCACTGTCTTGTAGTGTTTTAATATCAAATAAACCTCAAACCTAGAAGAGCTATATTTTCTTGCTATTGCTTAAGATAGAAGTGGCCTCAGAAAGTCAAACCCCGTCCTTTTGGACTCAAATACTTTGTAAATATGTGTCTTATTTCCTTGTAGATTTCATATTGAACTCTGTCCTTCTTCTCATGTATTTATGTTATCACAATGAGAGATTCCTGTGCTAGACAAATTATTCTTTCTACTTTGTCTTGGGTTAATGTCAGTATATTCCAAAAGCAGTTGATGTTGTGTGGGCCTGGGGAAACTCTTTGAAGTGCCCAGCATGGCGGTTGTGGTGGTCCTTTCCCTTGGCAACTACACCCAGGAAAAAGCGAGTGAGTTTCTGAAAGCACTGGGGATTTTATCCTCTGTCTCCCAAGTATTCATGATGCTTCACTTCAGGGACACACCTTCCCAGCAGGTCACAAGATGCTGGGGGCAGTCCCTCCCTGTCCCAGCTCAGATGGGGATGGCGTGGGCAGTGTGCAGTCCCCATGCTCTAAACCACGTAATAGTATGAAAAAAATTCACTAAAATTCTTTCTCATTTAACTAAAACTACAACAACTTTTGTGGCCATAACAGTGAAATTAGCAAACTGACATTTGCATTTCTCATTTCTTACATTATGAAGTTTTGATCCACCCTGCAGGCACCTGCCCTTTGGGTTGGGTGAAAGACATTTCAAGACCCAATTGCACAATGTAGACTTGTAAGACTCTTGCAATGAAACAGGGCCCCAGTGCCCTGCCTGGAAGACAGGAATTTTTACAATTATTGTTTATTTTTCTAATTAGTGTTGCAATTAAACACCATAATGTAGAAGGCATTTCAATATGCTGTTTATTGTAAAGTGGAATCTTAAAAAATACAAATTCACATTCATCCATGGATCAAAAGTCTATGGCTGCATTGCTAGTACTAGGCGAGTGTTTTGAGGAATTTTTCATGAACTAAAACCCAGGCAGATTAAGAGAGTAATGAATGAGATGGAGAACATAGGCCTAAGAATTTTATTTTAGCTCTAGAACTTAATTTTTAGGAAACTGTGAAAACTGAGAGTTTATCCAAGTTTCACACTACAAATTTTATTTAAGTCACTCTCCAAAATATCCAAGGTTGCTACTAATTATGACAATTTATACTTGTGGAAGGTATATTTAAACTATATGCTGTGTTCTTTACTCCACTTTTTAGTATACGCTGGGCTAAGGCCAGATGTGGTAATGACTTACCAGTGTTACTCTGTTCTCTTACAAGACCTCTTTAACACATCTAGTGCTGTCTCCTTAGTAAAGGTGGGGAATAAATTTAGGAAATATTTCTTGAGGTTGCTCCACATGGCAGTCCTTATTTCATTTGTGGGTGAATAGGCAACTGCAAACCTGCATAAAACAATGACATTGCTACTCCAAATCCACTCAGAAATTAGGTTTTTTGCTAATAATGCCCAAAAATTGCTGCCATGAATGATTGTCTTGTAGGGTTATGCAGACCTAGAAACGTATTTGCCAAGGATTATCAACTAAATGTGATTTAGAGTTCAGTATGACCACCTACCAACCTAGACACATTTTCTAGGTCTCTGAGTCATTAAGTTTCCTATAAATAGTTGTAAAAGATAAGAAACTGTGTTTGTCATGTCATCTTATATATACTTAAGAAGCAAAATATATGGACATAAAATATACAATTTTTAGACTGTACCTATGTAATTCATCATGCGTGGAGATTTTTTTATTTTAAAGGCTTAGTAATTTAACTTGTGGGAGGCAGAGGTGAAGTCTTAAATTCAGTGAGAGTTCCAGTTCTTAAAAAGATTTCTTTACTGCCTCTGCAGTAAAAGAGCATCCCAGTTCTATTTTTAGCTTTGTCCATAGTAAGGGTAGAAACACTACTCTATATGTAACCTTTTAGCAGATTGTTATCATGAATGTGTTTAGTAAAACACATGTAAAAAACATGTAAAAAGAGATGAAAAGTGTGGTCAGAAATCTTAGCTGAAAGGCATTTTTAGCACTGCATGGGTTCATTTCCTTTACTATTGCTGTCTTGCAGGTACTTAGCATTTACAGACGTCATACCCTTGTAATTGAACTTGCATGAATCATTTATTTACTACGCTGCACTTACGGGTAATATATGTCAAGGGAATTCATTTTTTATTACAGCTGATGTAGCCATTATGATGTCATAATGTATACAAGGATAGATATACAGCTTGAACAGAACTTCTGTCCCTTAAATCTGTGAAACTCAATGCTGTCTACATTTATATTTTGGAAGCAGACATGCAATATTTGATGGTTTAGCATTCTACTAACCCTTGACAACAACTTTTTGGTCTGGATAAAGAAATATTTCAACTTAAATATGGAAGTGATAGTATTTAATTCAGTATATTAAAAAAAGAAAAAAAAATTACAAAATGTGGAAATTTGCCAAGTAAGATTAACATGTGCTGTTTTCCTTTAGGTGTTTAAATGAGAGCAAGTATCTTGAAAGGTTCAATTCTAAGAACTAATTGTAAGGAAAAATATGTAAATATACGCATTATGATTGTTAGAGTAACTGAGCTGAATCGCATGATTCCAAGTCTAATATTTTGTTTTCACTGGGGAGATCACAAAATTTCTCATTTCTATACCTGTTTTCAAGCTGGCTGCTCTGCCAGGTCTGGACAAAGTGAGACAGCACACAATGTCTACTGAAGCCTTCCTCAGCTAGGGATTCCTAATTCTTGTGGTCTTCATGTCTTGAAAAGTCCAGTGTCTGAGCGAATTTCTTTGTGCAGAGAGAAAAGCAGAAAGTCATTTGCTATAGGCAAAAAGCAGCTGGATGGTCAAGTTCAATGAAATGGAAACTGTTTAACAGATCACCTCTATGCTTTCACCACCTGTGCTACTATCAAGCAAATACTACAATGTATAATTAGAAAATGGACAGTGGACACTTGAGAAAATACAAGCCCTTATCAGTCTTTACGTATAGCTAAAGTAGTTCAAATATAATTTTGTAGGTATAATGGGCATAGCTCTGTATTTAAAAGCAGAACGCTGAGATAGAAGCAACTTGTTTTTATAAGGAAACATACAATAAGTTTTTAGAGATAAAACCAGGTTTTTAATACACAGTGTCTTCTGATGCTTTTTTACAATCCAAGAGGAATGGTCATATTCAGGGGGAATAAAGGATTTGGTGCCTGAGAGTAATATATTTATGTTAGCCAAATCTCTAAAGAAGCATTTTCATAAATATAGCACATAAATCTCCAAGAATGCTTTTGAGAGGCTTATTTTTGAGTTGTAATAACTCTAGTCAGAAAGATCTCTTTCTGAGTAGCCCACTGCTATTTTAGTTGCTAAGTCAGATGCGCCCTTTCAGGACTCGGACTAAACTGCCAGAAAAAAAAAATTGTCTTCTGTAGAACTGGGTTTCACAGATTAGGGTTTGCTGATTCAAATTTAAAAACAATTTTTTGGATAGGCATGCAAGAAAATCTAGATAAGGACTGTCATAAATAAAATAATTTGAGTAACCCTAGCTTAGAGCTCCATGTCTTTTTAGGAGAAAGCTTGCTGCTCTGGTTAGTTGTTTATGTGGTAGTCTGTATTTCAGTAAAATTTAGATCTTACTAGGAACAAACCTTCATTTTAAAACAGAAAGAGGTCTGTATCTGTGTTCTTAACCATCTATGATGTTCATACCAGTGTACAGGTGTCTGTGCTGTCCACTCTTAGAGAAATATAATATTTACTTATCTGTGCATGTAGTGGGAATTAACATCTTGATGTTTATTTTAAGTCTGTAGTTGTCTAATACCTGTTTGTATAAAACCTTACATGCTTACTACTGAATAGTAGCAAAAGAATTAAAAGCAGAGTGTTGTGGAGCAAGTCTAATAGCTGAATCTGAACACTGCTGATACTGAGTATGTTACATTCCAAAAATACATTTTCTCAGTAAAAATTGTAGGTTTTGAACCAGAAACTGAGTCAGAAAGTTCTTTTGGAAATTTCTGATTAAAAGAACAGATTGACAAAATTCTGAGTATCTGGAGAGATAGTCTAATAAGAAAAATGTCTGACAAACTTAGATTTTGAAGGAACTCCTAGGCCTTAATATTATATATATTACCAGAGATTAACCCCAATAATAACATAGAAATAAAAGAAGGATTTTTAGTGCTATTTTAAATATATCTTCTTTTCTTTTTTAAGTAATAAGTTAGTTAACCTGCTCGGTACACTAGTAATTTATGAGAAAGGGGTTAATACATCATCTGAGAAGCTGAGGTCAAGTAAGTAATTATTCGATTTCTGTACCAATCAAATCAAGTCCATAAGATACTTTATAACCTTTATATAGTTCCAAGTTCAGATTTGATGATTTTTCACTTCTGTTTATGGCAGTTAACTATGTTAAAGATCCACTGACAGTCTGTATAAAGGAAAAAAAAATGGGCCTTTTTTCCTCCAGAGGAAGGTTAAACCTCATCTAAAATTTAAAACAGATCAATCAGGTGGTTCATCAATAAATACATACCATCTTCTGTAGTGCTGCATATGACCTGCAGCTTCAGGAAGCATGAGCTCACTCTGAGGTAGACAGACAAAGCACATTTGAATTATGTTCTCCTTTTAAAAGCAAAGATTGCTTCTAATTTATTGAGGCAAGAGATAATTAATTCTCAGATTGAATACAGGGACCCAAGTAATTAGATTCCATGTTTCCATCCCCAAATAAGGTTTAAATCTAGAAACTGAGAAGTCAGGAGGGTGTACGTAAACTTGAATACTGAGGAACATAAGTCATATTCAAGAATTCATGGAGAAATCTGTCTGCAGATGGTCTCTAACTATTATGTTACAAAAAAAAAATTAGAAAAAAAAAAAGATCTCATTTCAATTTTGTTCCATCCTCTAGGGGAAAAGCAGGAGCATTATTTTTCTTTTTCTTCCTTTCAGTCTTATGGGGAACTGCAATCTTTGAGGTCATAATACTGCCAAACTCTGTTTCCACATAGCTGAACATCTTGATTGCAGAACACTGCAACTCTTCTGACTGTGAACCTCACATTTCTCTTTTCATCGGTCTTACCTTTTTGAGTGCATCAATGCCATTGCATACCAGCTTCCTGTGATGGTTTGTTTTATTAGCTTAATGGGATAGATTGCAGTGCAGGCCCTCTTAATCTTCAGTCTAAAGGTAATTCACTGTCTCCTACTGCTATAATTTTCTGCAAGGTGCAAATACACAGATGTTCCTTCTTATTTGTCAGAAGAAGCAAAGTCAACTAGCAGGCATATGCTAAACTTGCATTTCTAATTTCACTTTTATAAGCTTGAAATAGCACACTATTAGACTCTTTTAGAGGCTCTTCTTGCATAGCAAGGCCTTCCTGACTAGATTTTCTTTGCACGACACTAGCTGCGTGTTTTCTGTGTCATACATATTCCATTTTGATGGAATAACAGCATGAGGGACAAAACAGGGCTCAAGATAGACTGGAAAAGCATGGTCAGTAATTCAGAGAAGTAATTTGCAGCATTGCTAGAAAACTTTAGAACAGAAAATTGTTTTCTGTATATGGACTCAGATTGCTTGTGCTTTCTTTGGCTGAGAACAAGGCTCCTTCTTGCCTCTTCCATTGTTCTCCTTCATATTGATGTGAAGTGTGAGAATAACAGTGTGCCCACAAGTTTTTCTCTCTTTAAATGTATGACTGACTGGTTGGCAAGTACCAATGTCTACCCTGAAAAAAAAAAAAAAGGCAAAACCTCATCATTTCACTCTAATTTGAAAGGTGCTTCAAGTAATAAACAACCTGGATAGTTTAACATAGTTCTGAATTGAGCTCTCCTGGGAAGAACTGAAGTTTCATCAGACTTGTGCATGTTAAGTCCATGTAGATTCTCCTCCCTCTCCCCCATTTTTAATTAACCATCCAATCTTGATTTTAACAGTCAATTCTCTATGTAGTTTATAGTGGTAAATTATACTGGCTGTCATTGTTTTGTTGAGCAATAAGCTATTGCTAATTGGCATTTCCTCTTTAATAGACTCTGTTAAGAATTATGTTAAAATAATTGCTGCCAGAAAACACAGTACAGAACTCTTAATTACTGGCTAACAGTTCTGTCCTTCAGATTCTTCCTTCAAGCTATGCTTTCATAGAGCATGTGCTTTTAATTTGAATTCAGCTCTATAAAACTCAGGAGAATCTATTGTCTATCAAAGCCAAACTCATAATAACGAGGGATTTGTCACAGAAGATCAGACACCAGGTTTCTGTAGTTTGGTGCCGTGCCTCTGGCAGTGGCTATTTCTTGATATTTTAAAAGAAGGCAAATCTCTTCCCAAATGGCTAATGCATCTTATCATTTGTGTGACACTGCACATTTCTTCCTAAACCTTGCAGGTCATTGTCTAACACCCTGAAGCATGAGGTCTGACTACTGTTATTATCTTAACTTGCATAGCTACAAATGTTATTAGCAGTCATAAAATTATTCCGTTCTTTTTAGAAACGTAGCTATGGTTTTTATCTTGATGACCTCATCTGACAGCTGGTTCCATTGACTATGTGAAAGAAATGTTTCTCTATATTGTTTCTGCATTTACTGTTCTTTCATTTAAAACTCCTTTTATTTTATTTAACAGAGAAAAGAGAGGGACCTGACCAGATTTTAATATATCCTATCTAATTATGAGTATCTGTATAAAATTCCCTCTAAGTTGCATATACTTTTGGGTGCTATAAAGTTCTGTAATTTGTTAGTTCTTTTATTCCCTTCTATTTATTGGTTCAGCCTTAGAACCAGTCAATTATTTCCCTGTGCTTTTGGGGTTTTTTGCTGAACATACTAGTGGAAATTTACCTGGTGTATGATCTGAGGCCTATATTTTTAAATTTTATATCCCTCATTTTTCCTCATGGTGTGAAAAACTTTAGTAAAAGAAAAAAAAAGTCATAGTTTGTTTCTGAAGAGTTGTATTTCTAAGTTAATAGTAGAATATTTATAAATTTTGAACGGCTGAAATTGATGTCAACAGATTTCAGTCAACAGATCTTTTTTGTGTGAATAATCAGGATGAGATACACTGTGGGAATTATGTAGACAGTTTATGGACTGTGTTTTTAATTTGCACTACCTTGTGTCTGTTTAAGCTAAACTTAGTCAGTCATTGTGACAGATAATTTCTCTTAGTTACTAGAAAAAAAAAAAAAAGAGTCGTTTGGTATATCCAGAGGCAGGTGGAATAATTGCATGCTATATAACATATATGAAAAAACACTTGCCCAGTTATCTTAGAAGCATAGAAAATCCTGAGTTGGAAGGAACCCACAAGGTTCATTGAAGTTCAGCTCCTGGCTCTTAACAAGGCAGCCTCAAGAATCTCACCATGTGCCTGAGAGCACTGTCCAAACACTTCTTGAACTCTGTCAGGCTTGGTGCTATGACCACTTCCCTGGGGAGCCTGTTCCAGTGCCCAACCACCCTCTGGGTGAAGAACCTTTTCCTGATACCCAACCCAAACTTCCCCTAAGACAACTTCAGGCCATTCCCTCATATTCTATTACTGATCCCCAGAAAGAAGAGATCAGCACCTGCCCCACCACTTGCCCTCATAAGGAAGTTGCAGTATGCAACGAGATATCCCCTCAGCCTCTTCTTCTCCAGACTAAACAAACCAGGTGGCCTCAGCTGCTTCTCATATGGCTTTAGAGCCAGTCGGCCTTTCACCATCTTCATGGTCCTTCTTTGGACACACTCTAATGTCTTCATATCTTTCTTATATTGTGGTGCCCAAAACTAAAAACAGCCCTGGAGGTGAGGCTGCACCAGGGCAGAGGGGGACAATCCCCTCCCTTGATTAGCTGGTGATGCTTTGCCTGATGCTCCCCAGGACACGGTTGGCCCTCCTGGCTGCCAGGGCACTGCTAACTCAGATTCAACTGGATATCGACCAGGACTTCCAGGTCCCTTTCTGTGGCACTGCTTTTCCCCAATCTGTATGTACATCCGGGGTTGACCCATCCCAGGTGCAGAATTCAGCACTTTCTCATGTTGAACTTCATATGGGTGGTGGTTGCCCAGTCCTCTAATTTGTCTAGATCTCTCTGCAGAGCATCTCTGCCTTAATTTTTCTGTTTTAAGAAACTAGTTCACAGTCCCATAGTGTACATTGAGGTATATTTCTTCATATTTATTGTATTTTTCTTAATGGATTTTCATTTTACCACTTGTGGTATCGTTGAGTTTATTCAGCTACTTGAAGACTGTAAAACTTTCCAGTATTTCCAGTAAAAAAGTCCCAATAAACTCACAATACCAGAGGTCCTAACCTGTGAAGTTTCATTTCAAAGTCATTAATAAATGGTGCGCATCTCAATCGCAGGCCCAGGAGCATTCACTCTTACATTTTCCTCATTTTGAGGGACAGCCACCTGCCATTACTCATTGTTTCCTATCACTTAACAATTTTTGAATCAATTCCATGACTCTGTCCTTTGCCCCACAGTTATTTATTTTCTTTAAAAGACTGTGATGGAGGGAGCTTATGGAAAACTCATTGGAAACTCCGGGAAATTAAGTGCCTTGAGTCATTTAAACTGCTATTTCAGCTTCATTCAGCTTCCGAAAGAGCTCAGGAAACCGATCCTCCCCCGAGCGCAGGTGGTAGCGCTGTCCGTGGTGCTGCACGGCCGCTTCCTGCTCCGCCAGCCCAGGACACCGCACGTCCGTGGCTGCGGGTCGCGGTCACGAGTGGCCTTCTGTGCTCCTGCACAACGCTTACTGCAGAGAAATATCAGACTGGCCGAGAGCTGAGTTAACAGCAGAGTGCTACTTGAAATTCAGCGAATGTGCCCATGAGCAGCAATGAAGTTACAGATAAGGTGAGGCTGAGATGAGGGCTGTTACCAGAGTTACTCAGGGAGGTAATCAGTCATGGATATGCAAATACTAAATATAGAAAGATTCTGCATTGGTTCAGGTCCTGACTTTAAGAAATTGTTTTTATTTATAAATTTTTAAAACATGGTACTGGATCTTATTGAAATAAGAATCATCTTAATAGTTATCTTTCTAAATGTAGATTAATTGATTATTTGCTGATTTTTTTTTTATATAGAGCACCAGCATCATTGCTGCCTTATCTTTGAATCAGTCTTGCTGCCAAAACTGATGGCTGGAACAATAGAGATCGTTCTGGAGCAGGAACTTCTCTCACAATCCAGCTCTTATCTCACCTTTAACTGGCAAAGGCTGCTATTCATACTGTCACTCACTGATACTATATAATGGATGGTGTCTGCCTTGCACACCACAGATAACTCAGCAGATTAGGAGTTGGATTAAATTCAACACACTCAACTGACCTCAAAAACACCCAGCCTCTTCAAACAAAACAAGAAATTCAACAACAGCAGAAGATAAATCATTGATGACTTAGATTTCCTGAATGCATGACTTTCTTTTTCACATCAATTGTCATTGGGAATGTTGATATACCCACGTTTGATTAAGGCTGTTAAAAACTCTTTTCCCATAAAAATTATTGCAATGTAACCTTATCTATACTTTTCCCACAAACAAGTAGTGTACAAAACTACAATCTGTGTGCACTTGCAATGATTATTTTTTATCAAGAAATAATTATTCCTGATTTTATTCCCTTCATATATATGAAACATGGCATAAGTGAACAAAATATATGTATGTATTCACTGCCAACAGTGTTTAATAGTTTATGATTTTTATTTTTTTTTTTAATGGGTAGGCCTGTAGAAATAGTCTGAAGGTGGTGTCAGGAGTACCACATACTTTATGGTATATGGCCAGGGAAGGTTATACTGACAATAATAGCTGCCATTCACCTTAGTAATTTTTTGAACTGCTGTTGCTTAACTGATGAAAGATATATTTAAAGTGAATAACAGGCTGTTCTTCTTGTTTATACCTCTAAATAAATAATAAATCATATTCCCTTTGAATTTTTATTTTTTTATTATAAAAGGATTGAAACTAAGTAAGACATGTAAAGAGGGGATGTCCTTCAGTATGTGCTTCAGAGCTTCCCTTCTGAGTCATTGGTATTTTTTTGCATCAGGAACCATTGCAAAAGAGCTGCAGAGGCACCATTTGATAAGACTAAGGAGTCAGAATCTTTCCAGCCCTTTTTCTTGTCCTGGGAATTGAAGGCTGGGCTGAGAGAGGCTGTGTGTAGCTCTCCTTCCAGCTGTGCAGAAGAAGAGAGGCTGTTGTCATATGCAGCCTTTATCCCCTGCACCTGCTTCAACCCACCAGCTACTAGAAGAAAAGGAAATACACTGCAGTCTCTATTTAGTTGCACTAAATTACTTCCTTCTGCCATCACAGTAATGGAAAGAATTCTGTATTTGAATCACAGTTCCTTCCTAGGACTCATCCTGGACTGATGCTATGGGCTGCTTATTGTACATCTTGAGTAAAAGGGGCTTATGTTCTCCATCAATTCAGATTGGAGCTATAGGAACTACTTTTTCCAGCAATAGCATGTATATTCATGGTACAATTAAAGGTTTAATACCTATATGTATAAAATTTATCAAAAATTTTTTTATGTGATGTAAAGGGACATATCAGGTACATGGTAAATAGTTCTCAATTGATCTTGTCAAGTAAGTTATTGCTCCACAGCTAAATGATACAAATTAATTTTTTTTCTTCTCTATGTTCAATTTAACTGTTGTTTAATTTAACCATTATGGTAGTGTCCTGCTTGGTCAGAATCCTGTGTGACCAAGCCTATACACACGCATATATATTTTTTTGTTCTGATAAATGTACATGAGTTTAAATGAAAATGCAGTTGCAGTTAGTTCCAGTGTCTCTTGCTCACAGGAAAACAAACCTCAGCCTTTCCCAGGTGGTTGCACTTCATCCTTTCTTCACTAAAAAAACAAAGAGTAATTTTCTTTGTATGCTACTTTGGGCAACCATAGCTCCCCTTAATCCCCTCTGTTGCTTTGTCAAAGACAGATGGAACTCTGTTTTCTGTTTCAAGCTGCTTTTAAGCAATACCTATCAGTGTCATATTCTAGCATATTTTTTCCAAAATATGACATAATATTTTCAAAAAACTGTCCTGATCAGAAACACTAAGTGTAGTGGGTTGACCCTGGTTGGACACCAGGTACTCACCAAAGTCTCTCTACGACTCCCCTCTGGACAGAGGAGAGAAAATACAACCCTACAATGTAGGGGTCATGAGTTAAGGAGCAGGAGAGATCACTTACTGATCATTGTCATGGGCAAAACAGACTTCACTTGGGGGAATTAATTGAATTTATTATCAATCAAGATCAGAGAAGGATAATGAGCAGTAAAATAAATCTTAAAAACACCTTCTCCCCAACCCTCTCTCCTTCCCTAGTTCTACTTCCCCCCAGCGACTCATGGAAACAGGGAATGGGGGTTATGGTCAGTTGTTGTTTCTGCCACTGTTCAGGGAGAGGAGTCCTTTCCCCGCTGCAGCCTGGGGTCCCTCCCATGGGAGACAGTCCTCCATGAACTTATCCAATGTGAGTCCATCCTGTAGGCAAGAGTTCTTCACAAACTGCCGTACTGTGGGTCACTTTTCCATGCAGTCCTTCAGGCAGAGGCTGCTCCAGTGTGGGTGCTCTACAGGGCCACAAGTCCTACCAGGGAAAACCTGCTCCAGTCTGGTCTCCTGTCTCTGCAGTTCAGCAGGTTTCTGCCAGGACCCTGCTCTATCATGGGCTTCTCATGGTGTCATAGCCTTCTTTGAGCACCCACCTGCTCTGGTGTGGGTCTGCTCCATGGGCTGCAGGTGGATCTCTGCACCCCCCGTGGTCCTCCATGGGCTGCAGGGTCACAGCTGCCTCACTGTGGTCTGTACCAGGGGCTGCAGGGGAACCTCAGCTCCAGTGCCTGGAGCACCTCCTGCCCCTCCTTCTTCACTGACCCTGGTGTCTACATTGTTGTTCATGTGTTCTCACTCTGCTCTTTGCTAGCTGGAATTTTATCTGTGCAATAACTTTTTTTTTTCTCCTTCTTAAATATGTTATCACAGAGGTGTTCCTGTCATTCCTGATTGGCTTGGTGTTGGGCAGCAGTGGGTCCATCCTGGAGCCAGGCAGCATTGACTCTGCAGGACATTGGGGAAGTTTCTGGCAGCTTTTCACAGAAGCCACCTGTCTAGCACCTCACCACCAAAACCTGGCCACACAAACCCAATACAGTAGGCCACAGCTCACTCCCCCCTGTTGTTTCCCCGGTATCACAGTGTCTTAGAGACAGGGTTGTGACAGTAAGGGATTTGTCTCACAAAGAGGATAGTGTGGTCCTAAACTTGGGTTGAATTCACAGGTTTCAACTTTGGGCTGGGTTGTTTGGGTGTTTTTGTGTTATTTGTGTTGCCTAACAGTGTATGCAGTACAAAATGGGTGAAGTCTGTAGATTAGGCATTTAGACTGTGGTGCAGCATACCCTTCATCCTTGAAAACCTATGGTTCGATCTAGGAGGCATTTTAGATGTCTCTAAGGCAATCACACTCTGCTGAAGGCAGCAAAATATTTAGCAGAGTAATAACATAAATAGGCAGTGGTGGGAGGGTGATGAGTGCTTTGGTAATGACCTGCAACGCTTCTCATTCTTTAGCATGTCTGACTTGGGAAGGAATAAAATGCCTTCATTATTTCACTACAGCCTTCTGAAGTTGGGAGGGCTGAAGATCAAGTAGTCTGGGTGTGTTGTGCTAGAGCACACAATCAGTATGCAGAGTTCAGTGAGCATATTCATGTTTACCTTTGTAATAAAGGTATACCTTCTCCATCTCCTTAATTCTTTGTTATTTTATGTTGGTTTTTCTTTGGACTTCTCTGTGACTCCTAAACTCTCCCTGATAAATCTTTTCGTACAGAAAATTCATTCTTTCCAAAGGTGGCAGTGCAGTGAGTTGCCCAGTGCACCCACTAATTGTTACAGGTGATCCTTGACTAGTTGCATTTTGGATGGGCAGTGATTTCTAGTTTTTTTTAATATCAAAAAATGCTCTTTTTTTTCTGAAAACAGTGGGAGGCTGTTACTATGCAAACAGTAAACGCCCTTGTTAAAGAAATGCCAGTGGATGTGTTTTTCAAGTGTGACTACGTTTAATTTAAAGGCAAAAAAAAATGCATATTTCTGTGTCTCCCCATAATGTGATCAGTAAATGAAGGGGAGAAAAACAAAAAAACCCTCTTCTGGATTTTCAGGTATTTTTTGTTTTTATATAAAATAAAATCATGATAAGATTATCTAATTACATGATTTAAAACATCTATTAAAGATAGAACAATTTGGAAAAAATTAAAAGAAAAGGGCCTTTCAACCAGGAACCTTACAATCAGCTAAATGTATTTCTAGTTACAAATAATTATTTTTCAAAATAAATACTTTAAGATTTTTCTGAAAGGCTGTTATGCATATGAGTGTGTATATACATATTTATATATATATATGTATGTATAAAAATACATATAAAGAATATATATACACACATACATACATATCAAGAATAGTCTCCCTGGGTTCTTCCTTGCTTTGAAGATGGGAGTTGCATTAAAATAAAAATTCAGTTCAGAGTATTATCTCCCCAGCTGTCTGTGCAGACCGTGGGGTTGGCCTGGGAATAGTCTCATTACATGTACTGAAGCAGTTAGTCAGTGATTGATGCTGTATTAATTCACAACACAGACGCTTTGCCTTTGTTACTGAACATTAGACAAATTAGTTCTTACAAATTCACGTCCCACCCCCACTGCATCCAAGCTCCCCACTCTGGCTGGTTAGTATTGCTAATAACCTTCATTCAGAGCAAACCGGAGCTTTAGGAAGGAGGAGTTTGCTAAAGGAAGAGGCAGAAAACTGCTCACAGCCGCTGGGGTCTAACAATACAGACATTTTCTGGTACAGCTCAGCTCAGTAATGACAAATGATCTTTTCATTGTCAGACCCCCCAAATTAATTTTCCCTCCCACTTCTCATGAGGCCACATTCATCACGTAGATTGTGTTAAATGTACTTTTGACAGGACAGAGAAAGATGAGTAGTAAAATAATTTGATTCTAGTAGCTTCTTATCTGGGGAAGTTAACCAATGAGGTGATACCTGGAAAGGTAAATATTTCTGTAAATGTTCCTCAGATAAATCTGCATTAAGATTTTCCACAATGTCTGGGCAAAGGGTTAAGCACAAATGAATGAGTGATAAAGCAGTGGAATGATGGCAGAATAATATCTTTAGCTGTTCCCACTGACCTGGGTTTTAAGACCTGCTTTGTACAGAGGGTACAGCAGCCAAAATAGAATGCATACAATTTATCTTTGTAATATTCTAGAGAGAATGAAATTGTTATTTTTAAATTCTCTTATTTGAAATTAATTGGTCAGAGATGGTTTTCAAGCACACTTTTGTAACTCCTCATTAAGTTTTTGCTGTATGTTGTCTCTTTTTGGCCATTTAGAGAGATGTAGGAAATTATGTCATATGGAGGAGAACCAAGAAACTTGTCAAGGTCAGCAGAAGCAAAAGGAGGCAGGGGAATCCCAGCACAATCTAGCTGTTTGAAGTATTCTGCTTATGGCTGGATTAAGTCACATTAATTGAGCATAAAAGCAGAGTGGTTAGTTCTTGAGTGCGACTGGCATTGATGTAAAGGTTCTTATACAGCAAAATGCAGAAAGCATGCTCACTGCAAAACTGTCTCTACTATTTTCAATATATGATTGTCTCTCTGTATTTTGTTTGCCTTTATTTAAAATAGCCTTAATAAACTGAACTGAGAACAGTAGCTGTCTGGCTACAGGTCATATTTGGCCCACAGTGCCTTACTGTTTGCTCTCAAATCTAAGATTGTTTGGCCTCTCTTTGTTCCCACCAGCACTAACCTTTGTTAAAGACATCCAAAATGCCTCCCATATGGTACTGGCACTTCCTCAATACACATGGTATCAAACACCTATGAAAATTCCCTGTAAGTGTTTTAGACCAGGTTGGATGAAGCTTTGAGCAATTTGATCTAGTGGAAGGTGTCAGGGGGAGGGGGGGTTTGAAACTATGGAACCTTTAAGGTCCCTTCCAACCCACACCATTCTATGATGATTTCCACATTTTTTCGGTTAAATTCCTGATCTATGGCTGACATCTGTCAGAGTGGGGCTGTGTGTTATTCCCCTTTTTGCTAGGATCTGATGCTGATTGCACGTGGACCATGCGGAGTGTCAGGTGTGGTGCAAACGTGGATTAAATACACAGATGCACTTTTCTTCAAGGAAATACTTCTCCCAGGTTGCACTGTTTCACTCATGTCTTACCACTTTTGCTCCTATACCTGGATAGGAGCAAAATTCCACTTTGTAATTATTTGATGTTTTCTATAGCATGTTGAAGATAATGTACTTTCATAATTTTATGTGCATATATATATATATATATATATGTATATGTAAATGTTGAAATATTTCATACTCCGGCAATTAACTTCACAGTGAATATTACTGACACTTGTAGCCAGGTTTTATGTCTCTGGTAAATCTTCTCTTTGATAATGGCATCTGTGTCGCAAGGGAGGTGTTAAAACATGGAGTAGAAAACTTCTCATGATCTGTGCACGTTGTTTGTTAATCAGTGTGTTCCTTAAAAAACAAAAATCTTTGAACTTTCATAGCTTCTGATTTTTGTTCAGGTACATTTGGAAGGACTGTATTTTTTATGAAAGCCATTGTATTTAATGTAACATTTAAAAACTATTCTGCATATGTATTTTCAGAAAGAGATGAAACCCAGATTTTTTTTCACTCTATTTTCCCTCAAAGTTACAGGAAGAAAAAACTGTTGCATTGTCATAAAAAACCCAAGTATTTCAGCATTATTTCTGTATTGCATTTTTCTTTCACTGGTGACAACTAGATAATACCACATTAGTGAATGCAACATATGTTTACCTTTATGCATGGCCATGATATTAAACAATAAGGGAAGTCAAGGGTATGGAAACAGCTTCCAGGAAAAATTAATAAAGAGTGGCAAAGCAGAATTAGAGGGAGTTGCTTGCTTGCTTTAAAGGTCATTGCACGTCTTCTTGCCATAAAAGATAGGGCAGAAGGGATCACTGTGAAACTTGTCTGGTTTACTTTTTTTTTTATTAAGGTGGGGAATGGAGGAGATTGGTACATGCATGTGTGTGTTGGGTTTTTTTGAAGTTGGAGGGAGCATTCTGATGTTTGTCTAGGAGTTCTCCTGTTTACCTTTTTATAGAATTAGGCAGACCAGATTGATATTTAGTCTTGTTCTTACAACAGTAAATTAGGCTTAACTTTTTAATTACAGTGAGAAGGAAATCACCTTTCTGATATCCTTCAATTAGCTGAAACAGCTGTTAAGTTATAATTAAAATTTCACATGGATCATTTGAGATTTTGGGATGTTTCCATTTAATATTACCAAAAAATTTGCATATATGCATTTGCTTTTCAACAACCTTTTCTAATCTGTCAGTGCTACACTAGGAATACTGATACTATATTAAGCAGTATATTTCTGGCTTTGTGAATAGACAGTGGGTTCAGGGAAAATGAAAAATGGATATAGAAGAAGGTGAATAGAAAATACCAAAGCTCGAAGGTGCATTTGAGCTAGCTCAAAAGTAAACTTCCTTTTTTCCCCATCATTCTTATTTCTCATTATCTTTGAGATTCTAATATGATCTTTAAAACAAGAAGCATGTTTTGGAGATGATCAATAACCTAAGCACATACCCATTCCTCTATTCCAACCTCTTGCACCCTTAAGGACCCAGAGCTGTAGATATTTTGATCTAAATAATCTGTGAAGAAATACTTTGCATACTAAAGAGAATTATATTCTGATCTTAAACAACAAAAAAAATTCCTAAAATACTGTGATTTACTCAATGGATTTTGCTTTTGTGGTGCCTCTTGCTTCTCTTTCTGTCTAGGTGCTCAGGTGGTGGTGAGGACCTCAGCAGCCTGCAGAAGTGGAGTGTATCAACAGGGGCAAGCATTAGTAAAACCTTGCAGCAAAATATTTTGGATGTTTGAAAGTGAGTTAACTGGAAACTGAACTAAACTGCTTGGTGTGCTAAGATAAGAAGTGTTTTCCATACAATTTGTTGCTTCTTAATTACTTAGAACAGTAATTTCAGGAAACATCACAGGAAGGGAGATTTGCAAAGTATGAGAAAAATAGAACATCACATGGCAAATAGCTTTTTGTGATCCTCATTTTTTCTTCTCTGCAGTCTCAGTGTGTCATTAATAGTCTGGTTTATCATGACTTAAGGACACTTTCACATTCTGAATTTTGGCTTCTGGTGGGTTGCCCCTGGCTGGACACCAGGTGCCCACTAAAGCCACTCTAACATTTCCCTCCTCAGCTGGACAGGGAAGAGAAAAACAGAAAAAAGGCTCATGGGTCAGGATAAGGATGGGAAGAGATTACGCACCCATTACCATCATGGGCAAGATAGACTGAACTTGGGGAAATTTAATTAGTAATCAAATTAGAATAGGATAATGAGAAATAAAACCTTAAACACCTTTCTACCACCTCTCCCTTCTTTCAGGCTCAACTTCACTCCCAGCTTTTCTCCCTCCCCTCTACCAGTGGCACAGGGGGATGGGGAATGGGGGCTGCAGTCAATTCATCACATGTTGGCTCTGATGCTCCTTCCTCCTCAGGTGGAGGACTCCTCACACTCTTCACCTGCTTAAGCGTGGGGCCCCTCCCACAGGAGACAGTTTTTCACAAACTTCTCCAGTGTAAATCCTTCCCACAAGCTGGAGTCATTTACAAACTGTTCCAGTGTGGATCCCTTTCCCTTCCATGGAGTGCAATCCTTCATGTACAGGCTGCTCCTACATAGATCCCCCATGGGGTCACAAGTCCTTACAGCAAGCCTGATCCAGCATAGGGTCCTCTCTCCAAGAGGGCCACAGGTCCTGCCAGGAGGCTGCTCCAGCACAGGTTTACCATGGGGTCGCAGCCTCCTTTGGACATTTCCCTGTTCTGCCATGGGGTCCTTCAAGGACTGCAGGTGGATCACTGCTCCTCTGCCAATCTCCATGGGCTGCAGGGGCGCAGCTGCCTCACCATGGTCTGCACCAATGCCTGGAGGAGAATTTCTGCTCTGGCACCTGGAGCACCTCCTGCCCCTCCTTCTGCCCTGACCCTGGTGTCTGCAGAATGGTTTCTCTAACATGGTCTTACTCCTCTCTCTAGCTGCAAAATTCACAAGGTTTTTACCCCCTCATCTTAAATCTTTCATCCCAGCAGCACTACCACCCTCACTGAAGGTCCTAGCCTTGGACCTGGCTGGCACTGGCTCTAGCAGATATGGGGGAAACTTAACAGCTCTTCACAAAAGCCAGCCCTGTAGCCCCCCAGCTATAAAAACTTTGCCATGCAAACCCAATGCATGGCTCTACAAGGTCCTCGTTGAGTCAGCAATAGGTGTTTTCTAAAGAATAGAGGGTTTACTATTTCATATATAATATTGTTTTGTCTGCAAGTCTTTATACTTCATCAATCTAACTTCTGCTATTTTCACCAAATAATTCAAGAATTAAAGGTAGGTTTCATTCTCTTGTTGTTGTGCGCGTTGGAGATGGGAAGGTTTAGCTAAGGGGTTTTTGCCTTTTTTCTCCTGGATGGAAGCAAACTTATTTTATGTGGCTTTTTCTGAGCCTGGTTATTTGGAGTAGGGGGAGTTCAGATGTCTGGCAGTATGTGAGGTAGCTTGCAGAATTCCGTTTTGTTGTGCACATTGGCAAAATAAAAGCACACACAAGTCTTAAATATTGGGATTGCCGTAGCATTTATGCCTTTAGTCAATCTCATCTCCCTTTTTTTCTCTATTTTTTCTTTCTCTTCCTGTAGCTAATGCTGAGATTAGTTCTGGATTAATTTTTTTAAAAGTATTATTGTACCATGGGTTTTTTTCAGTATAACATACAAAAAATGTATTGAAGACGTAGACCAAGTCACATAGCATAAAGAATTTCCTCTTTACCGTAGATGAGGTAATTTTTGATGTTTTGCTTCTAGAAATTGTGCAGTGTGATTTCAAATTAATATTTTAGGAGTTATAATCTAGTTGTCATTAAATGGATGTCTTTTTAACCTTCATATTTTTAATATGGCAGGATGTTGTAGTTTCTTTCTGTGTCTCTGGTGCACTTCTGTTTACATTGTAATTTTGCCGCCATCTTTAGAGTGCCACCTTTACCCAACAGGACTTTCTGTTGCTATTAGAAAGTTCTCAGATTTAGTTTTGTAAAACCATTATTTCTGTTATTTTAAGAGTGTCTGTCTTTTCAAATACGTTACTTGAATGCTTATTTTTCAAGATTGGATGTTAGATTTTNGATACTTTACATCAACTGTAAGGGTTGCATTGCTCAGTTTAGAGACATCTGCTTTCTTAAGTATTCCTTAGAAGTTCTGAGTTGATTTAGGTTTTTTAATTTTGAAGTTTTGCAATTTTTTCTGTATTAAACAGAAGATTTTTATGTAACCTGGATGATTCTCCAAAGCTTCTACCGTGTAAACTCTTGTGAAAGGGAATGTTGCTGTCATTTTGTCTAAATCAACTTAATAGAGCAATGTTGTTACAGATGTGCAGGCTGCCGGGTAGGANGGAGCTCTGCAGAAATGCATAAGAGAGTGAGTAGATCAATCTCTCAGGCTGAGTTGGGGTAGGTGTAATAAAATTTTCAGGACTGTAGAGGAAATGTGTGAATAGTTTCCAATGGCATTTTCACCTTATGGGAGGGTTTGGGATTTTTTCCATTTTGAAGGATATATGCCACCTTTACTGTTATTATGAATTCTCTTTCTACTTTTTTACCTTTTTGTGGTTTGGCTTATTTATTTCAGAGCTATTGAAAGATGCATGGAAAATGACAATTTTTCATTTGGAGTGGCTGCATTTATAAGCTTTTGCAATTTATTTTCAAACTTGAGTATAGGCTATTGTGTGTTTATCTACTCAAGTAAAGGAGGGAAGCTGAACTTGGATATAATTGAAGGTGTCTTATCTTCAAAAACAAAGTTTCTTTGGTGCAGTTGTGAAGAGCCATACCTGAATTATAAATGACTGCATTGTTATACAGTTACTAGTTCTTATTATTTGGGGAAGGAAAAAACCAAAACCAAGAATAAAGTCTGAGAGAATAAATATTTCTTCAATAAAGCGTGAAGCCTTGCCACCCAACTTTTTGTTTCATTTATCTCTAACTCAATAAGTTTAGATATGGACAGACCTAGGTAGTGCAGAAAAAATTTTTCTTGTTTTTTTTTTTTTTTTTCTCTTTTTTTTT
>VWZG01005095.1:140319-178504 GCA_013396735.1 Grallaria varia
AAAACTTCCTGTTATCATCGACTGCTTAACAGAAAGCATCAAGGTACTAGTTCTCATATGGAGAGAGATTCAGCATTATGATCCCAGGTTTAGATTTTTGGTGTTGATGCAGAAGACAATGCTTTAATACTTGCATATTAGTTTTATCATAGTGTTAACACTGTTATGACAAATGACATTAAGCTAGGGTAACACAGTGGAAAACCAAATGTAATGTGTTTTGTCTTATTTAGTAAAAAACATGAGCATTTAAAAATACATTTATCATTGTTATTCAGGGGCATGCACTGGGACTTTGTCTTAAGTCCTAACCAGAAGGTAGTTGAAAATGGTCTACATGTGTACTCTGTAATTAAAGATTTTTAAATAGACTTTGATTGCATCTCAGTAAAGATCACGAGTGAGCGTAAAACTGCGTATCTTCGTTTTCCAGTGCCTACATTGCATTGATTAGCAATACCATTTGCAATGTGCCTCACAAACTGATGCAGCTAAATTGACAGAAAGGAGAAAACAACATTAGCTAGTGTCTTGCCCTGTTCCACCAAACAAGCTTTTATATTTCTGATATCTAAAGGCTTAAAATATTTTAATAGAACTGTGGCTTGTAATAAAATTTGAGAGCCAGACATAAGTAATTATGTCTTATATTTACGTTAAGTCATTGAAAATAATACTAAAACATATTTGTGGGTTTTCCCTTTAATGAGTCTAACAATAAAACAAAATAATTGCACAAGTTCCCACCAGCTTTAAAGCCCTAAAAGAGAAAGTTCATCAGTGTCTTGATATCAAGCTTGTTTGTTGTGAATTATGGCCACTTTCTGCAATAAAATTTGGGTTGGTGGAAGAAGTGGATTTGCAATCCTGGTTTTATTAGTGTGACTAAACATTGTGGAACTAAAACAAGGAAATTCTTGCATACTGTCACAATTTGCAGCCACATGGATCATAAACTCCTCTACGCATATTTCACTTGTAGACTTCAAGTGGCATTATCTCATCACAGAGGGGGGAACAAGAAATACACTTAAATTTAGAAATTGTCCTCGTTACTGAATGTCAGATAAAGGCAAAGCCTTTAAATAGGAGTCTCCCTGATTTACTACCTTTAATGTGCACAGGAAGGGATGTGCAAAGCACATCGTTAGTGTGACAGGGTGAAAGGGGCAACATGTTTCTTCTGTTACAATGGAAAGAGGATGAATCTGGCACAGCTCTGATGTCAGCACCTCCATCACCTTTCTCACAGATGATGTAGATTTTAATTGTACTCTGGGCTGATTCACATCGCACCAGCTCCTACGTGACATTGAGATAGATGAAGCCATTTGTTGGCATTATCAGAGCCAGCTGTGTGCTTGGCTGCAGCTACAGTAGGCATTATATCTCATGCATAATCCTCTCATTGAGAGAGGATCACAAGCATCTGAACCATATGGCAAATAATTTTATTATGATCAAAAAAAGGACTCTTGAAGCTAGTTAAACAGAAGAGTCCTTGAAATTCAATCAGAGGAGGTTTTTATTTTCATGTAGCATTATCATCTTAAATTAATTTTTAGCTCTGCCATCATCAGTGAAATACAGGAATTTTATTTTTCCCCAAAAGTAAGCAATTAATGTTGTGATTACAAGAAACAGCAAGCAAACTTGCATAGCTTGATTTTTTGATGTCAGAAGAGTGCCTTGCAGATGTTAATGTCTTTTTTTCACTAATTGCACACTTGTATCACTCAGAAGCCCAAATAGGAAGTAGAAAGTGCCTGAAATTATAAAAGCTGGGGAAGGGGAGAGAATTGTGCACATTAAGCCGTGGGAGTGCGGTGTTGATGTCTTAATGCCTCGCTTCCTGAAGGCTGTTACAGTTTCCTAGGGATGAAAACATACAGCCATAGTAAAAGGCTATAAGCCATAGTTCTTTACATGAAAAATAGAAATCATGTTTTAATTAACTCACTGCAAATGGGAGGAAGAAGAGAGAAGCTACAGCTCCACACAGTTACTGCTGGGAAGCTGGGAAAGAATGTGGGCATCAGAGACAATAGCAGCCAACCTTTCAGGCCTCAGAATGCATGATAGCAACTCTCAGCAGGATGAAGATATTTCTCAGGGGTCTGGTCCTGTTTCCTTTAGAGTATGCAATGAAAAACTCTTGCTGATGTGTCTGGCCACTCTTGGACATACCAACCATCATTAATGAGAGGCAGCCAGAGCAGGTACAAGCTCAGCGCAGTGGTTGGTGGCTGATGGAGGACGCTTGTTAAAGGGGAGGCAGTGTCTGTGGTTTCCGAGCCTCAAAGGCAGAAAGCAATAACATGAATCATGCTGCATGTGAATGGACTGCATGTGTACTGGAAAAGACGTGTGCTATTGAGGACTTGGCCCTAGGGACACAAGCAGTTTCCATGGGGCACCTGTTAATAACATGCATGGCCTATCAGCAACTTTCATGATGCAAACTTATGGAATATAAATAAAGGCTCACCAGAGCCAAATGGCAACAGCTGCCTTATCTGGAGGATACCTTTTTTATTTGGTACTTTATTGACAAATAATAAAGCCTTTAATTGGGCTGTGGGAGGAATATAGCCATGTAATTTACAGGACCTTTAATTTCCTAGTGCTGCATGCTTGAAACAGATTGTGGTTATTATTGCAGCCTCGTGAGTTAAGCAGAGGTCCTGGCTGAATTGCTGGAGATCCGCGGATTGTGCATCTTTATTCTTGCATTTAAAAAATGTCTTATGTGCACCTTGGGGAAAGAAGAGGAACAGGGAAAGGAATCCCTGCTTCTTCTGCAATAAAGCGGTAATTAAGAATTTGTGATTTCATTTACTAAACTGAGAGTAGGTGAGAAAACCCCCAGCCAGCCTATCACTCTGGAGGCTTCCCCTGCTAACAGCCCATCACTCTCAGCAGGATGTGAAGCAGAGCTGTGCTTGTGGAGCAGGCTAAGAGGGAACAATTGCCTTTGCTGTAGCAGCTGCTGAACTGAGACTTTCTGGATCATGAATGTATGTAAATATGTCCAACTGTTTGCCCTTCACACATCTTTGGCAAGTTTGGGGTAAAAAAAATTGCACTGCTCCATTAGTTTGCTTGCGTATTACCACAGCAGATGCTGTTAAGAGCACTGAGATGTGTTTCTAGGCAAGCCTTTCTGTTTGAAATAGGATAAAGAAATAAAGGCTAGAGGGGTCCCAGATAGCCTCTTGAAATGGATATAAAACAAGCTTTGACAGCAGGGCATGCCACAGCGTCCACTGCAAAGACACAGGGATGGTAGCTCTTCAGTCCATTAAGCAAAGCAAAAAGCAGTTGCAGCTTCTCTGTGTTTGCTCCTTTCTGAACTCTCTCTCTAGCAGAATAACAGGTATTTTGGAGAGTTTGTATGGGTTTGATTCCTGTATCTTCTGAGTGACTAAAACTGCTGCATTTGGATGCCAAGCTATACTTCACAGGGATTTCACTGGCAATGAAGATTGTATATAAATAATGGATGAAGAAGGGTGACAGGACCTGAACACTTGGGGCTTGACAGATTATCTTGTGATGTATTGCAATTAGATATGCTTTGGTGTCACTGCATTTATTCAGCTAGTAAGGGTGTGTAACTCTTAGATCTGTTTGGAGGTGGATTTATTATGAACCTTAGTCATTGTCCTCTCAAAGTTTGGAATTGATTTTTGGACATTCTTAGCAGCTTTCTAAATCACTTTGCTCTTAAGATATATGTGATTTCCCCCCCCCCCCTCATCCATTTTAAATACGTGGGATTTTATTAACAGATATAATAAAGGAGTTGGTTAATTTTTTGAAATCATTTACTTTGCTCAAGGTAAGTAGTTCCTAGATGAGAAACAACTTTGTAAATTAGCAGGACAACAGATCAGTTTGGGAAGGAGTTTTCTGTGTTGTTTGTATAAGAAGCAGGTAGATAATAAGCCCCAGCCACCTTTTATGAAATGATATTACCTAGAATTGGGACATCTAGTGAATAGGAAACAAGATGGGCAAAAATTTTGTATGCCTCTTTGCTTTTTAAGTAGTGGTAGTTAGAAAGCCTGGCATGGAAAGGTGAAAAATAAAATGTTGCAGGAGACGTGAGAGATCAGACCTGACTTTATTGCAAATGGAGCCACTTCGACTGTCAGCTGTCAGGTTAAAGCAGAAAAGGGATTAGTGTTATGATCCTTGTGACTTTGTAATCCATCGTAATGTTTTCACCCTGGGTTTCTTCCAGATGTGTTTCTCTCTATCATAAATGCAGGTGCAGAACAATTTACAACAACTACCAGAGGTGGGCCCATCCTTTCCAGTTTGCTGTAGGCAGAACCTTTTTATTCTTTGAAGTCATAATTTATAAAACAAACTCTGTTTTTCTGCTTTTGAGTATTTCTTGGCAAAAGGAGTGATTGTAGGACAGCAGGTGGCCACAGAACCCAGCAGAAGCTACAATCCTCCAGATAATCAGCAATGTCTCCCCCACCGCTTCCCTCCGTGGCATGTGCCAACCAACAAACATGTTACTCACTCATAGCAACCTCCTAGTTCTTCAGATAGGAACTTAACATGGTTTGGGAATAAATTACACTCACAGCAAAGCTCATCCAAGCCAACAAGGTTTCAGAGCATTTGCTCATTCTTGTAATAGCAGATGATAATTGATGGACGACCAGCGTGCAGGGCCCTGACAGGCTGGTTGGCTGCCCTTTGCACTTTGACAGTTCAAGCCTTACAAGTGTGAAATAGCCAATTACTGGAATACCTATTGAAAGTAATAGGCCAATGAGCAAATGGCTACTGTGGCATGTGGTGGCGGTGTAGGTGGAAGAACGCCAAGATAAAGTTCTGCTCTGAGCAGCTGCTCCCACCACAGCTCGATACTGCTATTGGATGACCAAGTGATGAGAGAAAGGTATTTCCCCATTTGAACTGCAAGTGTCCTGTCTTGTATTGACTTAAAGTTTATGATGCATGATACCGTCTTGTTACCCAGATCCTAATTTGCAGATATAAATCCTCCTTTTAAAAGGTAGTTAAATAGGTAATAGGGATAGTCACGGCCGTAGATTTTGCGCAAAAGCATTAAATACAATTTTTGCTTGGAATGAAAAGTCATATAGTGTGCCGAGTGTTAATACTTGCCAGCCATTTGCTATTGACAGAACAATTTATCTTGATAAAGGACAGTGAAAAATTCCAATCTATTCACTGGCATCACATTATCAGCAGTAATATATGACTGCATCTAAATATAAGGTTCAGATCTGATACAGCTGAGAGGTTTCTGGTAATTTTCCTGTAAATATATTGTGTACTGGACAATGAAAAAATGTCATTTTTGCCATGTAATTGTATGACCTATTTTTATGTGAGATTTAAAGTTTTACTGTGTTTAATGGGATAGACCATAATGTTTCCTTTTTGGGTAACCTGTTTCTTTTTATAAGACTTAAGCAATAAAATGGATATTACTAGATTTGATAGAGCAGAAATAGCAGACAAAGAAAGATGGAAGCTTAAGTATTAGTCTGGTGAAAAAAAGATTCTGTGACCACACAAACTTGCCACAGGGGGAAAAAATCTATCTGAAAATACTGTGAAAATGTCTGCTGGCAGTCGTTTTCTTAATGTGGATAGTATGTCTTCTTTTTGCCATAATAGGAATGCTTGTGGGTATCTTTTAGGCATGTGCTTCTTAGCTTTTCTAGCAAAACGGTATGTTTCTTAATTTTTAATTGTATTAAGAACCTGGATTATTTACTTCAAAAGATGTTAGAAAGAAAACTGGCAAGTAGCTTTGGAGGAGGAATTTCAAAAGTGGTTGGCAAATTCCTTTAATCAGTCCATGGCTCTGTAATCGGAAAGCAACCATTGTGTAAAGACCAGAAGTGTAAACGAAGCTAGTGCCAGTGCTCTGTATAATCCTTTTTTATTTTTTTCGTTTTCATTTTCCAGTCACTTGTTTGATGCTGAAAAGAGAAATGACAAATGACATTTTGCTCTTTCCTTTGAATCTCCTATTAACAATTACCAAGTACATTTTAGATGGAAAGAATCAAAAATTCATTTGATATTAAACAGAGATCAGCCACAAAAATAAAATTATCATTTACACCAGGACAAAGTATAGAAAAAAACAGTGAGCTAAAGATGCAGGCATTAAAAATATAGCATTTTAAACATTATACTTAAAACCCTGAAGAGAAAACTATTATCCATTTGTATTTTTCATGTTGTGTTTTCTCCTAAGCATATGATTGTTAAACCCCTTTTTGTGGTGCTCTGCATGAGGAAGAGAGACTCTCTGCTTATCTCTTGAAAAGTTGATACATGTAACTCACCTTGCCAAGATTTCTGCCAGAGGCATTGACACTGTCTTGAGGCTTAAAAAAATTATTAGGCATGTGTGGGGTAAAGAGAAAAAGTTTCTAATGACTGGAGCAGTGGAAAAGCTTGCTGAGGAAGGCCAAACTTGAATAATTAATTTCCATTTTAAGGAATAAGATGGGTTCAAAAATTTATAATAAGTATTCATTTGTGGGCTCCTCTGCCAGGCTAAAGATTTTATGTGCTTTAGCAGACCTGGGACGGTTAGCCCCACCACTGTTCTTTGGAGAGTGGGAAAATGTTGTTATTTTCTTTGTTCTCTCTTTCTTCAACCCAACAACTTTCTTCTAATATTTTGCTTTCTAACTACTTGGCTACCCTGAGTGGAGAAACAGTTTGGTGTTTTATACCCCTAGCCATTTGTCCTTCCCCAGTAACTGTGTCTACTGAGCACTTTTTTCTTGACAAGGCTGATACCCCCAAGTTAGAGCAATCCTTCCACCGTTCCCTGGTTTATTAACTTCCTTCTGCTGCTCCTCTGAGAAGTTACAAGGAGGAGGAGAGCTATCACACTTGCCTGGCTGCAGATCCAGTGGTGAATAGAGGCTCACATTGGGAAGGCTATCTACCCAGCAATGAGAGGAGGGCTTGCTGTCACTGGAGGCATCTTTTCCTCAGCAATTGATGGCTTGGCTCTCAGCTGGAAGAACTTCCTATTCTCTGGCATGGAGTACTGTGGCGATCTAAGGGCCTTTGCTATATACCCTCCTGCATTTGTTAAAACTGCATGGGAGTTCAACGTCAATGTCATGGCATTCAAGGAAGGGAACAAAGGCTGCTCCATGTTCAGAGTCCTGTTCGGTGTTAAGGGCAGAGAGAGAAGATCTCAAGAATTGTTTCAGCTGCTTGAGATCTTTTTTGTTGGGGGCCATATAATTGATTTGCTTCTTTTTCTTTTTTTTTTTAACTTCTTGCAAGAGGCAAGAAAAAAAAAACCACCTGTGTACCCCTCAAATGAATGTCCAGGTATAATAAAGCAGAGGCAGTTCTTTTTTTTTGTGGTAAAGCTCTCTGTTGCCTTCAAAGAAAAGACTTTGATATCTTTCAGAGAGCATGTTCCACTATAAATCTATCTGAGGAAATAATGAAGAAAAACCAAAATGCTGCAGCCAATGCTGGAAAAAAAAAAAAAAAAGAAAAAATGAAGTGAAGAATTCCCTAGGAATTTTTGACTTAAGGAGAACAACGGACACTGAAACTATTAGATATGGATAAATGTGGAATATCCCGAGCAGTGCATTAATGTTTCTTTAAAGACTTAGTACTGGTAGTACAGTGCTAGTTTTCCCTCCCATATTTATAGTGTTTTCTTTCTTCCCTTTCTTGGATTTCTATATATTTCATCCAACTTTGACTTGACAGTGTCATACAGTTTTACTGAAAAGATGAAAATATCATAAAAGGTGGAAGCAGATATGTCATCATTGTGTCCTTTTTACTTCATCGTCCATCAAAACTGTCCATTTATTTTTGTAAGCTGTGAAACTACAGTATTGCAGTGGATTTTAGACAGTATGATATAGGAGAACTTCCCAGTAGGTCCTTCTGACACAACGCTGGAGTTGCAAAGTAATGAATCAGACTTTGATTTTCAACATATGAATCAACGATACATATATTTTACATATTTTGTAGGTTATCCATTGTGAGTAAAGGTGCAACATATACACAACTTTGTTTTGTATTGTTTTCATGTCTTTTTTGACTTCATACAGTTTTTTTATTGCATGATGTGCAGACCAATTTCAAAATATTCCAAGCCTTTATGTTGGCACATCCTCAAATCCTGCAATAAGGCTCCTTATATAAGCAAGGATGATGAAACAATTAGGCTTTGTATGCTGCATATAGAATTAGAACAGGTGTTCATCAGCTGTGTCATGACTGACAGACTGCTGTATCTTTGAATAGAAAGTCTGTCTCCAATTACAAATATTTGTTAAATTTTGATTAAATTAATTGCAAACAGTCACTTGATACCAGATGATAAAATTTCTATTTTCTTGTGTGCTTTCAGATATGTATCAGCCCTTACATCAGTACTTGGTCTAGTACTTACAGCACCTAGCATCTTTTAAGGAGAAAGATGCTTTTCTGCAGAATTTTGCAGATAAAAATGAAACCTGAAAGAAATGCTTCCTTTTGCGCCTGATAAAGTGCTATCCCTGTTAAGTTTTAGTAAAAACACTACCTAAATGTGGCAATTAACTTGGGAAATCTTTGCACACAAAAAAGTTTTAATTTGTTCAGCACCTCTAGATGAAATAAAGCTGGGTCTGTATTCAGTAGCCTGAACCTCAAAGTGGCCTTTTGGAAAAGATAATGCCAACAAGCATCTGACTGTGCTGTTAATGGGGTTGGTTTGAGTGCCCTTGGGATTGAAGTGACCTTTATGGGAACTTTCAAGCAAGTACGTGAGTGTCTCCTCTAACTCCAGCACTGTGTGCATGTATGTTTTAGTTATCTTTACCCTTAAAACTTGCTGGAAACAAACAGTCTTGCACATCTTGCCTTAGCAAAAGGAGATGGTTCAGGAACTAATACAGATATCAGTATTTTGGTTCCCTCTGCAATCAAAGGGAAAAGAGAGGCTTGCAGTAGGTGTTGGACAAGGAGAAAAATTAATCTGTTGAGTGGTTAACTAGGCCTTTTCTTTTAACAGAGGCCTTTATTTGGAAGAGCTGGGCATGACAGGTCATTAAAGTACAACAGAAGGTATCAAAGTACTAAAGAATTAAAAAAAGATTGAAGAAATCCAATAATTCAGCAGTTTGCACATCAATTACAAAACAGGGGCAGTAAATGTTGAATGGATGAGTGACATTAAAAGCCCTCTTCATGGTCCAAAGTTAATTTCAATAACATTAATTTACAGTTGATAAATTGTGTCTTTTTAGCATTGGTAATCCAACCATTTCTTAAACTATAAAAGCAATGGTAATTAAGTATTACTGCCCAGCAGTGTTGCTACTGTCAGTTACAGCAGGAATGGGTGCGAAATAGCTTGCCTTACAAAGTTAGGAAGAATACAAATGTTTGCTCTCCTACGGAGAAAGGCAGGAGAGGCATGATGTTACCATGTGGTGCTTGCCAGCTGCAACATCTTCCTTTTCTTTTACCCGTGGAATCCTTTCTCAGTGTAGTGAGAGAGGAGTGTGAGGGGAACAGGGAAACAGGGTGGGTGCTTTGTCTTTTCCTTGCTGCTGAATGGAGCATAACAAAACTACCAATGTCACTACCCTTTATCCCTCCACTGCCAAAGGGTGAGGGAAGGCAGGAACCCTCTCTGGTCATCCTGTCTTGTGGCTTCATTCAGCCAGCAACCAAAGGAAGTCAGAAACAGACGCTGAGGGACGTTTGCTTTCCTTCCTCATGCTCCTGCCCCACACTATGTTGGCCTCTGACATGTGGCATCCCCAGCCATGGAGACACAGTCTCACCCAGGCGTCCCCACACTGCTTTTCTTACATAAGCAGTGGTGGGACCCCTTGCCCACACGGCTGTCTGCCAGCGTGCTGCCCTGCCTGCCATGCAAATTCCATCTCCCATGTGAAAATGGAGTATTTGGAGCAGAGTTGCAGAGTGATTCCTCCTGCGTCCTGAGGAATGGGGAGATGAAGGGAAGTATTTGCAGACAAATGTCCCTTGTCCTTTTAGACAAATGTGAGCTTCTCGAAGCAGCCACTGTGCCAGGATGCTGCTGGCCGTGTGGCAAGCATTCACTGTCTGAGCTGGAAACACAGTTAATGGGTCTTCTCACCGACATACTTGGGCTGAGCACCATGTTACTTGATATAGCACTGAACCTGAGCCACAAAGCTCATATTTTTTTCTGACAGGTTTTCAAATGTGTAGTACTTTTGTGATGAATAGTGTCTTTCTGGGTGTCAGCTTTCTGGAGAAGTTTCAAATCAGGGCTTGGCTAAATGCACAGGGAGTCCCATGCCTGAGGGTGCCTCAGCACCCCCACATGCTGCAGCCTCTCTTCTAGCCATGTCAGTTGTGGGGAACGGGCATTTATTTTGCTATCAATGAGTGTACCAGCAGGAATGACCACCCTCCTGCTTATTTTACAAGGAGTCTTGTTCTCCGAGCTGCTTTCTTTGCCCCCAAGTGTGATTCCCTTAAATAGAAATAAAAATTCTGTTGTCAACCTGGGTAGTAAAGAAAATTTTGTAACAGGCATTTATGTATTCTCTTAAGAACTACCCACGGGCTTCACACGCAGTTTAAAGTGTCAGGGATCAGTATTGTAATTTCAGTCCTTTTTATGCCAGTGCAGAAGCCCCTGCCTCTCATTAAAATTCTCCACTTGTCTGCTGCATATTTCTTAGACCCCCACCCATTATGTCGCCCAGACTTCTGATAGAAACTTATTTGGATAATGTCTGCAAGCAAAGAATTTTCCCCAGAAAGGGTGAAGATGGAGACACTCTGTCAGGACCTGACAGGTGTAAATTTCTTAATGTATGAGGAGTATATGAAAATACAAATCATCACTGAGAGCCAGCCTGAAGCAGACTGAAAAGCTGTCATAAGCAATTTTCAAAAAGTATGAGTTATTTGGTTCTCTTCCAGAAGGAACAACTCCACAGGCATAAATTTGTGAATGGTACTTGACAATTTTAACAATTTCTCCTCTCCTGGCACTGAGCATGTGACAGAGATGTGATAGGGACTGTGTGCTCTCTGCTCTTCCCCGGCTTTGGAGGCACTGCCATGATATTCAGGGGATGAATCCTGCTTTCCTGAACGTAAGACATGCCTCCACTGAAGCAGATTTCAAAGAACTGATTATTCTGACAGAGTTAGGCCATGCTGGAGCTGATTATTTGCCGAAAGAGGTTTCATAGATCCTTTTACTTTCCATCTACTGAGAGCGATGCTAGGAAAGAAAATAGCAGATGCCTTATGAAAGACACCTTGGCTATTTTTTATGCTCCTCGGTTTTGTGGATTTTTACTTTGGGCATGTGGAAAGATCATTGCTAACTGGATGGGCCTATTCACTGGTGTATGGAAATCGACTTTAAGAACCGTCGTGCATGATTGGCAAATCAGTTCTAACTGAATAAATGTCAAGGTCAAAATAAACAAGTGATGAAGATGAGAAAGCCCTGGAGTGGTATCTGCTTCGAATCATATTAAAGGCTGTTCAGTAGCGAAGTGCTTCAGGGGGACAATGTGAAATTAAAGAGCAAGGAAGTTGCTGCACAGTTTTAAAACCAAAGTATCTGTTTCCTCAACTGGAAGTTGAAAGCTGGTGCTTAGGAATTATCCTGACTGAGGTGGCAAAGTTCATTTCTCTCTTGCGTGCGAGTGGACTAGAACAGATGGGGTGACAGGTTTCTGACAGGTAGGAGGGCATGTGGCACTCCCCTGCTTAGCACTCTGCACTGGGGAGCAGTGGAGTGCCACAGTGGCCTTGAGCCCTTCGCTCTAGTCACAGTGACCTTAACTATTTATGTCCATTTGTGTATTAATTATGACAATTAACATGATGAACATCTTATCATGGTGGTTGTGGACATATATTTAATAACAAAAATTTGTTACAACATAATATGTCGGTACAGTCCAGCATGCTAAGGGCATCCTATGTAAGGATCTAGATTATTTTGTTTTAAGTCATTGTAAAACATGCAGGTAAAGAGGCTACAGGAGGCACCCAAAGTTTTTTCTGATTATTTTTCAACCTCATTAATTTTCAGGGATTATGGAGGCTCCTTTGTAAATTAGTCATGTAAGTGAATATAAAAGAGTATGATGAAGAACCCAACAAACTCTCTTTGCCAGGGGCCTTGCTTTAAATTAGGTGTCATGTGCCACAATACATCACTAAGTGCAGACTGTGTTCTTCAGTGTCAAATCTAAATATTGTAAAACATCAATACAGCAGCTGCCTGAAATCATTGCAGAGAGGGGACTAAACCATATAAATTGTCACTTTAAAGAAGTATTGGAGTCTTGTTTACTGAGTTGTATGTTTTTAGGCAGCTATGGTCTGATTTCAAAGTCATTGAGACACTTGGAGATATGGTTGAAGTTCAGGAGGAACTGCTCAAGTACTTGAGAAACTTAGTCTGTTTCTGAACTTTTAAGTGCTTAACTAATTGCAAACATTATCTTTCTGTATCCAAAAAGACATTTTGGTTTTTTCTTGCCTCTATTCCCCAGGTTTTGTTTTGGATTCTGAAGGAGATCACCTATTTAAAGTCACAATACTAATATCAAATTACTTAAATGTGAAGAATATCAGCCAAGAAATGTCTCAGTGGTGGTTGATGTTAACAGTAAACCACTCTACAGTCTTCGGGGCTTTTCCAGTTGAAGTAGAAGAGCTAGTGTATATTGTTGCAATGGCGGCAAATATGTGAAAAGACCCGTCTGCTTCATGTGAATTAAATCAGTTATAAATCTGCTTTCTTGAGGTAGTGAGATGACCAGTTCAACCTCGACTTAATTGGTTTTCATTTATTTTCCTGAAGCCAGTTAATCATTTTGGTACCTGTGTTCATATGAGAAAATGAGATGAGTTTTCAGGCATCTAATGATCTGGCTTTAGGATTTTGTTGGACATTGTTTTCATCTTTGCACAAAATGTTGAAAGTGAAATGTCATCATTCTATATCTGTATGGTTGTCAAGGACAGGTGAGGTGCCACAGGAGTAGAATACACCAGTTGTTATGAAAGAATTAAATGTTTTAAATGATACTGAGAAATGCAAATGCCTACACAACTGCACAGTCATCCAGAATGTAAGAAATAAAACAGATGTAGGTGATCTACTTTAAGGTATTTTTGCTGTATGCACTCCTCTGTCCTGACACACTGAATGCCAGCTGCCCTGAGATGCCTTCAGAACCATCTGAGTGACTTCTTACGCACTTGTGTAGAACTAGTAGGGTTTGTTATTCTTGTGCAGCTTTTGCCACTCCACATTGTAACGAGCTTAGCTTCAGAAATTGTACCTAACCACAGGTATAAACCTGATTTTGAGAATCTTCATGTCAGCACTCCTGTGGGGCATCGTAGAATGCTGAAGGAAAGCTGCTCATGTGAGTAAGGATTTATGAGGTTGGTGTCCCCTCCCTCATAGTGACATTCGGCCTTTGTTAGTCAGAGTCTACTTGTTGCAAGTGTGATGTGGAGAAGAGGTTGCCAGGTCTTAATAGTTTACATGCTATTATTATAATTCAAAGTAGTTTATATTTTCCAAACGAGCTGTAAGCTGTGGCACCTACCTTGCTCCTGTTTTCAGATGTTTTTCTGCCTAATCTGGTCACAAAGGAAAGCGCTGTTTGTTTTTCAAATGTGAAAATGACTGCTGATCCTACTGTACCTTTTGAAGGTAATTTCTACCACTGTAACAAGCCAGAATCAAAATGACTAATCAGTTATAAGCTAGTCCTCATTAACTGACACTAAATTATTTTCATTTGGCAGATAAAATAGCCACTTTTCCACCCTTAATTAGAATTTGGTCTAATAGGATTGACAAGTCAAGCTGGGGGGAAAATGCCCTTCTTAATTGCTTTTAGAATGGAGTAATTTTTTAACAGAAGATTGAATTTGCTATTTGTGTTATAGGGAAAATCTGCCTGGTGAGCAAATGTATTCTTTTTGTTTTAAAGCTTGCTGGGATTGCCCATAGCAAAATAAGCTTAACTAGTGTTATCTTTAGACAAGTGTGTTTATACAGTATTGCACTGTACTAAGACTGTAATCAGGATTTTAAAATTCAAGGATTTGAGGGAAGTAGCTTTTCACTTTCTTCATTCACTTTTCAGAGTCGTCATCAAATGAGATCACTTTAAGCAACTTTCAGTGGAGCAAAAAAGGCATATCCTTTAGCACCCATTTTCCCAACATAGCTGTGTAAATTTTTTCCACTCAACAGCTTCTGGAACACACTAAATCTCTCTTTTGAGGGCCGTTTGGTGTACATTTTTTCTCTACTAACTTGGCCAGGCATAATCAAATTACTTTTTTCTTTCACATTCTTGAAAATTTTACTCCTAAAAACTTTGCCAAGTGGGGATAATTGGTGTGTATCCAGACAGCTCCAGTAGCATCCTTTGTGCTTTCTTTGGCCCATGAATGGCCCCAGAATTGCTCCTCATGGCGGAAGTAATGTGCTCCCTGCTACATGAACTCAAAGGGCAGATGTGACAGAGTCTATAAGTATTTGGAAGAGTTGCCACAGTTCTATTTAACTGTAGCTAAAACTGCTGGAGCTGGTCCCCTACTTTCTGGGACACTGACTATGGGGTATCTGCACTGACTTCAGTTAAAAGTAGTAATGAGGTCAATTTGTTACATTAAGTTTCATTTTAATGCTGTACTCTCTTATACCATTTTTTGGTTTTACTCTTTTCCAATTTCTTTTATTTCTTTAACCAGTTTGAGTTTTTTCTTTTGGCAAACAACATATAAAGGCAGTACAAAACCCAAAATGAGTGCCCTTGCCCCTCCAAAAATAGTTATCTTTTCAATTTTTTAATAGGGACTTATTTCCACCTTGAAGTTTATCAGATATTTTTTAATTTTAAGACCATGCATATGAGATAGGAAATTCTTAATAAGAATAGAAAACTTTAAGGAAGAGTTGGCTGAAATGCTTATGGTAAGACGGAGAAATATCTTGTGCCTGGAATAAGTTCAGTGAAATCTATGATAGCTCGTGTTTCTCTCTGTTACTTGTCACTATACATCAATCCTAAAGTAGCCAAAGCTCTTTTGGTTCTCATTCAGGAGAATATAAGCAGTCCCCAAGTCCACTTTATCCTTGGCCTCTTTGCTGACACTGCCAACAAGGTTATTGAACGAAGTGGTGTAATTTTAATGATGCAAACACCTGCCCAGTAGGAACTTGACTGAAACTGCCAGCTTGTTTCAGATAGACTATTCAACATGTCTCATCAGAATAATGTTCAGTCACTACCCACTGAGCCTGAAGCCAAATATGTGACCTGTAGGTGAATGGCTTTGTGGCCATTACCTGTGCCTTAAACCATCTAGCCACTTAAATGTCTTCAGAAGGGACATATTTTGAAAATTTGGTTGAGAAGAGAGAAAAGGAAAGGATTTTACCAAAAAGCTTGTAGTCTTTTTTTTTTTTTCCCCTATTAATAATTGCATACATTTGGTACTTATTTTGTATTTGAGTGAGAAATTTAAGAAAATCCAGATGAAATCAGTTATGTCAATGGGCCAGCAAGGTCCTCACAGTTACATCAGTGGTGCTCGGAGGTGCTGTAGTATTATGCCTTTGGATGCATATTTTTCAGCTCAATCTTCACATATTTCAATGTGTCTTCATATAAAAAGAAGAGTATATTGACATAATGTCTTTGTTTTGTATAGATCCTGAATCTGCAGCTTTGTAGCAGCTTTCCAGTCCCTGTAGTGCATTTAACTTAGATTTGACAGAAACCACAGAATGGTTTTGTAATGGATATGATCTGTGCTCCTGGTCCCTGAAATGCCTTTTAGATGGGCTAATATCAGCAAAATTTTAGTAGGTAGTCAGAGAATTATATGGAAAACATGTAATTGGACTTCATGAAAAATTGTTGATTAATACCCTTCTGATGGTACCTTGGTATCTTCTATGGCTGAGTAATCTGTGTAAAGTGATTTGCATAACAGCCAAGTTAGTGTCAAGGGTATACTTTGGACAGAAGGCACACTTTAGAAATTAGGATCTCCTTTTTTTTTTCCCCCATGTGAAAATACATTACATATGCTCCCTGTTTTTCTCAGGGACTATCACAGAGCCCTAAAACATTTACAGCTTTGCTTATGCTAGAAGGAGGGTATGAAAGAAGAGAAAATATGACAGTGGGGGTTGGTGGCAGCATGAAGCTGCAGCTTTCCATGTGTTTCACTGCCTTGTTTATTGCTTCATGCAGCACAGCCTAGATGAGACTCACCAAGAGCCAACTCTAATTGAAGCTGTCCTATAAAAGTGCTGCTATGAGCAGATGTGGCTGTACCAGCAATATGTTTTTTAAGGCACTTAAAAATATTTTAAGACCTGAAATATTTCTGGCCAGAAACAAGATAGTTGGCGCAGACTGAACATTTAAGCTTTATCGCAGAAATGTGTCTGTTTTCTCACTCCATAACTAGTCCTTAGTTTCTCCTGGGAATCCAGTCAGTACTTGCTGTGTGCTTTAAAGGTTATTTTCCATCTTGAAAAAAACCACACCTTTTGGGATAGATTTTTATTTGAGATTGGAGAAAAAGGAATCTCTCATTTCATAAGGATATCAGGGAAAATCTGGGCATGTTTTTAACTTATATTTTCACAATGAGTCCTGATTCCAATTTTCCCAGGTATATTTTTCCACCTTCTGCAAAGATAACTTGCTGTAATCCTTTTCTCACCCACATATTGCAACTCAAACGATGCCAGCTGAGATGCTGCTCATCTCCACTCGGAATGGGAACAAAACATGGCAAAATTCACTGTGGCCTGAGCAATGTGAAAAAAGGTGGCAAATATGTGTGGTGAAGAGCAGTTGTCAACCTGGGCAGCAAAACCCAAGCATGTGAGCCTTTCTGGCTGCAGCTTTGTGATGGTTCACTGCAACCAGCCAGACCTCCTTCAGTAATTCCCTCTCCTGTCCCTGTCTTTCTGGAGAACTGACCAGTGAATTAAAATGTGAGTGAGTCAATTTAAGTGAAATAATCTATTATTGCACATAATTTTGGGTTCACAAAACAGCTTTCTTTGGGAGTTAGAAGCTCAACAGAGGCATTTTCTGGAATGATCAGAAAAGCTGAGCAAATGTGAAAGCCCTTGGAGAAGGTGGGTAGCTGAGTTTTATTTTAAGCTGTTCAGGCTATGTGCTGCTAGTAGAAAAAGGACTTAGGGAAAAAAAAACCAAACTAAGAGTCACGACTTGAAGGTGAAGAAATTAATTATTTGTACAAGGTGAAGGCTGATTTGTGAGCGTGAATCCTCCTAGGCTTTCAGTTGTGTGTCCTGATACAGAGCTTGTGTTTCCAGTGGATCCAGCACTCTGAGACCTATTACTTCATCTTAGGAGAACAGACATTATCTTAGGCAAAAGTGTCATGGGCAGGGTGCTCTCCTGGAGGACTGGTGGCTGGCAGTGGTGCCATACCCTCGATGGTGTTGGAGCCACTGGTTGGAGCTAGAAGGCATTGAGGAAATGGTGGATAAGGCCAGGGAGGATAAGGTAGGAAGTAAGGAGCTATTTTGTAGCTGAATTCTGAGCAAAGACTTCTTTGTCATAAGCGCTGTCAAACAGCCTCGTTGCCATGGCAACACCAGCTGGATAACCCATTTGGGAAAATACTTGTAGGACCTAACACTCTATCATCTGTCATTCAATAATTTCATGTTCATAATAACTAGGAAATCAATGGCCATCCTCTGAGACAGTTTGCTGAAAGGCTAACAGCAGCCACTGCACAGCCCAGGCTGGTCTCAGCTCACTGGGAGGCTCGCTCTGGCCGCGGAGCGTGGGGCTCTGCTCACTTGCATGGACCTGCTCAGAGATTGAAGAAAGGTTTAGGGTTGTGATCTAATTAACTGTGCTGTTGATATCCATAAGAGAGAAAAGAAAATGGCAGAGAAAGCAATTGATGTAGTATGAGGAAACAAAGGTTTGGGTAGAATTAGCGTTTTGTATTTTAAAATACCAAGGAAAACTAAGTGCTTAAGTTATCACATAGCCAGTGTGAACAAATTCTGTAACTTAAAGGCATTTTTTTCTTATCTTGGCTTTCTAATTAAACTGCTTATCATCATAAAGGCTGTGTTACCTGCATGTTACATATTGAATATAAAGCAATCACAGAACAGTAATTAAAATTCTTAAACATGCACCCATTGACTCTACATACAATTAGTTTGCTGCAGTGTGTCATTCATTAATAGCACAAGTTTTCAGAACTGAGACCTTGGTTCGCTATGCAGGAAAAGATGTGTTTAGCAATTATTTTGGCAGTGCTAATCTGTTTTGAAAAAATGTGCTAATATATATCTCTGGAAACTAATTCTGTAAATAAAAAAACTTCTTAAATTGAGGCTTGGGGAGAGAGAGTGAGTCCTCACTGATCAGAGTGTTACAGACACAACTAAATGGTAATTCTTATCATTCTATTAACAGTATTTGAGTGATGCTCATTCTCATAATTCACAACAGGACTTTCTTTTCCTTTTAAAAATTCTTTCAGAGCACAAAGATAAGGTGGCTCTTTTCCAGCTGACTATTTCAACATGTTCTAAGTCCAATTAGCAGATGGTGCAGGGCCACAGGCTGAAGCTTTGGAAACAAGCTTCCACTTTGTGCTGGGGAATGTGGTGAATAATCAGGTCAGGTTTCATGGGTTTCTGCAAAAAGCACATGCCTTTTGAACAGAAATTCTTGATTCATTCTACAAATGTAGTAGTCAGCAGTCATGTGAAGTGATATCTTTCGCATTAGCATGGGAAAGGAAAAGGCACATGGTCCTTCTTGTTTTGTACCCAGAGGTCAAACTGTGAACTTTCAGGTGGTGACTTCAAATTCTTTGTTATTTGATGCCCTGCTATGGTATCTTGAGGTAAGCACTTGTTTCTACAGCATTTGAAAACTTGTTTGATTACAGCACATTCAATTACGGGCTCAGTGTGTGCTCTCTGTGTAAAACATTCTCAGTTGTTCAAATGAACAGAAATACTTGCAGGTCCTAATTCCTGGCTCTGTGTTGTGTTAGTTAAGTCTCGTAAATTGTCCATTTACTGTTTAAGTTTAGATTGGCTTGTATTCTTGTAATATGTCAAGTTTGGAAAAATAGTTTCCTGGAATAGATCTATTTGGTACAAAAGACCTGCTCCTTTCATGTTCTCCAATGTACTGGGTTCAGAGAAGAAGCCAGAGGGTCAGTAGGGTACTGGTAAGTACCTGGGTGTGGAGAAACCCAGAACTCAAATTTTAGCAGAGTCTAGATTTCATTGGGAGGGACCCAATGAAGAAGGACTCCCTGAAGGAGATAGGTTTAAGCAGACATATGAATGAGATCCTAGACAGAGTACAGCATAGAAAAAAGGGGAATAGTTATCCCCAAGCAGTTATCTACTGCTTCATAAATAACAGTAGAGAGATGCAATGGGAAGAATAAAGTTGAATGTGTGAAGTTGTGTTTTTTTTTGTTTTGAAAGCTAAGTTTAAAAAAAAAAGTTGAGAAAGCTAAGGGTTGTAGAAGCAGGGACAATGGTAGAACAGAGTGAGAGACAAGCTTTTAATGTCAGAGTCTGTGGTGGTGAAGGTGAGCACATTGAATGGGAAATGATTAAAAATAAATTATTTCAGCAAAAGTGGTCAAAATGGAAATGCTCAATCAGCAGCAGGCAGGATTGACAATAGCCAAGCTGTGATGTGACTAAACCTTTCAGGGGGATTCTTTAACTCCATATAGAAAAACAACCTGGTCAATATGGAGAAGGCACCAAAGCGGTCAGCAAGAGACCCACCCTTGAAGAGAACTGAGAAACTGTCCTTGAGACAAGTACATGCAGATGACAAGCTAAGAAGGAATAAGAGCAGATGACTGGAGAAGAAACAAGCCAGTGCTTGAAGCGGCACAAGAAACTTTTCAAATCAGGTGCACATAGAACTCCTTGTAGCTACCATTTTTGTATAGGGTGTAATCTTCTCCCCTGTGTGACAAAATGACAAAGCATTGTTTCTTTCTTGGTACCTCCAGTGTAGGTATTGCTGGGGCAGTGCTCCCACAGCCTCATCAATTACCTCCCTTCATATTTGGGTATTTGGCAAGGGAAAGGCTTTTATGAACAAATTAACATATTCTGCTGCATCATTAGGTGGCAACTTTTATTCAGATTATTAAAGAAATGTAGGGGAGTATTGAAAAAGTTCATTTATTTGCTTTTATGAATGGAATTGGCAGATTCCATGACTTCCTATCCAGATTCTCATATTTATTTTGTTTGGACTTGAAGAAAGGAATGGAAGAGATGTGGATGCATATATTATTTATTGTTTAGGTCTTGCGCTTTCCTCCAGCATTTGTCAGTAACTGCTATTTTCTGTCACCCACTGGAAGATGGAAAGGAAGTGAATTTGCAAGAGCACCAAGGGAGCACGAACTGTGACTGCCTGTTCCATACTTAATGTGAGTGGATAAATACACAACACTAGTTTCTAGTGCTGACACTTACTTCAGCTGTGGGAGTCCTTTCCACTCCTCCTTCCCCTCCTCTCCTAATGGAAGAGGAAAACCAGGAGGAAGTTGTAGCATGACATTCCCTGTGTGTTGCAAAGGATAAATATTGTCTCTGCTGGTGTTGCTTTGATGAATCTGTTTTTAGTCAGAGGTTAGATCAGTAAAGCTTGTACTGGAGAGTGTGAAATACTATTGATCAGACTGACTTCTAAAGCAGGGTGAAAGACAAAAAGAATCAATTAAACCTGTGACCCAAGCATCCTGGTTTATTTTGCTGTGTGCAGAGAAAGCAGGTGCGTAGCTGTTGCTTGTTTTAATAACTGAGCTGGGACTGTAATGGGGAGCAGCCCCAGGGAGCACACGTTGCTCAGCCCAGCCTGCTGCAGGGGCTTCAGTGGACTCTCCCACCTGTTAGCCACAGGAAACCTGAGGAAGTCTCCTCTCCTTCACAGCCTTCTGCCAGCCAGAGGGGTTATTTTAGAGCTCACCTTTTGGGAGGATGCACAGGAGAGACAATGCTGGGGAAGTTTTGAAGCCAAGGGTGAAGGGATATAAGGTAGAGAAGAGATGGGAAGGAGCAGGACGTGATGGACAAAAGCGGTGCACAGCAGCAGGGACCTGTTTGGAGTCATGAATGGATGAATGGGGGATAAATGAAGAGTTGTTGTAAGGCACAGAATTTAAGATGAGCATAGGAAACAAGGAAATGCAGAGCAGAATATGCAAAATTAAAATCTCACCATACAGTAAAGGAATGAAAGGAGAAAATGTGATAAAACTGCACAAGTTTGCATTGCTGGCTGGAAGCTGGTGTGGATTTTATATGTATCCTCTGCAGATTATTGTAAGAGCTCTACTGTTCCATTCAGGATTTGGTTTAATGTCATATTGGTTTTGTTTCCTTTCAAGGTATGTAAAGATTTTGAAATGATTTTGTTGTCCCAAACAATTCATCAGATGCCATCTTCTGGCATTTCTGCCATCACCTACCTGGTGCCAGGCAGCTCCCTCACCACAGAGTTTCTTGTTTCTTTCTACGTTTTTTCACCAATTTTGAAAATTATTTGTTGTATTTCAGTACTGTGTTTTGCTAGATCTCTTCCTTATTCACATACTGCAAAATGATAGAAGCTTTACCTGATTTTATGAGATACTTTAATATCTCTGTATGAAAAATTCTGTATAAAACTTGACTTCTGTTGTTATGCAAACAGTTTACCGACATGTAGATTTTTTTGGGTAAAACTTAAATTTAATTATTTTTAAATAATTTTTTTACTTAGAATTATTCGCTCTTATGCTTGTACCTAAAAGAGGTTCTTCACCCAGAGGGTGGTTGGGTGCTGGAACAGGCTCCCCAGGGAAGTGGTCACACCAAGCCTGTTCAAGAAGAGTTTGGATGATACTCTCAGGCACATGGTGTGACTCTTGGGGATGGTCCTGTGCAGGACTAGGAACTGAACTTGATAGTCCTTGTGGGTCTGTTCCAACTTGGCTGATTCTGTGAATAAAAAGTATTTTCAAATAGAAAATATACCTTTGGATAAATTGATCTCATCTTCACCAACAGTACACAGAGGGTTTAGCTGAGGATGACAGTTTTTCAAGATCTTTGCTTCTCATCCTTATTTTATCACTTAACTTTCCATTAGGATAGTATGTGTTCAGAGAAGCACCTTAATGATTAATTTTGTCAGTTGTGACCTTTTGAGAAATGCTCACATGATGCACTATAGTATGCAGTAGAAAGATGACATGAGTGCCTTCTGAAATCCTTACTAGATGTACAGAAACCTGAGCATTTCCCATGGTGATTTTGACGTGGTCATACATGGGTCTGCTGCTGATCAATATATGTATGTCATAACTTTAAATAAAAAAGACACTCTGTAATCAAAGAAATTAGAGCTAAACAATAGTTTTGATCAGCTGGTGCCTCCTCTGAATTCAATGAGAACACAGTTTTGTTTATGAGCTTTGCTAAGAAAGCCAGAAGAAGCTAATTTAATTTGAATGTCTAGCGGTTTTCCAGGAGGAGTAATCAATGAAGCTGTCAGGATTACTGTATAAGCCTCATGTATTTTTTGCAGCGAGGATGAGCCCACCCTGATGTAGGTTCTGAATACCTTGTATCAGGAATATACTCCATTTATTGTTTTGAGTTTGTGCAGGAGAGCTCTTGCTGCATGCTTATGTCTTGTTGACAGAAATAGCCGTTATGGATGCTTTACTAAATTCTCACTTGAGTTTGCTCTGATTCTTTAAATGAATCACTGATTTTCTTCCTTAGGAGTTCCAAACACCATTTTAGATGACAAGTATGCTGAAATCGTGGGCTTTTGTTCCTACAATTTTTATTCCAACCAAAAATGGGAATGTTTCTTAAAAAACTTCAGTCCTAACATGACAACCCATTTCTGAGGAATGTATAACATCCAAAATGTTGGGTAGCTAAAGTACCTGAATTTCAGTTCAGATTTCTAGCTTGAGACAGGACTCTTGTTTTTCGTGAGCTGACAATGTTGTTGCTCACTACATGAGTTTCCTGATTTATTGGACCGTTACTACTGGGTCCCTGGACAATTACAGTAAATCCTTAACACATCTCATGAAGGGAAGAGAGCAGCTTTACAACTTCTGGCTAGTCACTCCAGTGACAGGATGAGGTCACTGTTGGAGACAATAGCTTTTGAAGGAGACCAGTGGAACAGAGAAATGTGTTATGTTATGTGCAAGCAGTGTTTAACCATAGAAAATTTGTTGTCTTTTGCTAGAAGTCATTGACTCAGAAAACTTGTGAATCAGGTGCTGGGGGTGGAAAGACATTGCTTGCCATAGCAACCTTAACGTCCCCTTACAGTATGTCTGTCAGTTGTGCTGGGGCTAATTTATCATGTAAAGCGTATGCTATGGATGTCACATTTTACTGTCTGTTCATTTGTTTTGATAATCAAGATCTTGACAGATTTGTCCCACATGGAAGGATTTATAGTAAGGATTTTCTTATCACTGAATTAAGTTGATACATATAATCCTAGTGTCCTGCACAAGAACTGAATAGAAATGAAAGATATTCAGACTAGATGCGAAGGTCTTGCAGAAAAAGCACTACCCTTCCCCAATCAGTTATTCTCCTTGATTTTTTTCTTTTTTTTTCCCTGTGATTTGTTTCATATCTTTTCAGAAAGAATCACAGGGAAGAGAATAGACATTGACTTTGAGAAGGTTAAATATTTTCTCTTTTATTAAATACTTTTCTTTTATAAGGTGAGAAATATAATTCTGTAAAAAATTAAACACATGTGAGTTTTGGGAATACACTGCTTTTTCCTCCAGTGTAAACACTCACATATATACTGCCTGTAGTTTGAAGCCTGATCAGTAAATTCATTTTTCAGAGATGTCACTTCCTCCTCTGTAGTAAATGAAAGCATCTGACTCTCATCTCTGAAGACAACAAATTGAAAATATGGGGTCTGACTTCTTAATGGACAAATACAAATGTGTGCAGATTTAGCCACAGGAGATGCCTGCCTGGCCTGAGGCCCCTTGTTTTCCTTTTGAGGTTAAATGGATCTGTAGTACTGAAATTGTCTCTGGAGTATAGGAGATTACATTTATCCATTTTTATTTTGCAGCAGGGTGCTTTGGTCTGGGCAGGCAAGTGGATGGGTAGGTGTGAGGGGACAGGGAACGTATGTGTCTGCCTGTGAGCATCTTTAAAGTCTTAAAACTGTAAGTATGGGATCTGCCTTGTTACTGGAGGAGCTGAGAAAGATTGTACAAGTGACCTCGAATGTTTTGAGATAGAGAATTCAAAACAATACCTCCTAAAATATCTATCCTGAAAAGATAAAATTTCACTTTATTATTTTTAAGAAATAGCATTGTTTGCTTTTGGTAAAGTGTAAGGGCACCAAGGGTACTGGCAGGACTGTTGGACAAAGCAGGGTGGACATTTCCTACTAAGGAAAGAAGTTCAGGTAAAACCCCAGAATCAGAGAACACACTGGATTGGAAGGGTCGTTTAAAGCTCATCCTTTTCCCAGCTCTAATACTGGAGAAAACACCAGTGGAGAATTACAAAGCAAAGGTTCTTGGAGCAGGAGTTTTCTGTTTCATTTCTCATCGTATTTCTCTGGTCTAAAGTCTGCTTTATCTTTATTTATGACCGATATTGACAACCAAAATGCACTAGGCAGCTCGGACATGTATTTCAGGAAAGGCATATTTTGAAATCCAAAATGCGAGACGTCAGGGAGAACATGTTTTCAGCGTGTGAAAGTTTGATTGGGAAGGATTTTCATCCCAAATGTATTGCACTAGTGTTGCTACTATTTAATCTATTAATACTTATCAGTGGAGAAGTGTTCTAAGAGGTTCATCTTCAGAACACAGTGAGGGTTTTAACTGCTTCAGTCTTGGTAAAATGAATGAGACCCTTGCCTCTCTAATTCCAGTTATCCACTCACAGGTTTCTTATAAGTGAACTTGATGTTTGTATTATTTCATATGGTTTTTTGACTAAATACAGGTTAAGCACTTCACTTTAATTTGCACCATTCTTTGACTGTAACGTGATTGAATTTTTTTCCTCTTCTCTACATTGCCCTTTGACTATTTTAGGAATCTATGTTCAAAGTGTTTTAAATGCACTTGTCGAGAGGGCTCAGGCAAACCAGAAATCGTGGCAAGCTGCAGTAAGGCTGAAGCAGAGCACAGGGGTGGCAGCAGCTGAACAGAGGCTGGGTGGCAGTGGTGTCCCTGTGGCCAGACAGCAGTGGCTGGGTGGGCACCCACCCCTGCAAACCTCTGAAGGGTGACCAATCTCCCCTCTGAAGCTGACAAACTCTTTGTCTTTTTATTCCATGAGAAAGGAGTGGAGTTCAGACTAAGGATCTGAAATTTCATTCAGAGATAAAGCAGGATTTGCTATGTTAATTTCTTTTCCACAGGACATCAAAATAGAAGAAAAAAGAAGCATCGTTAATCGGATTTCATTTGTCTCCATCCATGTAGCTCTGCAGGAGTTTTTTCACTCTTTCTACATGCTGCTTCCTAATTCCTTATTACCTGAGTTCATACCTGACATAGCTGGTTTGCAATAGCCTGGGTGAGCACTGAAAGGAGCTGGGGTTTGGCGGGGCACACTGGCAAATCTGAGCTCTGGTGTGCTGTTGGGGCTCAGGGTACCCGGACACTGGCAGAGTTGCTGGCACACTGTTCCAGTGGTGCTGGCATGGGGGCAGGGACTGAGCTGTGCCTAGGCCAGCTGGGTCAACATCCAGCAGAAAGACCCCCACATCTCCTGACAGCTGCCACTGTAACCAAACCCCAACAGTTTTCAGGGAAAGACACATCTCATAATGTTAATTTTCTTCTAGAGCAGACGGTAAGGTAACTAAAGCCAAGTGAATTGGCCTTTGCTGGGTTATTTACCTAATGATCTCCAAGAAAGCAGGTGGACTGGCAGTGATTTTAAACTTCAGAAAGTCCAAACAGTGTACAAACTAAACATTTGACACTGTGGGGATTTTATAGAAGGGGAAGCTGCATTAGTTTTAGATGATTACCAAGCATTTGCTGATGACAACAAAATTAATGGCACTTGTATACTGGTCAGTTAATGATTGTCAACAAACAGTGTTAATTTCAGTCCACATTGTTATTTTAAACCAAACTAGCCAGTCTAAACAAAACTAGCTAGTCTGACTTGCTGTCAGACATGGGAGTAGCATGGAGAGTGACAGTTCCTCCTGCAGCATCCTGCGGTGCCATGCCTGCATCTGTCATTCTGTCAGGTGTGTGTTGGGAGCCAGATTTGAGATACAATCACATATACCACCTAATACTAGTTTTAGGATGATGAAGCCATGGTTAGTTACACAAAAGCAATCAACTCCCCTCTCCCTCACTACTCCTTTAAAGACTTAGGTCCTATCTGTGTTATAAAATTATTTTTTATTATAGTAATATGAGCTTCTGACAGTTATATTACAACATCTTTATACTTTGGCAAAGGAGAAAAGCAGCTGCTCTTGTGGCCTGATTCAGTACAGGTCTCCTTTTGAGCTTCAATACCATGAAAATCCATTCAAGGCCATGAAAACTTCCCTAATCCTGTGTTGTTTTTCTAGGGCACAGTAGGCCATTTATATGGGGCAAGACATAATAATCTATTTTATTGCATTAATCCCTCAACAGTTCTTCCAGATTGTCAACTGTATGAGCTTTGATAGTGAACAGTGGCATGTCTGTACTGGTAAATGTGTCTCTATACTGCTAGTGCCATAATCATGACTAACTACTCCTCTCAGCATCTTTACTTCACTTTGGAAATACTCAGGTGTGCCCAAACTATTATTGTATATTTATCCAACTATTAATACTTAACCTGGAAGGCAGCTGAAAAGGAAATAGTCTGATCTACCTCTAGCTAGTTATTTTAGCTACTCCAGGATGAAGGCATGTTGAACCATCACCTTCGTCTAAGTATATATTGTGTTAACTTTTCTAATTGCTCAAATTGCTATGATTGTTATTTTTAGCAAGGGACTTTATCAAGTCATGAGTAATTTTTCATTTTGTAAGTCTATACTGATAAGCAGTATAAAACTTAAAAATTTTAATTGAGAATCCACATAAGACATGTTTATTACATTTGAGTGCTGGAGGCTACAAAGGTGGCCTCAGCAGAACTTGGGTGGGTGTAACTGCCCTCCATAATACATTTTTTGAAAAGCTCTCCAAAGTCTTAAAAGGTTCATTGAACTGATACTCTTGCAAGACAGGTTTTACTTATTTTAAAAGAATGTAAAAAGGAAGAGCTTTTCTAATGACGCAGGTATCAGAGGAAAGAACAGAGCCAAGGAGTTCCTCGATGCTGCTCTCATCCTCTGAACTAGCTCCTGCTGCTTCAGCAGTTGAATTACAGTTTTGTACTGTAACCCCAGTTTCTCACTGAGGGCTTTCATTGAAATTTGCCTGTGTTTGATCTGGGCCTGAAATTGGCATTAGTTCCAAATGGTCTTTCATTCCCACACAGATGTAAAAAAAGCTGAGATACAATCTTCAGGTGGAGGGGAAAANAGCTTTGCAACCAATTGGGACAATAATAAAATATATTTTTATAAATGTGTTTGAAGTTCAGAGTCATTATATGTTCATTAATAAAGCCTTGTAATGCAGTTGGACTCTGTGGTGTATTAGCAGATAGCATTAGCTAAAGAACTTTCAGTTAAGTACATATTCTAGCTTTTTGTGCAAGAACTGGTAAATTTGGAGCTTTAGAACTAAATTAGTAAATGGATCGTATTGCCAATATTAGATTTCTGAAGAGGCAGATAATAAACATAGGCAAGCTATCAGCAAGGGGATGCATGGAGAGAAATCTCGCTGCTGTCCTGTCTCTCATAGCTCCCAGGAGACAGTGAATTATGGGCTTCCTAACCAGGCAGATGACTATGGACAGTTATCTGTCGTAAAGTTCTCTAATACCTTTTTGAACCTTTTTCTGCTTTTTACTTCCTTTGAGTTTTGGTAATGAGTTCTGCTGTCAAATTACTTGGAAAAAAATCAAGGCTTCCTTTTAAATGTATTGTCTAATTATTTCATTGTGTCATGTGAGAAGGAATGCCTCTTGTATGTGGAAAAAAGTATAGATTAAGATGAAAGATGCAGGGAAAGTGAACTATTGCACATCCATGTTTCTAATTTATTCCTCATAGCTTTTCCATTTTCATTAAATGATGGAAAGACCAAGGCTGCTGTATGTATTCAAATGTGGGTATTTCTGGGGTTTGTGCAGTTTCATTACAAGAGTTTCTATTCCATTGTCGGTCTTCTCCTCAGGCCACTCGAGGAAACTGTCCACAACTCCAGATCTGTTCTCTGAATTGAAATAACTACTTTAGAGACCATGACTCTGAATATTTTAGCAATGTTCCCTAAGTCCATTATTTAATGTTTATTGATATGGGCCTTCATATCCCAATTTATCTGTAATTAGAGTTTTTTCCCCACAACTGTGTTCATATATTTCAGGTTTGGCTACACTGATTAATCCTTGTTTTCTTTAAATCATTTCAAGCTTATTTATGAGTAATTCTGTTCTGTACACTCCATAGTATTGAAACCTTCTAGTGCAGTTAAAAGCCATCAAACTGGTTTCACATGATCACATGGTTTAAAAACAAGTAAAGGTACGTAAGATACTTTCCTTATAACTAATTGGTGAGGTAGAGAAAGTAAAGAGAAAGTTCAGTACCTTCTAGAATTTGGTAACTAAGTCCTGACACCAGCCTTTTTGTATTCCTAAGGTTTTAAAGTTCAGCATAGGCATCATTTGGCATTCTGCAACACCTGTGTAACTGATCAAGACAGCAGTTTATGGAGCCATAAGGAAGCCACTCCGAGTAAAAACTTCATAAAAGAATATCCTGGAGGAGACTTTAAGGAAAAAAAAAAAAAAAAAGAGAGAGAGAGAGAGAGAAAAAGGAGTGTGTGAGCAATTTGAAGTTAGCCTGTAGATCTGGTGTAGGAATTGTACTTTTCTCTAAGAAAGCTATCCAGGCCATTCACATGGGATTGGCAGATAAACAGGGGTTAAAACAGAAGGATTATTTTCCATTTTTTCCTGCATACAACAAAAGGAACAAGTAGATCTTGTATGGTAAGCAAGTGTGACAGAAAAGTTTCCTCATGTGCTTGTTTTCCATTTCTCTTTATTTACATTTTGGATAAGGAATACTATAAATCCCATGAGATCCCATAGATCTTATGTCAATTTAACCATGGATGGGGAAAAAAAATCAATAGATATCAATAGACTGGATTGTGTAACACAGTGTGGTAGGTGCTCCCTATCTTCCAGGAGGCATTTGAGCCTAATGGAAGAGGCCATGTACAGAGCCCATTTGATTTATACTCAGGTAGGCCTGGATAGTCTTTAGATAAATGACAGTCCTCCTGGCAAACACAGAACATGGGAATTTCATGCCCTGTCTTTTCTCCTACCACCCTTATTTTTACCGTGACTTTGAGCAGGGCACGAAATCTTGCTAGCTGTACTAAAAGATATGAGTTTAAGTAGGTGTCTTCCCTATGGACATAAATTAATATTACAGAGAATATTGCAATTTTTTGTAGATATAAATTCTTAGTGTTTATATTGATGCATTTTTAAGTATGTTCTGATGCCTGTCGAAAACATACAGCATTTTCACTTTGAGTAAGGCTTTCATGTATCTTGTAGGGACTGTGGTGAGATTTTGTAGTTTATTATATTTTCAAAAATCCTTTTTATTGAAGCCTTATCTCATTTCAATTATTCTGTATTTCCATAGTTTGCATCTTCATTTAGCCTGCTGGGTAATATACGTTATGTTGTCTTAGAGTTCAACCCGAAGATTCTGAGTCTTTGGGTTATATTTACTGAAAATTTTAAAGTTTTTCTGTGCAATCATAGGTCTGGAAAATTCCTTGTTTCTCTAATATGCATACTGACTGATGCATACAATTACCTGATTCCAGCAGTTGAGGCTTTATGAAAAACACTAAATATCACAATGAACTAAAAGATCTGGCCAGGCTGAGGTTAAGCTTTATGAGTTCAAGCCTTTGTTCAGGACAGTGGGGATAAGCAGAGGGTTTTTCCAACTCCCTTTTTTCTTATGATAATTTTGGTTTACAGCTATGCAACCCTTAGACTAAATTGCATTGCATCTCTTCTGTGAGCCAGATTTCTGGGAATTCCTCAAAATTTATGGAGTAAATGCTATGGGATTGGCAAGTTTAAGAGGAGTGTGTGAATTCAGGGGCTTGCAAAGAAAACTTGGAATTCCACATACGTTGCACTGAGTTTCACCAGTGAGTTTGGACCAACAACTTCACTATCCTACCACTTAAAATGAATGTTATATTTTATTATTTCTTTTAGCTGTGTGAAAAGAAGATATAAAGGAGTGAATAGTCTTTAATTTGCAGTGTCATTGTCTTGAATTTTTTGCAATGATAGACTTTCAAGCATGGGTGCTTATAATTAGACATTTCTATACCTCCATGAGGAAACTATATACCAAATATGTAAGCCATCTCCAAGATACTTAAAATGAATTAGGGGGCCTAAACAAGGGCACCTTGTTTGAAAATGTTAACAGAAATTTTGTTATAACTCTCTTAAAATTAAACTCCATCCCTTTTCATTATTGCATTGCTGGTTTGACTGTGAATTATGATTTTAGTCTTTATGGTAAGATTAAATTGTTGGCAATGAACATAAAGAACTCCACAATCAAGAAAAGCATTGAATTATTGAAATATATTTGAATTGCATATAAAATAAGAATGTCTTGATTATGTTTTAGTACCTTTTTGGTCCCTTTAGCTACAAAATGTTGGAGGACGATTAAGATGAGGCAGAGAAAAAGGGAAAGAAAGAGATTGCTTTCTCCCAATATCAAATTCAATTTGGCCAAAGGACATTATGTATTTGTTTTTAGTTTGTATTTCCATCAAGATTTACCCTGACGGTTTAGTATTTTGACCACGTGTAAAATCAAAGATTTATGTTTAGGTGGAGCTCAAGAACCTGGAAATACACCTTTCCTTCTCAAATAAATCTATTCAGCCCTGCCGACTCTGCCCATTAGTGGTTGCAGAAGCAGAAGACAGAGCCTTTTTTACTCTCTGTATAGGCAGAGGGCAGGCACTTGATAAATGAATGAAGAAGCCTAAGTTGGCTCCAGAGAAGTAAACAAAAGAACCAGAGGAAGAACAATGAAAAAAGACACTGTCAGGGCAAACTGCTGAAAGCTTAACTGTAGCTTTTCATTGCTTATTTTGACTGTTGGGTTTTGTTGTTGTTGTTTGTTTCTTGTATATGACTGTATTCCTGTAATAATATTTAATTTTTTTCCTCCCTTTTTTAAGAAATAATTTTAAGACACTATCAAAAATATACCAAGGTAAATCATGTCTCCTTTCAAGAATGTGGTTTAGCTGTGTATGTGTCAGAGGAAGAAGTTATGTCAGTGGAAGAAAACACTTTCATCGAAAGATGGCATGGTTGTCCTTGCATGACTGTTTTCTTGTTCATTGATCTGACTTTCTTAAGTTCAAAATTTACACATCTGAGAATTCTTCTGCACCTCACAATATAGAAACCTTCAAAGATTGAGTTGATGTTTGCTTCATGGGTTTAAACCTCTCAGCATGAGCAGCATTTCATGTGAATGTGGAGAAGGAAAACAGAGGCTCATTCTTTCTAACCATGATGAACATGCCTCCATCATTCATATTTGAAACCTTCAGACTTTGGAGAAAATTCATAACCAAACCTGCCTCCCCAGATTCTTCCGCCAAATAAAAATTAATCTTAATGTTCTGTTTCAGAACAGTACTGGAAGCTGATATGAGAAGAGCTTGCTCTGTTAATGGTCTTATTTGATTCCTCCTCACTCTGATCATTTATTAAAGGAAATGAAATTTAATTAAGATTTAGTCTCAGCCTATCTGTAATTTACATAGAGGTTCTAGCAAACTTTACTAATATGGACAGTTTGCAGGAATGGTCCGGTTTTTCCTTTAGGTTTCAATGCTTGACTTTTATCCTGGCTGTTAGGTAAAATTAGGGCCCAGAAAATCAGATTATTATATCCCTAGGGGCTGAACTGATAAGCAGCACATGATTGTTGATCTGCTTGCTACCCAGCATTGGTGGTGTTTGAGGTGCTGTTAGATGCAAAGCCAATTTGTTATCATTTAGTGCTCATTAGAATCATTTCCTGTTATTGATTTTAAATGTTTGACAAAGCACTTTTAAGAAACTGCACCCAAAAAACCCCTAGTAGCTGTACGTCAGTGCTTAATAATTGCAACTCTTTAGGGCCCAGTGTCAATCTTAACTAACTGGTTTCATTGGTTTCCATGTAATTATTTCTGCTTTGGATCCACCTGCTATCCCCTCCAGGTTAAAGATGCTTTGAAACAAGGATATAGTTATTAATGAACAAAGTTTCTGAGAAAGGAAGGACAAAATGGAAGCTAAATTGGGCTTTTTTGTCGGTTTGTCATAGCTTGAGCTTTTTATTTTGCATAACTACCAATGGATTATTATATATAATACAGGAATTAATGTCAGCCTCAAATTAAGTGCGATTTCTATTGGCCTTAGTATTTAACATGTGGGTTTAATTTTAAATGTATCCTTGCCTTTATGCACACATTGAGAATTGTGGCACCATTAAAATCTAATTTACAAATGGTAAAATTGGATATAATGACATGTTATAACAAATGCTTTGATATCTAGGAGTGCAAGAGGGTATTTCTGTTGAGTTTCTGAGAAATTTGGTCTATAATTGCTATTAATCTGTTATACATGACAGAAAGAGACTTGAATATGAGATTGTTTTATAAAGAGTACAATGTGTGTAAAGAGCACCAAGTCAGACACACCTGTACTTCCACGTTTACTGGATATGTATGATGAGTTGTTATAAACCCATGCCTTTTATGAGTATACTGGAATTTGTCTAAATTTGGCAGTGTCAAAGTTGAAGCTAGTAGGATAGCCATCCGGATTAATTTTCTCTCCTTCCTTCTTTGCTTTAAATTTTTAGCAACATTAGCTCAGGTTTCACAAATACTCTCCTAAAATGCCTACGAATATTTTAAATGTATTCCATGATCCCTGCTGCACAAGGTGGAGACCTAATGGAAGACTTGATTTGTGCTTTTCCCAGCCCCATTAATGAATTAGTCTTACAATTAAGGTGAGTGTGGGTGAAAGGTGTTCAGCTTAGTCTCTCTAACCTTAATAAACAGAGCTGGTATTGACACAAGTGAATTTTGTTTAACCACAGTACATTTGCTTCTTAATTAGTGGATATTCATCTGTCATCAGCAGCAGCTATGACACCCCTCCCTACTAACACGTTCTGTCATAAATAATCAATGAGAGGCTATTAATATTCATGAGTGGGAATCTGTGTAGTCATGTGCACTGATGCAGAGACAGGGGGAGTGTTGCCATGAACTGAGTCGAAACTCTGTGTGTGTATACGTGAGTGTAAGATAGTTAGGCAAAGGGAAGAAGAGCATGCTGCTACACACTGCCCTGCCTTGTGCTTCCAGCTAACAGTGGCGTGCCTGTGTGTCGGGGGCTGGAGTGACTGATGAAAAACAGTAGACAAGTCTGGAGGGTGATTCCCTGTCGGTGCATCTGCCGTTCAGTGCTGGGGAAATTAGAGGCTTTGCTCTTGTGTTGCTTATTAGGATGGGCTGCAATCTGTGCACTTTTCAGAAGAGAGAGGAGCACTACAAACTGCTCTATGAAGTTTCACAGGTGAGTGCAGAGGATATTACCAGCATCTCCTGAGTAAAAATGTGTGTTCTTTACAGAGAGTAAGTAGTGCTTTTGTTTTGCTTTGCCTTTTTTCTTTCCTTTGCAAAATTGCTGCCTAAGTTGTTTGGGGGGAGGTTGGTAATTATTAGCATTTTGGGTGCCTGTTGTTTTCTGCTCATATGCCACTCCCCCTTCAGATGACTTCCTGTGGGATTCTTTTAACATTTTTGTGCATCTTCTGCCAAGATGTCAGTCATATAGCAGCAGTCTCATTGAACCGTATTGGTGATGTTTTAAGGGAGCCTTTGGCTTTGGTAATAAGACAGATTTCAGATAAGTTGCACTGCTGCCTCTGAAAGCATTAGGTGTGTGATCTCAGGTATTGCTAAGTTAAGGAACAAAGTTTTTATGGCATGTCTGTGCTGGCTGAAAAGTATGTTAAATTTTCAGCTTAATTAATTAAAATTGAAATAATTCTAAAATGTGTTGTCACCTTTAAATAGTTACTGAGTACAACAGGGTGGCCATGGGTGAGATGAGCTGCTTGTTCATTCATTGTGCGTGTGTTATTTCAGTTTACTACTAGACAAAGATCTTAATCCCATTTAGATATTTTAGTGTCTCTTTCAGCATCATAGCAGAGTAGTATGTAGCAGAGTAGCAGTCTGCTACTAATGTGTTCCCAGCTCCTTCAGAATAAGATGAGAAAAGACTAAACAAGCCGTTCCCATAATAGCCTATAATTTTTTCTCAGATCCTATTGAATCAGTATTTGATTTGCAGCTTTTTGTTTGTTTTATCCTCTTGGCACAGCAGACTCTCACGTACTAAAGTTTAGTGCCTTTCAGCATCTGTTCTCTCCCTCTCTGTAATTTGTCCTGGCTTTGACACATTGCCGTTGACAGAGGCTGAACACTGGCATTTTTGGACTGCACTGCTGCTGACAGGCAGTGCAGAGGAGGAAAACCAGCTTAGAATGTTGGTGGTCTATTGGCACAGCAGCAGCCGAGTGCCCAGTGTCGAGTGGTTCCGAGTTTCTCCTGATGCGATTCATTTCACAGTGGGCTAATTATAAAGTGGATTCTCTACACATGAAGCAGCCTCCTCAGTTGCGGTGTTAATGCACATTTTCATGGTAATGTGATCAGAGCCTCATTAGCCAGTTTCCAAAATGATCCTCTGCATTAATTAAATATAAAAATTACTCCTTTTATCACCATAGAGAGGAAGAAGAAGATTAACATTGTTAATTACTACTGGAGGCAATACCTCTGCATCATTTTGTATCACAGAACCAGCAGACACATTCACTCTAAAACAGTGTCCGTTTGCAGGTAACGTGCCCGTTGCCTTCCCTGGTGAGGATGGTCCCTAGGTGGAACACTTCTCTTTAGTTCAGTGTTTAGTCATAATCCTATAATCATTTTTTCTTACAGCAGTAGCACAAGGAAAAGCATAGGAGCACATTTTCCTCCCTTCCTTTTTCCCCTCCCCAGCTCCTGACTGCCAAACTGATCTGAAATTGTAAAATGGAGTAGAGTAGGTCCGTATCTGCATTTCTATGCCAGGGAATAAGAAATGTAAGCTCTGCTATAGAGAGAATTAGACTTTTCCTAAATGTGTATAGGGAAGAAAAGAGGCTGAGGGTGGTTTACAGAAAATGCATTTTCAAAATATTTCTTGCAGTAATGTTACATGATAATAAATGTGATTGATCAGCAAACCCAAAGATGGGGTTTTTAAGAGATTCTAGAGAAATTCTTCCCTTTATCTGTTATCTTCTCTGCTGTTGAGTTGGAGTGTCTGTGGATGTGAGCAACTGAGGTGCAAAATTAACTAATGCTTTCACTTTTTACTCTGGTGCTTGCCAGATAAAGGGTTATCCCTGGGAGGATCTGAGTGAGTTTCCTTGGGGAGTTGAAATGCTGTGAGCCTGGTGCTGCATCTTGTGCTGTTAAGGGAAATATCACTGATAAGGTGCAGAAGGAGAGCAGAGAAATGGCTTAGTATGCTTGCTGCCAGATCCTATGTTCATCTGTAAACTCACCCCTATCTTTGTTGCAGTGTATGCAGGTCAGAGCCCAGAGGATACTGGGCATATTTTTAACCAGGTGCTGCAGCTGAGCTCAGGTAGTGTCTCACACCATGACTGCTTCTGTGTACAATACTGATTTGCTGCTGCTGGGAGCGGGGAGCAGCGGTAGAATAGGATACATTAAATTAAGCCAAGGCAGGCATTACTACTTGATTTGCAAATCCCTTTTTAACTCTCCAGTCCTGTAATTCCTATACCACAGGCTTGGCTCTTTCATCTGCATGATTTCTGGAGAGCTTGGGACAAGTTAGCCTGTCAGAGACATGAAGTGACTGAGGATGAGCTGTGGCTCACTAGCATATGTGGATCAGATAGATTAATTTATATTCATATAAAGAATCAATCCTACCTTCATCTCTCACTTTTCCCATGCTGGAGTACCTGATACTGTGGGCGTTCAGTGCATTCACATACTTAAAGATATAGTAAACAAAGGAAAGCATGTTTGCAGAGGAAAATTATGCAAGTGCTTCTGGTGTGGCAAGTTTTCTGCTACTGTTTTTAGTGAGGTCAGATTCAGCATCACAGAACTCTTGTAGAGCTGCTGGGAATTGAAGACATCATTAGAATATCTATAATGTCTCACTCTTCCCCCCATTCCTTTCCTCCAGACTTGTTTGTCTTTCACTGAGATAGCAGTTCAGAGACCAGGGGGGCCCTTGCCAAAAGCAGCATTTGCTAGTGTGATGGAGATGTTTATTTTGATAACTGTGTTCTGCATGTGCAGATTGGGATTAAAACAAAAAGTCAAATAGTCATATTTTAAGAATGAAAGCTTTTGAGGTACCACTGTGCATTGGTGAAGGACCCTTATGCTTCTGAGTGTCTCTTCACCAGTCCTCAAGATGTGAGGATGGCTCAAATTTACTTCTTGATTTCACGGTGGGAAGGTATCAGATGTATTACCCTCCTCAAGCCCTCTTCTCCATATGCCTACAAGTGCAGAAATGGAAGATGTCTCAATTTGAAATTTATGGCCCTACATGCTACTTTGCGAAGCACTTTAATATTATTTCCTGTGTGCTGTATAAGCAGGATGGAGCTAATGAGCGTGCAGCCAGGAAGTCTATGTCAAGTCACTTAGAGAGGGTGGGATCTGGTGTATGCTCATGTCCATTAGGAGCAGACCTCTGCCATTCTTAGCCGATTTTTTCTTGCACTGCAGGGGTGAAAGAAGTGAATTTAAGTCATTTGTTAGCAGCATGATGAGGAGTCCTTCCATTTAGCTGAAAGAATAAGATAAATATGGCAAGAATTGAAGGGCCTGAGCAGTAATGTTCAGTAGCCTTGTGTGAGACTCAAGAAAATGCAATTTTTTCTTTAGAATTCTGTGGATATCATGTGGAAATAATTTCTGTTTGCCTGAACTTTTGTACTTTATTTTCAAACAGTTAACCCAGAGAAAAAGAGAGGAGAGAGAACACTGCTTTTGGAGGTCAGCCAAAGAATGATGTGAATTTCTTTTTTGAATTAGATCTTAAGAAGCAGATCTAGCTCAGGTGAGCTTAGAATTGAAAGAGAGAAAGGAGAAAAGTTAGAAGAGAAAAGAGGGCCTCTCTGGGATGGCTCACAATGTCAGTGGTGGAGCTGGGATTAAAGGTTGGAAGGTTGCACATTTATATTTTACATTTGACCTGAGATGATAGTAGAGCCTGCTCACAGCGTTTTAAAATCCTCTGAAGACTGATTATGCAGTTTGCTTCTCATGTTGCTTTCCATAATTACCATAAAGTTCAAATTTTCACCAGTTTAGAGTTCTCATTTTATGTTCATTTTGATATCCCTTGGGCTACTTGAAGTACTAAGTTTTAGTGGTACATCCCTTCAAATTCAAAGCTGCTCACAAGAGAGACATGAGCCCTGCCCACTGAAACAGCAGAGGCACCTCTGTGTGTTTCAGGAGCTGTCGCCTATAGCTGTCATTGGAATAAGGAAAGAATACTGCGGATCACGCAGTGTTCCATGGCACTGGGACCTTTCTCTGGTCTTGGTGAAATTTATTCAGAAGATTAATTAAATAGACTAGATGATGTGATACTTATTTTCCTCCTGAAGCAACGTTCAGACGCCAATATTCTTTTTTGATACTTATGCCATGTGAGGTACTTACATGATGACTCTTTGTCTTAGTTATAGTGGCTGGG